>CM037587.1:167365148-167765235 GCA_021018995.1 Chloranthus sessilifolius | reverse complement strand
AAAAGTGAAACAATTTGCAGTGGATGGTGCATTTTATTAAGTGGTACCATGAGATTTAAAAATATGGAAAGGGGCAAAACATAGATCAGTGCGATTTGATAGGGAACCAAAAGAGGTACTTCAAGGGAAAAACAATAATTGCCTTTACAAGCATGGTAGTCATTTTAGCACCATTGGAATTAAAAAAAAGGTGAAATAATTAATTGGTCTCATGAGATGTAAAAATATGGAAACGGACAAAACTTGGAACCATGCGTTTTGATAGAGGACCAAAAGAGGGACTTGAAGAGGAAACCCATAATTGCTTTTAATGTAAAGATGAGCATGGTAGTCGTTTGAGGACCATTGGAAATAAAGGAGAGGAAATCTACGGGAGGAGATTCTAATAGATAAATGGCTAGCTGATGGGAGATCTTAGGCGAGATATGATTAGACGCGAAAACAAGATTTCCAATTTGAGTTTGATGCTATAAAAAAAGCATTTAACTGGACGAACCAAATTCTTGTGTGTGGAGATGCGTTTGACTGAGTTTGAAATTCTAAAATGAAAATCTTTAGCATTTAAATGTATGGATGAATTACAACTGAGCTCGCTTTTGATATGTGTGTATGGATACATACGTATGCAAAAATTGAAGGAAAAATCTTAAAGGGCCAATTGAGACATGTAATGAAATTTATAGTATAATTTTTGAAGGTTTTTGTTATAAATTTTGATGATGAATGGATTATTGAAGTTGTTTTTAGGAATGGATCTGAAAAGAACACTGAATGGTTCATCGTCAATCTATCGCACGCATTTCCTCATTTTGGGGTTTTGAGTTCCTTTACATTGGAACTCTTTTCTTAACTTATTTAAGGTATACCTTGAAAAATCAGGTATACTTTTCTAAGGATTTCGATTCTACGTTTCGTTTGACCTACTCGTTAGCACTTGAAACCTCCTATCAGAGCCCATGTGAAGCGCTATCGAGTCTACGTTTTGTTTGACCTACTAGTTAGCACTCGAAACCGCCTATCATACCCCATTTGAAGCGCTACCTAAGATCTTGATCAAATAATAGTGTTTCGAGGTTTATCATGCCTATGTGAGTGAATATTATATCCTGTGCGTACCGGCTCATGCCATGTAAAACCAAAATTGTCTCTTTTAAATCCAGCTCTTCACTACTATTTATGTTATACTCTCCATTCTGTCATACAAATCATGTGTTTTGGTCTTAATCATGAAATCAAACTGATTTAGTAGTTGGGGAAGGACCAGCTTACGTAGAGTTATATTTAACCAATAGCCGAAATAAGAGAGTACAAATTTATGTGAAATAAAAGTAGTGGTGTAGTTGGTAACTGGCGGGTCTCACTGGATGCAAAACGAGCCATTTATTTAGCCACATACGAAAATAAATATAAGACGAAAGTTAGCTACAACTTGTGTTGGAAAATGTAAGGCGTGGTGCGTTGTTGTTGGGGCTACCAAATTCAAATTTTGTGAGAAAGTGGATATAATTATTTGGTTCTATAAGATTTTAAAATATGGAACAGGGCAAAACTTGGATTCATGCTAGTTGATATAGAACCAAACAGGGGACTTGAAAAGAAAAATAATAATTGGCTTGGTAAAGAAAAGCAGGGTAACCATTTTAGCACCAATGAAAATAAAAGAAGTGAAACAAATTGAAGTGGATGGTGCATATAATTAAGTGGTACCATAAGATTAAAAATATGGAATGGGACAAAACATGGATCATTGCGATTTGATAGTGAAACAAAAGAGGGACTTCAATAAAAAAACAATAATTGCCTTTATGTAAAGACAAGCATGGTAGTCATTTTTGCACCATTGGAATTAAAAAAAAAGGTGAAATAATTTGAAATGGATCGTGGATATAATTAATTGGTCCCATAAGATGTAAAAATATGGAAACGGACAAAACTTGGATCCATGCGTTTTGATAGAGGACCAAAAGAGGGACTTGAAGAGGAAAACCATAATTGCTTTTATGTAAAGATGAGCATGGTAGCCGTTTTAGGACCATTGGAAATAAAGGAGTGGAAATCTACAGGAGGAGATTTTAATAGATAAATGGCTAGCTGATGGGAGAACTTAGGCGAGATATGATTGGACTCCAAAACAAGAATTCAAATTTGAGTTTGATGCTATAAAAAAAGCATTTAACTGGACGAACCAAATTCTTGTCTGTGGAGATGCGTTTGACAGAGTTTGAAATTCTAAAATGAAAATCTTTAGCATTTAAATGTATGGATGAATTACAACTGAGCTCGCTTCTGATATGTGTGTATGAATGCATACATTTGCAAAAATTGAAGGAAAAATCTTAGAGAGCCAATTGAGACATGTACTGAAATTTATAGTATAATTTTTGAAGATTTTTGTTATAAATTTTGATGATGAAGGGATTATTGAGGTTGTTTTTGGGAATGGATCTGAAAAGAGCCCTGAATGATTCATCGTCAATCTATCGCATGCATTTCCTCGTTTTGGGGTTTTGAGTTCATCCACACTGGAACTCTGTTCTTAACTTATATCTCTGCTTCGAAACCCTTGAAAAATCAGATATACTTGTTTAAGGGTTTCGATCCTACGTTTCGTTTGACCTACTAGTTAGCACTTGAAACCTCCTATCAGAGCCCATGTGAAGCGCAATCAAGGCTACGTTTTGTTTGACCTACTAGTTAGCACTCGAAACCTCTTATCATACCCCATTTGAGGTGCTACCTAAGATTCTGATTAAATAAAAGTGTTTCGAGGTTTATCATGCCTATGTGAGTGAATATTATATCCTGTGCGTACCGGCTCATGCCATGTAAAACCAAAATTGTCTCTTTTAAATCCAGCTCTTCACTACTATTTATGTTATACTCTCCATTCTGTCATACAAATCATGTGTTTAGGTCTTAATCATGAAATCAAACTGATTTAGTAGTTGGGGAAGGACCAGCTTACGTAGAGTTATATTTAACTAATAGTCGAAATAAGAGAGTACAAATTTATGTGAAATAAAAGTAGTGGTGTAGTTGGTAACTGGCGGGTCTCACTGAATGCAAAACGAGTTATTTATTTAGCCACATACAAAATTAAATATAAGATGAAAGTGAGCTAAAACTTGTGTTGCGGGTCTCACTGGATGCAAAACGAGGCATTAATTTTGCCCCAATCGAAATTAAATATATTATGAAAGTGAGCTACAACTTGTGTTGCATAATGTGAGGCGTGGTACGTTGTTCTTGGGGCTACCAAATTCAAATTTTGTGAGAAAGTGGATTCATGCTATTTGATATAGAACCAAACAGGGGACTTCAAAAGAAAAATAATAATTGGCTGTAGGTAAAGTAAAGCAAGGTAGCCATTTTAGCACCATTGAAAATAAAAGAAATGAAACAATTTGAAGTGGATGGTGCATATAATTAAGTGGTCCCATAAGATTTAAAAATATGGAATGGGACAAAACATGGATCAGTGTGATTTAATAGAGAAACAAAAAGGGGCTTCAATAGAAAAACAATAATTGCCTTTATGTAAAGACAAGCATGGTAGTCATTTTAGCACCATTGGAATTTAGAAAAAAGGTGAAACAATTTGAAATGGATCGTGGATATAATTAATTGGTCCCATAAGATGTAAAAATATGGAAACGGAGAAAACTTGGATCCATGCTTTTTGATAGAGGATCAAAAGAGGGACTTGAAGAGGAAAGCCATAATTGCTTTTTATGTAAATATGAACATGGTAGCCGTTTGAGGACCATTGGAAATAAAGGAGTGGAAATCTACCGGAGGAGATTCTAATAGATAAATGGCTAGCTGATGGGAGAACTTAGGTGAGATATGATTGGACGCCAAAACAAGAATTCAAATTTGAGTTTGATGTTATAAAAAAAACATTTAACTGGACGAACCAAATTCTTGTGTGTGGGGATGCGTTTGACGGAGTTTGAAATTCTAAAATAAAAATCTTTAGCATTTAAATGTATGGATGAATTACAACTGAGCTCGCTTCCTATATGTGTGTATGGATGCATACGTTTGCAAAAATTGAAGGAAAAATCTCAGAGAGCCAATTGAGACATGTACTGAAATTTATAGTATAATTTTTGACGGTTTTTGTTATAAATTTTGATGATGAAGGGATTATTGAGGTTGTTTTTGGGAATGGATCTGAAAAGAGCCCTGAATGATTCATCGTCAATCTATCGCATGCATTTCCTCGTTTTGGGGTTTTGAGTTCATCCACATTGGAACTCTGTTCTTAACTTATATCTACTTGAAATGAAAAATCAGATATACTTGTTTAAGGTTTCGATCCTATGTTTCATTTGACCTACTAGTTAGCACTTGAAACCTCCTATCAGAGCCCATGTGAAGCGCAATCAAGGCTACGTTTTGTTTGACCTACTAGTTAGCACTCGAAACCTCTTATCATACCCCATTTGAGGTGCTACCTAAGATTCTGATTAAATAAAAGTGTTTCGAGGTTTTAATGCTTATGTGAGTGAATATTATATCCTGTATGCTGGCTCATGCCCTTTAAAACCAAAATTTTGTCTCTTTGAAAACCAGCTCTTCACTACTATTTATGTTGTACTCTCCATTCCATCATACAAATCCTATGTTTAGGTTTTAATCATAAAATCAAACTGATTTAGTGGTTGGAGAAGGACCATGATTTTATTTAAACAATAGTTGAAACAAGAGAGTACAAATTTATGTTGAATAAAAGTAGTGGTGTAGTTAATGCTGGTCTCACTTGGATGCAGCCATTTATTTAACCACATACAATATTAAATATAGATGAAAGTGAGCTACAACTTGTGTTGCAAAATGTGAGGCGTGAATGCGTTGTTGTTAGCTATCAAATTCAAATTTTTGTGAAAGTGGATATAATTAATTGCTTCCATAAGATTTAAAAAATATGGAATGGACAAAACTTGGATTCTTGCTATTTTATAGAGAACCAAACGGGACTTGAAAAGAAAAATAATAATTGGTGGTAAAGAAAAGGGTATCCATTTTAGCTCCATTGAAAACAAAAGATGTGAAACAATTTGAAGTGGATGGTGTATATAATTAAGTTGTACCATAAGATTTAAAAATATGGAAAAGGATAAAACATGGATCAATGTGATTTGATAAAGAACCAAAAGAGGGACTTGAAAAAATATAATTGCCTTTATGTAAAGCATGGTAGTCACTTTAGCACCATTGGAATTAAAACAAAAGGTGAAATAATTTGAAATGGATCGTTGATATAATTAATTGGTCCCATAAGATGTTAAAATATTGAAACGGACAAAACATGGATCCATGCGTTTTGATAGAGGACCAAAAGTGGGGCTTGAAGAGGAAAACCATAATTGCTTTTTATGTAACGATCAGCATGGTAGCCGCTTTAGGAGCATTGGAAATAAAGGAGTGGAAATCTATAGGAGGAGATTCTAATAGATAAATGGCTAGCTGATGAGAAGAGGTGGTTTTGAAATAGTAGCGAAGAGGTGGTTCTAAAATGAAAATTTTTAGCATTTAAATGTATGGATGAAGTACAACTGAACTCGCTTCTGATATGTGTGTATGGATGCAAACGTTTGCAAAAATTTAAGAAAAAATGTTAAGAGAGCCAATTGAGACATTGACGCAGGACGGTACCCTAAACTACGTGAATGATATGATTGAATTTTTGCCGAAATTAAATGGGAATTAAACTAAACAATGAAACTTGCAAAATATAACGAATACCTCAGGGTCTCGTAGTATTCCTTGGGAGAATCACGTATAATTGAGGATTGGTTAGCGAGATCGTTAGGTTCTGATCGATCTATGAACTCAGGTTTCTTTCCATTAGGGTGCTCACGATTCAATGATGGGATCACGATTTTCTCCGAATATCAGTGGAGGTTTAATAACTCTCTGGGTTCTACTTTGTTGAATGGATCGATTCATTTAGAAAGTTTAGGGTTTAATTTCTGAAGATGGTCGATTTAGGGTTGTAGAATCATGAACAAAAATAAAGAGGTAGATAGAATTATAGGCTTCACATGCATGCTAAACCCTTCGGAAGAAGATTCACTCTTAGAGGCTCATCTCAGCGCACATAAAGCTCTTTTCATTCATAATCAATCTCCTTAATAGAGTGTTTAAAGGCCTTTATATAAAGAAAACCTAAAATAAAACTCGCACTAAAAGAAATCTAAAATAATAAAAGTCTAAAAAAAAATAAATAAAAGTAAATTTTTGTCCTTGGGCCCGGCGAGGATTATAACTGGCGAGGGCTCTAAAAGTGGTAGCCGAGAAGGTCCGCTCGAGGATTATAACGCTCGGCGAGGATGACTTCTCCTTGGTTTCGAATGTCCTCTCTCACCTAGTTTTAATTTCCATTCCTCTTCTTGACGTGTATGAAGGTCCATATCGATGTCTACAATTGCGTCATAAATTCTCCGGTAGAAAAGGCTTCATCAGATGAAGCGGCGTCGTGATAGTGCTGAGTATGAGTTCAAAGCGTGAACTTAATCTTCACCCATGAGTTCTCGGTCCTTTCCAAACCACTTGACCAAGTACTTTTGAATTCCACCATCATGGGTGGATATGCCATATCGTCTAGTATTCCTTGATCTCCTCTCTGCGTTGCTTGTGTGAAGGAAGTAGGGGTTGCTGAAATGGAATGTGGGCTCGCGTGGAATTGTGAGGTGAAAGAAATAGAGGGAACAGTCCTCCACATTGAATGTAAATATATCGTGGAAGCTCGAGAACATATGCATTAGCCTTGCCACAATTTAAAAGGAGTATAGCTTGAGTTTCTTCTTGATGATGGGATTAACTAGAACCATGACGTAATCTCAACTGGAATTCCTTGGTTTGGCGCATGAATATTTTGTATTGTTCATTGAGCATTAATTCTTTTTCTAATTTAATGCAATTCATGTATATGTTGTGCAAATGAATGGTGACTCCTTGATGAGATGCATGGAATTAGATCAATTGGTATTCTAGGCTATGACCAAACGACCTCAAAGGACATACCTAGACCTAATTGTTATATGCAAACTTGGAAAAGCAAAATAGAATCCAAGTCCTAGGTGATCACCAACAAGACAACGGAGAAGATTACTAAGCTATTGGTGGACTGGTTTGGCCATCTGTTTGAGGATGATAGTAGAAAATTGGAGCATGGTACCCATCATGTGCCATAAAGTTTTCGTATGGTAAATCTCACATCTCGATCCGAACAATTATGCAGGGTAAACCATGTACGCTCCTAAAATAGTTTGGCTATGTGAGCGCCGGAGGTTTTGGGCAGGTATGAAGTGGGCCATCTTAGAAAGCGGTCCACTACCACAAAATGGAATCGTGCTTTTCGTTGAGTCTTTGGAAGTCCTAGCAAATCCATGGAGATGTCTTACTGTGTGTACAAAGTGTACAAACGTATTTTGTTTTATATGTGGCAATTTGGCATGTACGACATTGTTTGACCAGAGACATCTCTCTCTCAATAGCAATGAACCTATCCTCAACAAAGCGTGGTTTTATCGCCCAAAATGTCAAAATCCCTATGTAACTGGATGAAATCAATGAAGTGCGAGGATGCCTCGATTCTTTGAACAAATACCCATCCATGAGGTATATTGAGTTATTGTTCGAATTTTCAAAAGCGGTGTATTATGCAAAATCTGGCAATCGATAATCTTGCTTTCAAATGACCTCGGTGCTCATAGGCAAAGTCATGACTCGACTGCGCATGGTATTGTTGCACCATTGCTTAAAACAAATGTGAACCCTTGAAGGTACTCGAACTTGCGTGCCTGGGTTCAACTTTTTCTAAGCAGGAACGTAAGGCTTGTGGTGAAAACAACACAAATTCTTGGGTCTCGTAATGTTTCCAATACCAGAGATCGGACGAATAAAACTCCTTGTCATAGGTGTATTTATTGCCTCATTGAGTTTTCACTAAAATAGGAGGTGGCCTTCTAATTCGACTATGCCTACACGCGTCACATGCTACTTGAAGACCTTAGAAAAATCTGGTAGGCGTATGCGATAACCATTTTCTCTTTTATCTCGCAAAGGCCCTCGTCATTTTGCTCCATACTCCTCTCATGCAATCGGTAATGAGCCATGATGGTGCTAAAATTTGATGAAGCGGTAAAATGTGGCCGTGGAAGCTACGGACTTCATGAATATTAGAGGTTTGGGCCACTCCATATTAACCTTCATATTCATCCATCTAGACAATGAATCCCAAGAATAAAATCTTTTGAAGGTACACTTGAGATTGATAATTTCCCTCAAGGTTTCAAACCAACCTTAGGTGGATGATGTGTTGCTCCTTATGCACTATCGAGGATGTCATCAAAGTATACAATTTGCTAAGGAATGGCCTCAACACTTGGGTCATGAGTCTCATAAATGTGCTCGCATTGGAAAGCTCAAAGGCATGACCATCCATCTCATAAAGAGTCTTTGGTCTTGCGTTTTCATTCATGAAAATACGCATTTTGATGGTAGCCACTTTAAGGTCTATCTTGGAAAGATAGTGGCTCCAACCATCATGTCAAGCATGTCATCGAGCGGTATGGGAAACGATTTTATGATCTTATTAATCGCTATCACACACATCATGTACCATCTTTCTTAGGCGTGAGTAATTTGATCACTGGCTCACTCTCTTTATGAACCCCTTTGTAGAGCTCAGCGACTTGCCATCAACTGCATGCTCAACCGGATTCAACCTATAGTGGGGCAGGTTTAATGTCGATCGAACTAAGTCAATTTTGTTGAATGTCATGGGAGACTCCTGTAAGTCTTGGAAGACATCTGCAAATTCATTGATGGGCTCACCTCCTTGGGGTACTCACATAGAAGTACTCTCATAACAACGACATACAATCTCATCTTTGATGCTCTTTCAAACTCAAGGGGTCATATTGATGGCCTTGGATTGACCTCCTTCTTCTCAACTCTTGATGATGGTGCTTTGGGAGCCAAAGGGTTAAGAGTGATTTTCTTGCCTTGTAATTGAGCATACAAATGTTAGATGGAAAATAGTCACGTTCAAATCATAGAGCCATGGCCTCCCTAAGATAATGTGGACATCCATTGGTAACATCGCACCATAGAATGTCGTATGAACAGATGGGTTACGACACCTCGAGATAGAATGGATGAAGAGTCAACCCATGCGACTTTGTAAGGTCTCGGATGGGCTTGTTTAAGCCACGGGTGTGGTTCGACAACATTGGTGCAATTTTATCCACAATTACCCTACAACTCTTTGTCCCACATGTGGCAAAGGTGTGGAAGATGTTCTCCTTCGCCAATCCTCCTTTTCATCCTGAGGCACACCTCACAACTAAGCGCGACCCATGCTATCACCTTCCTCGTCACTAGGTGTCATTAATAGACCTCTTCCTCATAAACTCCTTTCTCTTCCTTATAATGAAGAGATTCCTTTAGGTCTCTAGGGCATTGAAAAAGTGTCCCAACCCTTGACATTTATAGCATTTGACATGAGACCCACTCTTGATTCTCCTACACCACCTTTGTCAAACCTCACATTGGTAGATGTGGGTTGTGGGTTTAGTGGTTTAGACTAGATTTCGCCATGTTGATTGATGTGAAAATCAGATCGCTAGTCATACATTTTCAAATATCGTTCAAGGTCTTGAGCAACGATTAATTTATTGAGAGTCTCACTGACTAACTCTTTCTAGTCAAATCTCAATGATAAATCGGATAGAGTGACTTGGGGTCTTGATACTGGCTCTCATCATGAACTCTTCAAATTTGCCAATGTAATCCGTCTGCATACTACCTTGCAGATTTTGCCATTGGTCAGACGATGGTAGTATGAAGAAGAACTTCTCAGAAAATTCGCTCCTTCATGTCCTCCCAATGGGTAATGAGCACAACCCATTATTCGTTACGATCGTTCAACGTTGACCCAAAAGACTTGGCCTATAGCTTCATCTTAGCAAGTCTAACACCTCTCATCGCTCATGCCAAACCACTCAAAGTCTGGTCCATATCGGATAACCTAGGAAGACTTGAGGATCTAGCCTTCCATCGAAAGTTCAACATTTTTAGGAGCCTCCTTGAGTCGTAGTCATCTCCATGATGATCAAACCTATGATTCTATTGTTGGTAGCCATTTCGTTAACGTGGACCATTACGCTCACTTGTGGTTCAAAGTACTCATCACCCTCGTAAGATTGGCTTAACAATCTCTCATTGGATGTTTGAGAGTCCTTTGCCTCTAATAGTCATTCGATCGTTGATCGATTTTAGGTCACCTAAAATTAGAATTAGAATCACTCATGTCCATGGTGATATTTATCTTGAGCTCTAAATGGAATAGATGAACACTTTGGCCAAATGAAATAATATGTGATGAAAATAAAGTGCAATCAATGCAATGGACAGATGCCCTAACCTAGAACCTAGGGCTCAGATAAAAAGCGGCAGAGGTACCAAAAACTGTGAATGATATGATTGAATTTTTTTAGAAATTAAATGGGAATTAAACTAAACAATGAAACTTGCAAAATATAAACGAATACCTCGGTCGTAGTATTCCTTGGGAGAATCACGATAATTGAGCAGATTGATCCAAGATCAGATTAGGTGCCTACATCGATCCTAGAGATAGAACTCTAGGTTTCTTTCCATTAGGTGCTCACATTCAATGATGGGATCCGATTTTCTAGAATCAGTGGGAGGTTTAATAACTCTCTTGGGCTCTGGTTGTTGAATCGGATCGATTCAAATTTAGAAAGTTTAGGGTTTAGGATTTCACAAGAAGATGGTCGATTTAGGGTTGTAGAATCATGTAAAAATAAAAGAGGTAGATAGAATTATAGGCTTCACATGGCCGCACCCTTCTGAAGAAGATTCACTGTAGAGGCTCATCTCAAGCGCACATAAGCTCTTTTCATTCATAATCAATCTCCTTAATAGAGTGTTTACAAGGCCTTTATATAGGCTAAGAAAACCCTAAGCAATAAAACTCGCACTAAAAGAGTTCTAAAATAATAAAAGACTAAAAAAAAACAAATAAAAGAAAATTTTTTTGGGCCCGCGAGATTATAACCGCTGAAATTTAGCGAGAAAGTGCCGTGAGAGTGCCGGCGAGGATTCGCTGCGAGGCTTTTGACACTTCTCCTTGCGGTTTCCAGAATGTCCTCTCTCACCTAGTTTTAATTTCCATTCCTCTTCTTCCGACGTCGGTACACGCGGAAAGGTCCATATCCGATGTCTACAATGTCGGCGTCCCCGTCAGACATGTATTGAAATTTATAGTATAATTTTTGAAGGTTTTTGTTCTAAATTTTGATGATGAATGAATTATTGAGGTTTTTGGGAACGGATTTGAAAAGAACACTGAATGGTTCATCGTCCATCTATCTCCGGCAATTCCTCGTTTTGGGGTTTTGAGTTCATCTACGTTGGAACTCTGTTCTTAACTTATATATATACTTTGAAACCCTAGAAAAGTGAGGTATACTTGTTTAAGGGTTTCGATTCTACGTTCCATTTGACCTACTAGTTAGCACTTGAAACCACCTGTCAGAGCCCATGTGATGCGCTATCGAGTCTACCTTTTGTTTGACTTGCTAGTTTGCACTCGAAACCTCCTATCATACCCCATTTGAAGAGCTACCTAAGATCCTGATAAAATAAAAGTGTTTCGAGGTTTATCATGCCTATGTGAGTGAATATTATATCCTGTGCGTACTGGCTCATGCCATGTAAAACCAAAATTTTGTCTCTTTTAAAACCACCTCTTCGCTACTATTTATTTTGTACTCTCCATTCCGTCATACGAATCCTATGTTTATGTTTTAATCATAAAATGAAACTGATTTAGTGGTTGGAGAAGGACCAGTTTACGTAGATTTTTATTTAAACAATAGTCGAAACAAGAGAGTACAAATTTATGTGGAATAAAAGTAGTGGTGTAGTTGGTAATTGGCGGGTCTCACTGGATGCAAAACAAGCCATTTATTTAGCCACATACGAAATTAAATATAATATGAAAGTGAGCTACAACTTGTGTTGCAAAATGTGAGGCGTGGTACGTTGTTGTTGGGGCTACCAAATTCAAATTTTGTGAGAAAGTGGATATAATTAATTGGTTCCATAAGATTTTAATATATGGAACCACACAAAACTTGGATTCATGCTATTTGATATAGAATCAAACGAGGGACTTGAAAAGAAAAATAATAATTAGCTGTTGGTAAAGAAAAGCAAGGTAGCCATTTTAGCACTATTGAAAATAAAAGAAGTGAAACAATTTGAAGTGGATGGTGCATATAATTAAGTGGTACCATAAGTTTTAAAAATATGGAATGGGGCAAAACATGGATCAGTGCGATTTGATAGAGAAACAAAAGAGGTACTTCAATAGAAAAACAATAATTGCCTTTATGTAAAGACAAGCATGGTAGTCATTTTAGCGCCATTCAAATTAAAAAAAAAAGGTGAAACCCTTGAAAAATCAGGTATACTTGTTTAAGGGTTTCGATTCTACGTTTCGTTTGACCTTCTATTTAGCACTTAAAACCTCCTATCAAAGCCCATGTGAAGCGCTATCGAGTCTACATTTTGTTTGACCTATTAGTTAGCACTCGAAACCTCCTATCATACCCCATTTGATGCGCTACCTAAGATCCTAATCAAATAAAATTGTTTCGACATTTTTCATACCTATGTGAGTGAATATTATATCCTATGCGTATCGGCTCATGCCATATAAAACCAAAATTTTGTCTCTTTTACAACCAGCTCTTAACTACTATTTATGTTGTACTCTCCATTCCGTCATACAAATCCTATGTTTAGGTTTTAATCATAAAATGAAACTGATTTAGTGGTTGGAGAAGGACCAGCTTACGTAGATTTTTATTTAAACAATTGTCGAAACAAGAGAGTACAAATTTATGTGGAATAAAAGTAGTGGTGTAGTTGGTAACTGGCGGGTTTCACTGGATGCAAAACGAGCCATTTATTTAGCCACATACAAAATTAAATATAAGATGAAATTGGGCTACAACTTGTATTGCAAAATGTGAGGCGTGGTATGTTGTTGGGGCTGCCAAATTCAAGTTTTGTGAGAAAGTGGATATAGTTAATTAGTTCCATAAGATTTCAAAATATGGAACAGGACAAAACTTGGATTCATGCTATTTGATAGGGAACCAAACGGGGGACTTGGAAAGAAAAATAATAATTGGCTGTAGGTAAACAAAAGCAGGGTAGCCACTTTAGCACCATTGAAAACAAAAGAATTGAAACAATTTGAAGTGGATAGTGCCTATAATTAAGTGGTATCAGAAAATTTAAAAATATGGAAAGGGACAAAACATGGATCAGTGCGATTTGATAGAGAACGAAATGAGGGACTTCAAGAGAAAAACAATAATTGCCTTTATATAAAGTTAAGCCTGGTAGTCATTTTAGCACCATTGGAATTAAAAAAAAAGGTGAAATAATTTGAAATGGATCGTGGATATAATTAATTGGTCTCATAAGATGGAAAAATATGGGCACGGACAAAACATGGATTCATGTGTTTTGATCGAGGACCAAAAGAGGGACTTGAAGAGGAAAACCATAATTGCTTTTATGTAGAGATGAGCGTGGTAGCCGTTTTATGGCCATTGGAAATGAAGGAGTGAAAACCTACAGCAGGAGATTCTAATAGATAAATGGCTAGCTGATGGGAGAACTTAGGCGAGATATGATTGGACGCCAAAACAAGAATTCAAATTTGAGTTTGCTGCTATTAAAAAAACATTTAACTGGACGAGCCAAATTCTTGTGTGTGGAGATGCGTTTGACAGAGTTTGAAATTCTAAAATAAAAATCTTTAGCATTTAAATATATGGATGAATTACAACTGGGCTCGCTTCTGATATGTGTATGGATGCATACGTTTGCAAAAATTGAAGGAAAAATCTTAAGAGAGCCAATTGAGACATGTACTGAAATTTATAGTATAATTTTTGAAGGTTTTTGTTATAAATTTTGATGATGAATGGATTATTGAGGTTGTTTTTGGGAATGGATCTGAAAAGAACTCTGAGTGGTTCATCGTCAATCTATCGCATGCATTTCCTCGTTTTGGGGTTTTAAGTTCATCTACGTTGGAACTCTGTTCTTGACTTGTATCTCTACTTTGAAACTCTTGAAAAATCAGGTATACTTTTTTAAAGGTTTCGATTCTACGTTTCGTTTGACCTACTAGTTCGCACTTGAAACCTCCTATTAGAGCCCATGTGAAGCGCTATCGAGTCTACGATTTGTTTGACCTACTAGTTAGCACTCGAAACCTCCTATCATACCCCATTTGAAGCGCTAGCTAAGATCCTGATCTCATAAAAGCGTTTCGAGGTTTATCATGCCTATGTGAGTGAATACTATATCCTGTGCGTACCGGCTCACTGGATGAATAACGAGCCATTTATTTAGCCACAAACAAAATTAAATATAAGATGAAAGTGAGCTACAACTCGTGTTGCCAAATGTGAGGCATGATACATTGTTGTTGGGACTACCAAATTCAAATTTTGTGAGAAAGTGGATTTAATTAATTGGTTCCTTAAGATTTAAAAATATGGAACGGGACAAAACTTAAAGGGTAGCCATTTTAGCACCATTGAAAATAAAAGCGAAACAATTTGAAGTGGATGGTGCATATAATTGCCTTTATGTAATGACAAGCATGGTAGTCATTTTAGCACCATTGGAATTTTAAAAAAAGGTGAAATAATTTGAAATGGATTGTGGATATATAATTAATTGGTCCCATAAGATTGAAAAATATGGACACAAACAAAACTTGGATCAATGCGTTTTGATAGAGGACCAAAAGAGGGACTTGAAGAGGAAAACCATAATTGCTTTTATGTAGAGATGGGAGTGGTAGCCGTTTTAGGGCCATTGGAAATAAAGGAGTGAAAATCTACAGCAAGAGATTCTAATAGATAAATGACTAGCTGATGGGAGAACTTAAGCGAGATATGATTATACGCCAAAACAAGAATTCGAATTTGAGTTTAATGCTATCAAAAAAGCGTTTAACTGGACGAGCCAAATTCTTCTGTGTGGAGATGCGTTTGACAGATTTTGAGATTCTAAAATGAAAATCTTTAGCATTTAAATGTATGGATGAATTACAACTGAGCTCACTTCTGATATGTGTGTATGGATGCATACGTTTGCAAAAATTGAAAGAAAAATCTTAAGAGAGCCAATTGAGACACGTACTGAAATTTATAGTATAATTTTTGAAGGTTTTTGTTATAAATTTTGATGATGAATGGAATATTGAGGTTGTTTTTGGGAATGGATCTGAAAAGAACACTGAGTGGTTCGCCGTTAATCTATCGCATGCATTTCCTCGTTTTGGGGTTTTGAATTCATCTACGTTGGAACTCTGTTCCTAACTTATATCTCGACTTTGGAACCCTTGAAAACTCAGGTATACTTGTTTAAGGGTTTCGATTCTACGTTTCGTTTGACCTACTAGTTAGCACTGGAAACCTCCTATCAGAGCCCATGTGAAGCACTATCGAGTCTACGTTTTGTTTGACCTACTAGTTAGCACTCGAAACCTCCTATCATACCCCATTTGAAGCGCTACCTAAGATCCTGATCAAATAAATGTTTTTCAAGGTTTATCATGCCTATGTGAGTAAATACTATATCCTGTGCGTACCGGCTCATGCCATGTAAAGCCAAAATTTTGTCTCTTTTAAAACCAGCTCTTCACTACTATTTATGTTGTACTCTCCATTCCGTCATACAAATCCTATTTTTAGGTTTTAATCATAAAATGAAACTGATTTAGTGGTTGGAGAAGGACCAGCTTACGTAGATTTTTATTTAAACAATAGTCGAAACAAGAGAGTTAAAATTTATGTGGAATAAAAGTAGTGGTGCAGTTGGTAACTGGCGGGTCTCACTAGATGCAAAACGAGCCATTCATTTAGCCACATACAAAATTAAATAGAGGATGAAAGTGAGCTACAACTTGTGTTGCAAAATGTGTGGTGTGGTGCGTTGTTGTTGGGGCTACCAAATTCAAATTTTGTGAGAAAGTGGATATAATTCATTGGTTCCATAAGATTTAAAAATATTGAACAGGACAAAACTTGGATTCATGCTATTTGATAGAGAACCAAACATGGGACTTGAACAGAAAAATAATAATTGGCTGTGGGTAAAGAAAAGCAGGGTAGCGATTTTAGCTCCAATGAAAATAAAAGAAGTGAAACAATTTGAAATGGATGGTGCATATAATTAAGTGGTACCATAGGATTTAAAAATATGGAATTGGGCAACACATGGATCTCTGCGATTTGATAGAGAACCAAAAGAGGGACTTCAAGAAAAAAACTATTATTGCCTTTCTGTAAAGACTAGCATGGTAGTCATTTTAGCACCATTGGAATTAAGAAAAAGGTGAAATAATTTGAAATGGATTGTGTATATAATTAATTGGTCCCATAAGATGGAAAAATATGCACACGGACAAAACTTGGATCCATGCGTTTTGATAGAGGACCAAAAGAGGGACTTGAAGAGGAAAATCATAATTGCTTTTTATCTAAACATGAGCATGGTAGCCGTTTTAGGAGCATTGGAAATAAAACAGTGGAAATCTACAGGAGGAGATTCTAATAGATATGTGGCTAGCTGATGGGAGAACTTAGGCGAGATATGATTGGACGCCAAGACAAGAATTCAAATTTGAGTTTGATGTTATAAAAAAAGCATTTAACTGGACGAAACATATTCTTGTGTGTGGAGATGCGTTTGACAGAGTTTGAAATTCTAAAATGAAAATCTTTAGCATTTAAATGTGGATGAATTACAACTGTGATTGCTTCTGATATGTGTGTATTGATGCATGCGTTTGCAAAAATTGAAGGAAAAACCATAAAGAGCCAATTGAGACATGTACTGAAATTTATAGTATAATTCTTGAGGGTTTTTGTTATAAATTTTGATACTGAATGGATTATTGAGGCTGTTTTTGGGAATAGATCTGAAAAGAACACTGAATGGTTCATCGTCCATCTATCGCATGCATTTCCTCGTTTTGGGGTTTTGAGTTCATCTACGTTGGAACTCTGTTCTTAACTTATATCTCTACTTTGAAACCCTTGAAAAATCAAGTATACTTGTTTAAGGGTTTCGATTCTACGTTTCATTTGACCTACTAGTTAGCACTTGAAACCTCCTATCAGGGCACATGTGAAGCGCTATCGAGTCTACGTTTTGTTTGACCTACTAGTTAGCACTCGAAACCTCCTATCATACCCCATTTGAAGCGCTACCTAGGATCCTGATGAAATAAAAGTGTTTCAATGTTTATCATGCCTATGTGAGTGGATACTGTATCCTGTGCGTACCGGCTCATGCCTTGTAAAACCAAAATTTTGTCTCTTTTAGAACCAGCTCTTCACTACTGTTTATGTTGTACTCTCCATTCCGTCATACAAATCCTATGTTTAGGTTTTAATCATAAAATGAAACTGATTTAGTGGTTGGAGAAGGACCAGCTTACGCAGATTTTTATTTAAACAATAGTCGAAACAAGAGAGTACAAATTTATGTGGAATAAAAGTAGTGGTGTAGTTGGTAACTGGCGGGTCTCACTGGATGCAAAACGAGCCATTTATTTAGCCACATACAAAATTAAATAGAAGATAAAAGTGTGCTACAACTTGTGTTGCAAAATGTGTGGCGTGGTATGTTGTTGTTGGGGCTGCCAAATTCAAACTTTGTGAGAAAGTGGATATAATTAATTGGTTCCATCAGATTTAAAAATATGGAACGGGATAAAACTTGGATTCATGCTATTTGATAGTGAACCAAACGAGGGACTTGAAAAGAAAAATAATAATTGGCTGTAGGTAAAGAAATGCTGGGTAGCCATTTTAGCACCATTGAATATAAAAAAGTGAAACAATTTAAAGTGGATGATGCATATAATTAAGTGGTACCTTAAGATTTAAAAATATGGAAACGGACAAAACATGAATCTGTGCGATTTGATAGAGAACCAAAAGAGGGACTTCAAGAGAAAAACAATAGTTGCCTTTATATAAAGACGAGCATGGTAGTCATTTTAGCACCATTGGAATTAAAAAAAAGGTGAAATAATTTGAAATGGATCGTGAATATAATTAATTGGTCCCATAAGATGGAAAAATATGCACACGGACAAAACTTCGATCCATGCGTTTTGATAGAGGACCAAAAGAGGGACTTGAAGAGGAAAATCATAATTGCTTTTTATCTAAACATGAGCATGGTAGCCGTTTTAGGAGCATTGGAAATAAAACAACGGAAATTTACAGGAGGAGATTCTAATAGATAAGTGGCTAGCTGATGGGAGAACTTAGGCGAGATATGATTGGACGCCAAGACAAGAATTCTAATTTGATTTTGATGTTATAAAAAAAGCATTTAACTGGGTGAACCATATTCTTGTGTGTGGAGATGCGTTTGACAGAGTTTGACATTCTAAAATGAAAATCTTTAGCATTTAAATGTGTGGATGAATTACAACTGTGATCGCTTCTGATATGTGTGTATCGATGCATGCGTTTGCAAAAATTGAAGGAAAAACCATAAAGAGCCAATTGAGACATGTACTGAAATTTATAGTATAATTTTTTAAGGTTTTTGTTATAAATTTTGAAGATGAATGGATTATTGAGGTTGTTTTTGGGAATGAATCTGAAAAGAACACTGAATGGTTCATCATCAATCTATCGCATGCATTTCCTCGTTTTGGGGTTTTGAGTTCATGTACGTTGGAACTCTGTTCTTCACTTATATCTCTCCTTTGAAACCCTTGAAAAATCATGTATACTTGTTTAATGGTTTCGATTCTACGTTTTGTTTGACCTACTAGTTAGCACTTAAAACCTCCTATCAAAGCCCATGTGCAGCGCTATCGAGTCTACGTTTTGTTTTACTTACTAGTTAGCACTCGAAACCTCCTATCATACCCCATTTGAAGCGCTACCTAAGATCCTGATCAAATAAAAGTGTTTCAAGGTTTATCATACCTATGTGAGTGAATATTATATCCTGTGCGTACCGGCTCATGCCAGGTAAAACCAAAATTTTGTCTCTTTTATAACAAGCTCTTTACTACTATTTATGTTGTACTCTCCATTCCGTCATACAAATCCGATGCTTAGGGTTTAATCATAAAATAAAACTTATTTAGTGGTTGGACAAGGACCAGCTTACGCATATTTTTATTTAAACAATAGTCGAAACAAGAGAGTACAAATTTATGTGGAATAAAAGTAGGGGTGTAGTTGGAAACTGGCGGGTCTCACTGGATGCAAAACGGGTCATTTGTTTAGCCACATACAAAATTAAATATAAGATGAAAGTGAGCTATAACTTGTGTTGCAAAATGTGAGGTGTGGTACGTTGTTATTGGGGCTACCAAATTCAAATTTTGTGAGAAAGTGGATATAATTAATTGGTTCTATAAGATTTAAAAATATGCAACGGGACAAAACTTGGATTCTTGCTATTTGATAGAGAACCAAACGGGGGACTTGACAAGAAAAATAATAATTGGCTTTAGGTAAGGAAAAGCAGGGTGGCCATTTTAGCACCATTAAAAATAAAAGAAGTGAAACAATTTGAAGTAGATGGTGCATATAATTAAGTGGTACCATAAGATTTAAAAGTATGGAAAGGGACAAAACGTGGATCATTGCAATTTGATAAAGAACTAAAAGAGGGACTTCAAATGAAAAACAATAATTGCCTTTATGTAAAGACGAGCATGGTAGTCATTTTAGCACCATTGGAATTAAAAAAAAGGTGAAATTATTTCAAATGGATCGTGGATATAATTAATTGGTCCCAGAAGATGAAAAATTTGGCCACCAAACTGATCCATGCGTTATGGTAGAGGACCAAAAGAGGGACTCGAAGAGGAAAACCATAATTGCTTTTATGTAAAGATGAGCATGGTAGCCGTTTTAGAGCCATTGGAAATAAAGGAGTTGAAATCTACAGGAAGAGATTCTAATAGATAAATGGCTAGCTGATGGGAGAACTTTGGCAAGCTATGATTGGACGCCAAAACAAGAATTTAAATTTGAGTTTGATGCTATAAAAAAAGCATTTAACTGGACGAACCAAGTTCTTGTGTGTGGAGATGCGTTTGACAGAGTTTGAAATACTAAAATGAAAATCTATAGCATTTAAATGTGTGGATGAATTGCGACTAAGCTCGCTTCTAATATGTGTGTATGGATGCATACGTTTGCAAAAATTGAAGGAAAAAACATAGAGAGCCAATTGAGACATGTACTGAAATTTATAGTATAATTTTTGAAGGTTTTTGTTATAAATTTTGATGATGAATGGATTATTGAGGCTGTTTTTGGGAATGGATCTGAAAAGAACACTGAATGGTTCATCGTCAATCTATCGCATGCATTTCCTCGTTTTGGGTTTTTGAGTTCATCTAGGTTGGAACTCTGTTCTTTAACTTATATCTCTACTTTGAAACCCTTTAAAAATCAGGTATACTTGTTTAAGGGTTTCGATTCTATGTTTTGTTTTACCTACTAGTTAGCACTTGAAACCTCCTATCAGAGCCCATGTGAAGCGCTATCGAGTCTACGTTTTGTTTGACCTACTAGTTAGCACTCGAAACCTCCTATCATACCCCATTCGAAGCGCTACCTAAGATCCTGATCAAATAAAAGTGTTTCGAGGTTTATCATGCCTATGTGAGTGAATCCTATATCCTATGCGTACCGGCTCATGCCACGTAAAACTAAAATTGTCTCTTTTAAAACCAGCTCTTCACTACTATTTATGTTGTTCTCTCCATTCCGTCATACAAATCCTATGCTTTGGTTTTAATCATAAAATGAAACTGATTTAGTGGTTGGAGAAGGACCAGCTTACGTAGATTTTTAGTTAAACAATAGTCGAAACAAGAGAGTACAAATTTATGTGGAATAAAAGTAGTGGTGTAGTTGGTAACTGGTGGGTCTCACTGGATGCAAAACGAGCCATTTATTTAGCCACATACAAAATTAAATATGAGATGAAAGTGAGCTACAACTTGTGTTGCAAAATATGAGGCGTGGTATGTTGTTGTTGGGGCTGCCAAATTCAAACTTTGTGAGAAAGTGGATATAATTAATTGGTTCCATCAGATTTAAAAATATGGAACGGGATAAAACTTGGATTCATGCTATTTGATAGTGAACCATACGAGGGGCTTGAAAAGAAAAATAATAATTGGCTGTAGGTAAAGAAATGCTGGGTAGCCATTTTAGCACCATTGAATATAAAAAAGTGACACAATTTAAAGTGAATGATGCATATAATTAAGTGGTACCTTAAGATTTAAAAATATGGAAAGGGACAAAACATGAATCAGTGCGATTTGATAGAGAACCAAAAGAGGGACTTCAAGAGAAAAACAATAGTTGCCTTATATATAAAGACGAGCATGGTAGTCATTTTAGCACCATTGGAATTAAAAAAAAGGTGAAATAATTTGAAATGGATCGTGAATATAATTAATTGGTCCCATAAGATGGAAAAATATGCACATGGACAAAACTTGGATCCATGCGTTTTGATAGAGGACCAAAAGAGGGACTTGAAGCGGAAAATCATAATTGCTTTTTATCTAAACATGAGCATGGTAGCCGTTTTAGGAGCATTGGAAATAAAACAGTGGAAATCTACAGGAGGAGATTCTAATAGATAAGTGGCTAGCTGATGGAAGAACTTAGGTGAGATATGATTGGACGCCAAGACAAGAATTCTAATTTGAGTTTGATGTTATAAAAAAAGCATTTAACTTGACAAACCATATTCTTGTGTGTGGAGATGCGTTTGACAAAGTTTGAAATTCTAAAATGAAAATCTTTAGCATTTAAATGTGTGGATGAATTACAACTGTGATTGCTTCTGATATGTGTGTATCGATGCATGCGTTTGCAAAAATTGAAGGAAAAACCATAAAGAGCCAATTGAGACATGTACTGAAATTTATAGTATAATTCTTGAGGGTTTTGGTTATAAATTTTGATACTGAATGGATTATTGAAGCTGTTTTTGGGAATAGATCTGAAAAGAACACTGAATGGGTCATCGTCGATCTATCGCATGCATTTCCTCGTTTTGGGGTTTTGAGTTCATCTACGTTGGAACTTTGTTCTTAACTTATATCTCTACTTTGAAACCCTTGAAAAATCAACTATACTTGTTTAAGGGTTTCGATTCTAAGTTTCGTTTGACCTACTAGTTAGCACTTGAAACCTCCTATCAGAGCCCATGTGAAGCGCTATCGAGTCTATGTTTTGTTTGACCTACTAGTTAGCACTCGAAACCTCCTATAATGCCCCTTTTGAAGTGGATGGTGCATAAAATTAAGTGGTACCATAAGATTTAAAAATATGGAAAGGGACGAAACATGGATCAGTGCGATTTGATAGAGAACCAAAAGAGGGACTTCAAGAGAAAAACAATAGTTGCCTTTATGTAAAGACGAGCATGGTTGTAGTTTTAGCACCATTGGAATTTAAAAAAAAGGTTAAATAATTTGAAATGAAGCGTGGATATAATTAATTGGTCCCATCTGATGGAATAATATGGGGACAGACAAAGCTTGGATCCATGCTTTTTGATAGAGGACCAATAGAGGGACTTGAAGAGGAAAACCATAATTGCTTTTATGTAAAGATGAGCGTGGTAGCCGTTTTAGGGCCGTTGGTAATAAAGGAGTGGAAATCTACAGGAGGAGATTCTAATAGATAAATGGCTAGCTGATGGGAGAACTTAGGCGAGATATGATTGGACACCAAAACAAGAATTCAAATTTGAGTTTGATGCTATAAAAAGAGCATTTAACTGGACCCACCAAAATCTTGTGTGTGGAGATGCGTTTGACGGAGTTTGAAATTCTAAAATGAAAAACTTTACATTTAAATGTATCGATGAATTACAACTAAGCTCGCTTCTGATATGTGTGTATGGATGCATACGTTTTCAAAAATTGAAGGAAAAATCTTAGAGAGCCAATTGAGACATGTACTGAAATTTATAGTATAATTTTTGAAGGTTTTTGTTATATATTTTGATGATGAATGGATTATTGAGGTTCTTTTTGGGAATGGATCTAAAAAGAACACTGAATGGTTCATCGTCAATCTATCGCATGCATTTCCTCGTTTTGGGGTTTTGAGTTTATCTACGTTAGAACTCTGTTCTTAACTTATATCTCTACTTTGAAACCCTTGAAAATTCTTGTATACTTGTTTAAGGGTTTCGATTCTACATTTCGTTTGACCTACTAGTTAGCACTTGAAACCTCCTATCAGAACCCATGTGAAGCGCTATCGAGTCTACGTTTTGTTTGACCTACTAGTTAGCACTCGAAACCTCCTAATATACCCTATTTGAAGCGCTACCTAAGATCCTGATCAAATAAAAGTGTTTCGAGGTTTATCATGCCTATGTGAGTGAATATTATATCCTATGCGTACCGGCTCATGCCATGTAAAACCAAAATTTTGTCTCCTTTAAAACCAGCTCTTCACTACTATTTATGTTGTCTCCATTCATACAAATCCTATGTTTAGGTTTTAATCGTAAAATGTTACTGATTTATTGGTTGGAGAAGGACCAGCTTACGTAGATTTTTATTTAAACAATAGTTGAAACAAGAGAGTACAAATTTATGTGGAATAAAAGTAGTGGTGTAGTTGGTAACTAGCGGGTCTCACTGGATGCAAAACGACCCATTTATTTAGCCACATACAAAATTAAATATAAGATGATGTGTGCTACAACTTGTGTTGCAAAATGTGAGGCGAGGTACGTTGTTGGAGCTACCAAATTCCTATTTTGTGAGAAAGTGGATATAATTAATTGGTTCCATAATATTTAATAATATGGAACGAGACAAAACTTGGTTTCATGCTATTTGATAGAGAACCAAACGGGGGAGTTGAAAAGAAAACAATAATTGGCTTTAGCTAAAGAAAAGCAGGGTAGCCATTTTAGCACCCTTGAAAATCAAAGAAGTGAAACAATTTGAAGTGGATGGTGCATATAATTAAGTGGTGCCATAAGATTTAAAAATATGGAAAGGGACAAAACATGGATTAGTGCGATTTGATAGATAACCAAAAGAGGGACTTCAAGAGAAAAACAATAATTGCCTTTTTTTAAAGACAAGCATGGTAGTCACTTTAGCACCATTGGAATTTAAAAAAAAGGTGAAATAATTTGAATGGATCGTGGATATAATTAATTGGTCCCATAAGATGGAAAAATATGGACACGGACAAAACTTGAATCCATTCATATTGATAGAGGGCCAATAGAGGGACTTGAAGAGGAAAACCATAATTGCTATTATGTAAAGATGAGCTTGGTAGCCGTTTTAGGGCCATTGAAAATAAAGGAGTGGAAATCTACAGGAGGAGATTCTAATAGATAAATGGCTAGCTGATGGGAGAACTTAGGCGAGATATGATTGGACGCCAAAACAAGAATTCAAATTTGAGTTTGATGCTATAAATAGAGAATTTAACTGGGCGCACCAAATTCTTGTGTGTGGAGATGCGTTTGACGGAGTTTGAAATTCTAAAATGAAAATCTTTAGCATTTAAATGTATGGATGAATTACAACTGAGCTCGCTTCTGATATGTGTGTATGGATGCATCCGTTTGCAAAAATTGAAGGAAAAATCTTTGAGAGCCAATTGAGACATGTACTGGAATTTATTGTGTAATTTTTGAAGGTTTTTGTTATAAATTTTTATGATGAATTGATTATTGAGGTTGTTTTTGGGATTGGATCTGAAAAGAACACTGAATGGTTCATCGTCAATCTATCGCATGCATTTTCTCGTTTTGGGGTTTTGAGTTCAGCTACGTTGGAACTCTGTTCTCAACTTATATCTCTACTTTGAAACCCTTGAAAAATCAGGTATACCTGTTTAAGGGTTTCGATTCTACGTTTCGTTTGACCTACTAATTAGCACTTGAAACATCCTATCAGATCCCATGTGAAGCGCTATCGAGTCTACGTTTTGTTTGACCTACTAGTTAGCACTCGAAACCTCCTACCATACCCCATTTAAAGCGCTACCTAAGATCATGATCAAATAAAAGTGTTGCGAGGTTTATCATGCCTATGTGAGTGAATACTATATCCTGTGCTTACCGGCTCATGCCATGTAAAACCAAAATTTTGTCTCCTTTAAAACCAGCTCTTCACTACTATTTATGTTGTACTCTCCATTCCGTCATACAAATCCTATGTTTAGGTTTTAATCATAAAATGAAACTGTTTTAGTGGTTGGAGAAGGACCAGCTTAAGTAGATTTTTATTTAAACAATAGTCGAAACAAGAGAGTACAAATTTATGTGGAATAAAAGTAGTGGTGTAATTGGTAACTGGCGGGTCTCACTGGATGCAAAACGAGCCATTTATTTTGCCACATACAAAATTAAATATAAGATGAAAGTGAGCTACAACTTTTGTTGCAAAATGTGAGGTGTGGTACGTTGTTGTTAGGGCTATCAAATTCAAATTTTGTGAGAAAGTGGATATAATTAATTGGTTCCATAAGATTTAAAAATATGGAACGGGACAAAACTTTGATTCATGCTATTTGATAGGGAACCAAACGTGGGACTTGAAAAGAAAAATAATAATTGGTTGTAAGTAAGGAAAAGCAGGGTAGCCATTTTAGCACCATTGAAAATAAAAGAAGTGAAACAATTTGAAGTGGATGGTGCATTTAATTAAGTGGTGCCATAAGATTTGAAAATATGGAATGGGACAAAACATGGATCAGTGCGATTTGATAGATAACCAAAATAGGGACTTCAAGAGAAAAACAATAATTGCCTTTATGTAAAGACAAGCGTGGTAGTCATTTTAGCACCACTGGAATTAAAAAAAAGGTTAAATAATTTGAAATGGATCGTGGATATAATTAATTGGTCCCATAAGATGGAAAAATATGGACACGGACAAAACTTGGATCCATTCGTTTTGATAGAGGACCAATAGAGGGACTTGAAGAGGAAAACTATAATTGCTTTTATGTAAATATGAGCATGGTAGCCGTTTTAGGGCCATTGGAAATAAAAGAGTGGACATCTACAGGAGGAGATTCTAATAGATAAATGGCTAGCTGATGGGAGAACTTAGGCGAGATATGATTGGACGCCAAAACAAGATTTCAAATTTGAGTTTGATGCTATAAAAAGAGCATTTAACTGGACACCCCAAATTCTTGTTTGTGGAGATGCGTTTGACGGAGTTTGAAATTCTAAAATGAACATCTCTAGCATTTAAATGTATGGATGAATTACAACTGAGCTCGATTTTGATATGTGTGTATGGATGCATACGTTTGCAAAACTTGAAGGAAAAATCTTAGAGAGCCAATTGAGACATGTACTGAAATTTATTGTATAATTTTTGAAGGTTTTTGTTATAAATTTTGATGATGAATGGATTATTGAGGTTGTTTTTGGGAATGGATCTGAAAAGAACACTGAATGGTTCATCGTCAATCTATCGCATGCATTTCCTCGATATGAATTGTGTAGATAATGTGAATGTGATTAAGCATGTGTGTGTGTGTGTGCATGTGATATGAATGTGAATATGATAAGAGATGAGCGTGAAGTAAATAAGTTTGTTAAGCAAGTATGTGTGATTGTGATAAGGAAGCAAGTGTGAAGAAGATGAACGTGTGTGAATGTGATGAGCAAGCATGTGAAACTCAAAACCTAGCTATAATTAATCACACTGATTAACTACACGGTGAATAACTATAAGTTAGAATTGCACAATGATTTTAAGGTTTCTATGAAATGCATCCCCATCATGAATCTGGTACGGTGGGATATCCGTACATGTGGACCAGTCAACGGTCAATGTGAAGCACAAGTGACTCTGTTAACTTAGCTCAGTGGTTTGGCAATCGTGTAAATTGTTCATTGAACTACGGTGGCTCGAGGATTCCCACCAATATTAATGTGGCTCCCAATGCTATATACGCTTGGGAGATTATTTAAGTTAAAGTATTAAGTCATTTTGAAGCATGAGAAACAGATGAAAATGAATTAAGTAAGCAACTTGAGAACTAAGAGACAAATCATGTGTGTGAATTTCAAATTCAGTTATTACAATTTCAATCATCTAAAAGTTCAATTAGTGAAATGTGCTTTGAATTCAGTCATGAGATATTCCCCTATTGAGCTTTCATGTTAGCTCACCCTTCGACTATAGGTCACAAGTACAGGCGCAAATATAGGCATTGAGGATTCTGACCGAGAAGATCCCGATTACATACCAAAAGAGAAATCGAATCTTCTGCCAGAGGATTGTTTCCCTTAGGGGACTTTGGGAGATATTTTTGAGATTTTGTATAAGGTTTGGTACGTCTAACCTTTTTATTTTGTTTAGAATGATATGTAAATAGTTATTTTGAACCACTGTTTGGGTGATGATTGTTCATCACCGATAGTTCGTTTTGGTTCTGTCAAGCTTATGGTTCACATAAGGATAGAACCGTCATTTTGTTATTTTGTCGAATTGGGATATCTTTTGCCATGTATATATGATGACATCTGCATAGTTAGAGATATCATCTTTGTTTTGCTTCCTATGGATGTACCAAATGTTCAATTTGGGGATCGACCTTATTGGCGTCCAAGCCAGTGCAGGTTGTGGTTAGGAAATCCGGGCTGTCACAGTTGGTATCAAAGCTATGGCTTTAGAAAATAGTTATTTTGAACCAATGTTTGGGTGATGATTGTTCATTACCAGTAGTTCGTTTCGGTTCTGTCAAGCTTATGGTTCACATAAGGACAGAACCGTCATTTTGTTGTTTTGTCGAATTGGGATATCTTTTGCCATGTATATATGATGACATCTGCATAGTTAGAGGTATCATCTTTGTTTCTGCTTCCTATGGATGTACCAAATGTTCAATTCGGGGATCGACCTTATTGGCGATCCGACGGTCCGGGTTTTGTGGTTAGGAAATCCGGGCTGTCACAGTTGGTATCAAAGCTATGGCTTTAGAAAATTCTGACAAGACTTAGACTTATTCTTAGTTTATGTCAGAGTATAGGGACCGTCTGTTAATGAAAAGTTTGTTTCATGTTAACAGAGTCGTATGTTTACAAGAAATAGAGGTAGACCGAGAGGCAGTCGGGGAAGGGGTGTAAGATGTGTGGAAGATATTCCCACGAGTTCTAACCGTGTCCCTATTGGCCAAGGGAACCCTCCTGAAGAGGAGGAAAATCAAGGAAGACGTGAAAGAGATAGAATGGCTTAAGCTGTGGAAGCTGTGGCCAATACAATGACACAGCAGAATATATTGATGACAACGCACAATAATAATAACCATCAACAACCGCCACCACCTCCACCTCCGATTTTACCTACTACATCAACCTTCGTCGAGTTTAGGAGATTAAGACCTCCTAGTTTTTATGGCCAAACCGATCTGCTTGAAGCGGAAAAATGGCTAAACCAGATAGAGAAACTTCTTCAAGGGCTGCTGTGTACGGAGGAAGAGAAAGTAAGTTGGGCTTCCTTTCAACTAGAAGGTGAAGCTGATCCGTGGTGGAAGAGCGTATTGAGAATCAGAGAACAGGAGAATCCCAATGGGATGTGGACTTGGGAAGAGTTTGTGGAAGTATTCAACAACGAATACTTTCCCCAAAGTGTCAAGTCAAATGTTAGCAAGATTTATGAATTTGGAGCAAGGAGCAATGTTTGTATGAGACTATGGTACAAAGTTTACTAGATTATCAAGGTTCGCCCCAGAGTATGTGGCCACGGAGCTAATGAGGGCCAATAAATTTGAACGTGGGCTAAGGTCAAACATACGGGATAGGATTTCCGTATTGGAAATGGAGACTTATGAGGCTGTGAAGGGCAAGACAATAGTTGCCAGCACCAAGGCAACCGAATCAGAGTACTTATTCTAAGCCGCCCTTGCCTCCACCTACGAGATCTTATCGTCCGCCTGGTCTTACCTTCACGTCAGGGGCATCGATTACTCAAGGATTTTCACATGCTGCATCGTCTATGCCTGTGGGGACATGTACGGATTGTGGGAAGTTACATAAGACTTCTAAATGTCGATGTGGTACGAGGGCATGTTTCAAATGTAGTAAGATGGGGCACATAATCCGAGATTGTTCGGAATTGAGAAAGGAAGGAGTATCTTCAGTCGCTACGCCTAGGCCTACATGATCCACGAGGCCTACAATTCAAGGACTTGCATATGCAGTCAATGCCCAAGATGCCTAGACAAATAATGAGATAATCCAAGGTGAAATTTCCTATCGATTGTTAAAAATTACCTTAATAATTTTTAGATGATGAAGGTACTTAAATGTAAATGATCTTTAAATTCCTACTTACATTGGGTGCTAAATTTTCATTTAAATTCCTACATACGATGAATGTTAAATTCTATCATGCACATCTGATCGTTAGGATATGTAATAACGTAGGTACCCTACAATTGTATAAAGAAAAATATTATTATTATGAGGCACGAGTCTTGATAGACCCAGGGTCTACTCACTCGTTTGTAACTCCGGAGTTTGCGAGAAGAGTGAAGGTCATTCCCGAGTCATTGGATTTTATTTTGGCCGTGTTAGTTCCTACTAGAAGTTCAGTGAACACGGGCATGTTCTGCCGATCGATCATTGTACGAGTTGAGGATCGCGAGACAGTAGCAGATCTCATTTTATTGGATATGCAAGGATTCGATGTAATCCTTGGTATGGATTGGCTATCCGCTTACCATGCAAACGTTGATTGCCTACGGAAGTTGTTACTTTCCGTCCTCCAAAGGAGAAATCATTTCGATTTATCAGTGATAAAGCTAATGTTGCACCGTTCATCTCCGCAATACGAACCGAACGTATGATGAGAAACGGGTGCGGTGGCTATCTCGCATGTTTGAAAGAACACCAAGATGAGAAGTACATCACCAAGATTCCGGTAGTTTGAGAGTTTGCTGATGTGTTCCCTAAAGAACTACTAGGGTTACCGCTAGATCGAGAAGTGGAGTTTGCAATTGACTTAGTTCCAGGCACTGAGCCAGTGTCGAAAGCACCTTACTGGATGGCTCCAGCTGAATTGAAAGAGCAGCTGCAGGAACTCTTAGACAAAGGGTTCATAAGACCAAGTGTTTCTCCTTGGGGAGCACCGATCTTATTTGTCAAGAAGAAGGACGGGTTGATGAGGTTATGCATCGACTATCGTCAGTTAAACAAATTGACAATCAAGAATCGTTATCCACTTCCAAGGATCGATGATCTTTTTTATCAATTATAAGGAGCAAGGTTCTTTTCAAAGATTGACTTGAGATCCGGCTATCATCAGTTGAAAGTCAAAGCAGAAGATATTCAGAAGACAATGTTTAGGACCAGATATGGGCATTATGAATTCTTAGTGATGCCTTTTGGCTTAACTAATGTGTCAACTTCTTTCATGGACCTCATGAATAGAGTATTTAAATCACATTTGGACACGTGTGGTAGTATATGTAGATGATATCCTTGTCTACTCAAAAACAAAAGAAGAGCATGAGCAGCATTTACAAATTGCCTTGTTGACATTACGTGACCACCAGCTGTACGCAAAGCTTAACAAGTGTGAATTTTGGTTAGAACAAGTGAGCTTCTTGGGGCATGTTATTTCTGAGGTAGATGTTAAGGTAGATCCAGCTAAGATAGAGGTCGCGGTACAGTGGGAACAGCCGAAGACGGTCACAGAAGTGATAAGTTTTCTAGGTTTGGCTGGTTACTACATACGTTTCGTAGAGGGATTTTCAAAACTCTCAGGTCCGCTTACACTACTTACAAGGAAAAATGCGAAGTTTAAATGGACCGAGTCATGCGAAATAATTTTTCAAGAACTTAAGAGGAGGCTTACTTCTGCACCAATGCTTGCTATCCCAATGGGCACTGGAGGGTTCATTGTATTTAGCGATGCATCACATAGTGGGTTAGGTTGTGTGTTGAATCAGAACTAGAAAGTTATCGCCTATGGATCAAGACAGCTCAAGGATCATGAGAAGAATTATCCCACACATGATCTTGAACTTGCCACGGTGATTTTTGTATTAAAGATATGGAGGCATTATTTATATGGAGAGACCTTTGAAATTGTCACAGATCATAGGAGCCTCAAGTACTCGTTCATGCAGAAATATTTGAATATGAGGCAAGGAAGATGGATTGAGTTTCTCAAGGATTGCAATTGCGCCATTTCATATCACCCAAGTAAAGCAAATGTTGTGGCGGATGCATTGAGTCGGAAAGGTTCGGCTCAATTAGCAAGTCTTATTATGGGAATACGCCAATGGAAACTTTTGGAAGACGTTGCACTATACGACACTAAGATTGAAGTGCAAGAGTCAGGAACCCTAGTGGCAAACATCGTGATCTGATCGACAATTTATGATGATGTTTATGAGCTACAAATGAAAGATGTCGAGCCAGTGAAGATTAAACAGGGGTAACTAAGGGTATTAGACCAGATATCTCCATCAGGGAGAATGGATCATTGTTATTCAGAGGGCGTTTTTGTATATCGACCGATGCGGATCTGAGGCATAACATACTAGAAGAGGTGCACAAGTCCAAGTATGCGATTCATTTGGGTGGTACTAAGATGTACCAAGATCTTAGAAATTTTTTGTGGAGGTTTGGAAAAGGATGTTGTTGAGTATGTTTCAAGGTGCTTAGTGTGTCAACAGGTGAAAGTGGATCACCGACATCCATAAGGTTTATTGCAACCTCTGCCGACACCAAAATGGAAGTGGGAGCCCATTTCCATGGATTTTATTGTGGGATTACCAAGGACGGCAAAGGGTCACAATACCATACGAGTTGTAGTGGACAGATCTACCAAGTCTGCAAATTTCTTGCCTTAACAACACTCAATATACATCGAGTAGATTGGCAGAGATGTATTTGAAAGAGATAGTTCGATTACATGGCATTCCGGTAAGTATCGTTTCTGATCGTGATCCATTGTATACGGCACGTTTTCGGCAGAATTCCAAGAGGGAATGGGTTCAAGATTGGATATTAGCTCAACATTCCACCCACAGACGGATGGACAAACCGAAAGGGTAAATCAGATTTTTGAAGATATGCTCAGGGCATGCATGCTTGATTTTAGGAGATCATGGGATCAACATTTACCTTTGATTGAGTTTGCTTATAATAATAGTTACCAGACGAGCATTAGTATGACTCCCTATGAGGCACTGTATGGGCGAAGATGTAGATCTTTTCTAAATTGGAAAGAAACAGGTGAGAAATTTGTATTGGGTCCGAAAATTCTTGTGAATGCTACTGAATGGTTCATCATCAATCTATCGCATGCATTTCCTCGTTTTGGAGTTTTGAGTTCATTTTCGTTGAAACTTTGTTCTTAACATGGATTTCCACTTCGAAACCCTTGAAAAATCAGGTATACTGTTGAATTTGTTCTTGTTCAAGGGTTTCGAGTTTAAGTTTCGTTTTACCTAATGGTTAACACTCGAAACTTCCTATCATAGCCCATGTGAAGCTATCGAGTCTACGTATTGCTTGACCTACTGGTTTGTAGTCGAAACCTCCCATCATAGACCATGTGAAGCGCTACCTAAGATCCTAATCAGATGAATGTGTTTCGGGGTTTGTCATGCCTATGTGAGCGAATATTATGTCCTTTGCTTACCGGCTCATGCCCGGCAAGAGAAACCAAAATTTTGTTTCTCTTCTTCAAACCAGCACTTAACCACTACTTTTGTTGTATTCTCCATTCCATCATACAAATTATATGTTTAGGTGTTCATCATAAAATCAAACTGATTTAGTGGTTGAAGAAGGGCTAGCTTACGTAGATTTATTTGGACAATAGTCAAAGCAAGAGTACACATTTATGTGAGAAATAAAAGTATTGGTTTAGTTGGTAATTGGTGGGTCTCACTTGATGGAAAATGAGCCATTTATTTAGCCACATACAAAATTAAAAATAAGATGAAAGTGAGTTACAACTTGTGTTGCAAAAGGGGCTACAAATTTCAAATTTTGTGAGAAAGTGGATGTAATTAATTTGTCCTATATGATTTAGAAACTTGTAACGTGACAAAACTTGGATCCAGGCTATTTGGAAGAGAACCAAAAGAGGGACTAAAAGAGAAAAACAATAATTGTCTTTAGGTAAAGACAAACATAGTCGCCCATTTAGCACCACTGGAAATAAAAGAAGTGAAACAATTTGAAATGGATGGTGGATATAATTAATTGGTACCGTAAGATTTAAAAATACTGAAAAGGACAGCATGGATCCATGCGATTTGATTGAGAACCAAAAGAGGGACTTGAAGCGAAGAACAATAAGACAAGCATGGTAGCCATTTTAGCGCCATTGGAAATAAAAGACATGAAATAATTTGAAATGGATGGTGGATATAATTAATTAGTCCCATAAGATTTAAAAATATGGAAACAGACAAAACTTGGATCCATGCGATTTGATAGATAACCAAAGAGGGACTTGAAGAGCGAAACAATAAATGCTTTTATGTAAAGATGAGCATGATAGCCGTTTTAGGACCATTGGAAATAAAGGAAGTAAAACAATTTGAAATGGACGGTGGAAATCTACAAGAGGAGATTCTAAAAGATAAATGGTTGGCTGATGGGAGGAGAACTTCCGAGATATGATTGGACGCCAAAACTAGATTTCAAATTTGAGTTTGATGCTATAAAAAGTGCATTTAACTGGAGGAACCAAATTCTTCTGTGTGGAGCTGCGTTTGAGAGAGGGAAATTCTAACATTAAAATCTTTAGCACTTAAATGTATGGATGAATAGCAACCGAGCTCGCTTCTGAAATGTATGTATGGATGTACGTATGAAAAAATTGTAGAAAGCCAATTGAGACATGTAATTCAAAATTTTATAGTATAATTTTTGAAGGTTTTTTCTATAAATTTTGAGGGTGCATGGATTATTGAGGTTGTAATCGGGAATGGATCTGAAAAAGAACAACGAATTGTTCATCATCAATCTGTCGCATGCACTTCCTCGTTTTGGGGTTTTGAGTTCGTCTTCGTTGGAACTCTTTTCTTAACATGGTTCTCTACTTTAAAACCCTTGAAAAATCAGGTATTCTGTTGAATTTGCTCTTGTTTAAGGGTTTCGATTCTACGTTTCGTTTGACCTACTAATTAGCACACCAAACCTCCTATCATAGCCCATGTGAAGCGCTATCGAGTCTACATTTTTTTTACCTACTAGTTAGCACTCGAAACCTCATGTGAAGCGCTACCAAAGATCCTAGTCTGATTAAAGTGTTTCGAGGTTTATCATGCCCATGTGAGTGAATATTATATCATTTGCGTACTGGCTCATGCTATGCAAAACCAAAATTTTGTCTCTTCTTAAAACCAACTCTTCACTACTATTTATGTTGTATTCTCCATTCCGCCATACAAATCATATGTTTAGGTTTTAATCATAAAATCAAACTGATTTAGTGGTTGGAGAAGGGCCAGCTTACGTAGATTTATTTAAACAATAGTCAAAACAAGAGAGTACACATTTATGTGGAATAAAAGTAGTGGTTAGGTGGTAACTGGTGGGTCTCACTGGATGCAAAACGAGCCATTTATTTAGCCACATACAAAATTAAATATAAGAAGAAAATGAGCTACAACTTCTGTTGCAAATGTGAGGCGTGGTACGTTGTTCGAGCTACAAAATTCAAATTTTGTGAGAAAATAGATATAATTAATTGGTCCCATAAGATTTAAAAATATGGAACGGAACCAAACTTGGATCCAGGCTATTTGATAGAGAACCAAACGAGGGACTTGAAGAGAAAAATAATAATTGGCTTTAGGTAACGACAAGCACGGTTGCCCAAAAGAGAGACTTCAAGAGAAAAACAATAATTGCCTTTAGGTAAAGACCAGCATAGTATTCATTTTAGCACCATTAGAATTAAAATAAAAAAGTGAAATAATTTGAAATGGATGGTGGATATAATTAAATGGTCCCATAAGATTTCACAATATGGAAACGGACAAAACATGGATCCCTGAAGGCACCTGTTCACTCCACCATGAAGGCAACGCCGCAGTGAATTTGTCATCCAACAACCACATATTTTCGAAGCGAAACGGAGACGACCCCTTCCCCCTAGCGTCACAACTTAGCAATAATGGACGATTGTCCGAGACAGCCCTAGCTAAACCTTCTAGTTTGGCAGCCGGAAAAATGTCAAGCCACTCCGTAGTGCAGAGGAACTTGTCCAACCGGCTTAGCGATGGATTTTCTTGAAGATTGGACCAGGTGAATCTCGATCCCGGTAGGGGAACATCCATTAACTCCCAATCGCAGATGAACGTGCTTTAATCTCGCATCACCACCGCATCCGACGGGGCCACCTAATAGCGTTGACATCACCCCCCAGGCATAACAGATGGCCCCACTTGGCTGTGATAGTTGCAAGCTCTAACCAAAAATCGGCCCGATGATTGTCCTCAGATGGACCATAAATGCCGAAAGACGTCCACACTTTGCCTGTGTCTTTATTTTGCAGCACAATTGACGCCGAGAAAATCCCCACTTCCTTTTCCATTTTGTCGAACATAAGAGAATTCCAGGCCACCAAAATACCGCCAAAGCCTCCGTGGAATTAACACCAATTCAGTCCCATTGATGCCCTCCGAGCACAGATGAAACTTTTGACCTATCACAGCTGCTCCATTTAGTCTCTTGCAGCGTAATTACAGCCATATTGATTGAGGCAATGACTCGCTTAACTCCGACTCGCTTCAACCCGTCACAAATACCCCTCACATTCCATGATAGCATCCTCATAATTAGACAATGAACAGCCCGCCCAAGTCCGGAACCAAGGTGTCATAACTTCTCAGATCGGTTTTTTACTGTAAGCAAGGTATGCTGTGTAAGCATGAATGAAAAAAAATACTGATATGAGAGCTTTCAACACTAAGTAAACTTACTTAGTCGGGCTTGGTTTCTCGTTAGTGTATCGTCTTTTGAAGATGAAGTGCTTGAGAGCATGTCAGTGATGAGGGATGCTAATTGAGATAAAAAAACTTGTGGGTCAACGCCAGATGCAATCAGCTCCCTTGTGCATCTCACTGTCTGTAGCTCATCAGCTGTTATGGCTGTGTCAAGCAAATCAATAAGCTTGTTATGTGGGACCAGACCTACCTGTCAACATAAGAAGAATTTGAGTCAAAAAGTAAGTGTTTGTACTAAATGGGTAGTAATAATGGAATGCAAAAGGGAACAAGTACCCACAAGCTGTTCAACTGTGCAAGGTGTAATTCTTGATCCAAGTAGCCCCAACTGATCCAATATGTTCTCAGCTTCTCTCAAGGACCCTCTGCCTTTACTGTTATCAGCTTTAGTGCATCCTTTTCAATTCTGATACCCTGTTGGGTTACAATTGTTTCTAGCTTCATGTTGATATCTGTCTCTTGGAGCTTGGGGAAACAAAATTTCTGGCATCTAGATGATACAACTCTTGGCACCCTAGTTGCATCCTCAGTTATCATAACAAACACCACAGAACCACATCCCCTTTCTACCATACTCAATAACTCTTCCCATGCTTCGGCCTTGAGAGAATGGCACTCCTCTATTATGAAGACCTTGAAACCTGGAACTTTCTGTGTAAATGTACCGCTCCGGACAAGGGTTTTGATCCTTTCAAAGCCTGAGTTTCTGCTTCCAGAGCATAACTCTGTAATATACAGGCTTCTAGAGCAGCCTCTACAATTCCAACAGGGTTTCAAAGGGGAAGTAGAATCACAATTCGAAGCCATGGAAAATATCTTGGCCATTGATGTCTTTCCTGTACCACTTGGTCCGTGGAAGAGATATAGAGGTGCGACCTTCTCCTTCTGAACAGCACTGGAGAGGGCCTCTACTATGATTTCATGGCCAACAATATCGGAGAACAGCTTGGGCTGATACTTGTTACTTGGCCGACGATATCTCCTGTTTTTATCATTATTCAGAAATGCAGAATTGAAGCTGAAATCACTGATGATCTCCTGGTTCATCAGCTCAATTTCTTCTTCGTCAGAGGAGAGGAATTTCCTGTTAGTGGATTCCTCCTGTATGACGGCTTTTGAAGCCACCACTTTTCGATTGAGCCCATTGATGGATCTTCTCCCCTTTAAATTGATCACCTTTGTCCTTGTAATTCTTCCCTTGCGCATCTTGACCCTTCTTTCTAGATTTCTAACTTTCCCAAACTCATGTTCCTCTCCGCTGTGAATCCTACCCAACCGTTTTCTCATATCGATGTTTGCAATTGCGTCATAGATGGACCGTGAGATATGCTACTGGGGATCATCGAGAGATCAACAGTGTCTTTGCAATGTGGAGTCAATGAAATCCAAGGATTGATGGAAGAAATTGTTTAGGTTGGGATCATTGAAAGAATTGACACTCAAAAGTGCTATAAGATCTGAGCTTTTTTTTCCAGAGGCTCTGACAGAAATTCATTATTTGCAACTGGTGAGAACACGATGGAATTTATTATTTGTTTGTGCAAACTAAATGTTTTGCTCATGGATATTGGTGACTGCTTCTGGGTTAGATGGAGCTCAGCCGGCCTTAATGAATATACAAGGGAGAAGAGTTGAAACCAACTCTGCTGGCCAGCCACTTTCTTTTCTTCACTCGTGTGTGTGTGTGTTTTTTTAATGCTAATTTATGCCTTAATGAATATATATCTGGGAGGAGTTTGAGACCAACTTACCTACTCTGCCGACCACTTTCCATTCCTCAATTTCCTATATTTTTTTCATTGCTAATTTATGATATATATCTGCACGGGAATAGTTCAGACTTGAGATGGTTGCCCGATGAATGAAATGGATAGAGAGATGCTTCTAAATTCTCCTGATGGAGGAGCTTCATACATAATAATAATAATAATAATAATAATAATAATAATAAGGGTATTTTGCATATACCTCCCATGTTATGCTAATATTATAAGAAACCTCCTGAGTTATGGGTATTTATTCCGCAGTCCCTACTTTTGTGTTTCTGTTTCATATAACCCTCTTCCGTTAACTAGCCGTGAGTTTATGGATGGAAAGTTTATTTTGCCCTTAATGAAACCAATATTTTAAAAATTCCACCGTTCTAAAAGGCCCTTCATTCATCTATATTTACAAGTCATGCTATTAAAGTTTATCGCCATTCTAAAAGGCCCTTCATTCACCTTTATTTACAAGTCATGCCATTATAATTTACCACTATTCTAAAAGGAGTACCTTTAAATCCTTCCACAAAATCTTTTAGTTCACCCACACTGAAATAGGTCGACTGCATTGAATCAAACGATGGAGATTGTTTATCGTCCCAATCTTTCATGAGAACAATCTTGTGGGTGTACCATCATATGGTTGATTTTATATTTCATGTGGTACACACCCATAAAAGTGACCTTAATATCAATTTTAAGTATGCATGTGATGTTAAGATCACTTTTTTGAGATGTGTGCCACGTGAAATAAAACACTGATCGTTTGATGGTACGATCATGATCTCAAGGTCCATCATGTGAAAGATTGGGAGGATAAATTATCTCTATCGTTCGATTTAATTCAATCAATGTGTTTCAGCGTGGGTGAACTTAAAGATTCAGTGGGTGGATTTAAAGATACGCTTCTAAAAGGCTCTTCTTTCACCCATCAAATTCAAGACTCATTAGATGGGTGATTCCCCCATTAAAGCATGCCTACGTTTGATAGTGTCACCATGATCTCAACATCCATTGTATGAAAGGTTGGGATGATAAACGATTTCCATCGTCTGATTCAATGCAGTCAACCGTCCAATGGTGCCACCATGATCTCAAGATTTATCGTGTGAAAGGTTGGGACAATAGACGACCTCCATCGCCCAAATCAATACAGTCAACTATCTGATGGTACCACCATGAACTGAAGATCTATCGTGTGAAAGGTTGGAACGATGAATGATCTCCATCATCCGATTCAATGTAGTCAACTGTCTAATGGTGCCTCCGTGATTTCAAGATCCATTGTGTGAAAGGTTGGGACGATCTCCATCATCCGATTCAATGCAGTCAATGTTTTCAATGTGGGTGAACTCAAAGATTTGGTGGGTGGATTTAAGACTACTCTTTTTTGTAAGTGGAGGGCCGCTATAAACACTAAAATGCTAACTAGGGGGTTTAAAGCAAATAGCTATAACTGGGGGGTTATTTGTAATATCAGCATAACTCAGGAGGATATTTAGAAAAAACCCTAATAATAATATTCCAAGCCACCCAAATTTAATTTAAGTGAAAAGGTTGGTTAGATGAAAATGCCCTTAGGTCCCAAATGAGACGGAACAGTAGGTCTCATATGGAACCGAAAGATCTTATAGTGGATTCGAATGATGGATCTCATATGGAATTGGTCAGTCTTGTAGTATATTCATCGATCCCAAATGAGACTGATTGGACCAATTGATCATTCTCATATGCGACTTAAGATTGCTTTTCGCCTAACCTACTTTTCACTTAAGTGAAATTTTAGAACAGGTCAAATAATTGGACCCTTTTTGCACAGTTTAAAAAAACATTAGAAAAAAGTACGTTGGGTAATTGTGTAATCCACCAAAAAAAAATTTGCTTTAATTTTTTGTGCACGTTGTATAAAAGGTGGCTTAATTGCAAAGAAATAATGTACAATCTCCAGGTCTAACACAAAATCAGAATGACCGTTGAGTTATCTTGGTTACGACTTTTATTTCGTGATCTTCACATTCTGATACTGATGGTGCCGACAATCTAGTGTGACAATATCAGTTCCATTTCCCTTGCATCCAACCCTATTTTTCATACCTACACGAACCATTTCGAGGTGGATTACCATTATATCTGCGAGAAAGTGGTGTAACGAGAACTTAATGTCCGATGCATACCAACCAATGATCAAGTGATTGATATCTTCACCAAAGGACTATCATCACTGCGTTTTCATGCTTTGCGGTCCAAACTCATAGTCCGTGCTTGTCCCATGAGTTTGTTAGGGTGTAATAACCACAAAACGAGGTGACGCCGGCCATTGATTGCTAGATTGCACCATTGAAGTATGATTCATCATTGTCCCTTGTGGTATACATCTATGATCAACCTAAATTGCCTAAGTGGCTATCCATCGTTGGAACATATCCCAATAAAAGAATCATGCTTATAATTTGATGTACAAAGACCCGATGGTTCGAATCTCTCAAAGAGTGTATTTTTTTACCTATGGCTCTACAATTGATGATATGTTAGTTTGGTGGTATGGATTTCTAAGATCATAAGCCAATAAATTGTGTCAGATCCTTTAAACACCATTTATTACTTAAATGACGGTTAGGAGAGTCAGTCCCCTCTTTTAAAAACTAAGGCTGCAAAACCGGTATGATGGTTTAAAAAAGTAAGACTATTTTTACAAACCCCCTACTTTGCGTGTCATCAAATCATATGACTTCTTTTCCTTCTTTTTAGAATAGCTCTTGGATGTTGGACATTTGTCACATTCAAGGGCTATTTTTTATGAAAATTAGCACAAATTATTGTGAAGTCTAAGGGATCCAATTGGGGCTTGACAAATGTTTTACACATGGAAAGCTTCCATGACTCTTTTTCTCTATTAGCACAATTCCTGGATGATGATTATTTGTCAAATCCAAGAGTTGTCATTAGAGGGTAGAAACAAAGTCTTTTTGCTCTTGAATATGCTAATAGGAGCTGGCCATATGACCCTAATTGACCATTTACCTATAAATGGAAGCTTTCTTTGTTATCCAAACGGCTAAAGAAAATTTAAAATAATAAATTTTTTAAATTTCTAACCCTAGTTCTTGAATAGCCCAACCAAACCCTTAACCTAAACCCTAGAGCTTTTAAATATGCAACTCTCTCATCCATACCATCCATAGCCTCTCAATCCAAATACTGGTCAAAATCAAGACTCCCCAAATCTCTTCGTCTTCTTCCTCTTTCTTTGTATTGCATTTATTTTTATTTTTACTTCTTGTCCCATTGCTAAAGCCTCACTTCGCCCAAAATATCACGATTGAAATTATCGCGATTGAGAGGCTTAACTCCATGGTACATTGCCTTTCAGAAAAGGGAAGCTCCGACGACTTTTTGGCTTGAAATTGTACATCTTAGCTGTTATCGCAACGGTTACTCCGAGGCATGACGCCATAATGACTTAGATAGTAGCTTTTTTTCAGCTTACGGAAAGAGATCTTCATTTGTTTGATTCAGAGCTAGCAACAATTTTTTAACCGTCGTTGATATTGCTACCAGTTGCTACCCGTCTGGATCATCTGAGAACAATTACTGGGCAGCGGTTAAATGATGTTGCTATTAGTCTCGCTGAGAGAAGATTGCATCTCTGCATTAAATGTTGTATTTACTAAACTTGTGATTTAGCAAGCGCCTCACTTAATTTGGTATAATTTATTTTCTTAGTGAATTATAATAAAAAAGGTCTAAAATGGGCAATTGTTACTTTAACAATTGACATGTAACATAAAAATAGTCAAATTCATGAAAATGAGATAGAAAGCTAATATGAGTGATAATGATGAGTAGCAAATGCATAACTGTAACAGTGTGATCCGTTGTTAAGCATCTATTTCATTAAAATAGGGCTCTCAATGGGCTGGGACGATGAATGATCATGGTGCCACCATGATCTCAAGATCTATCGTGTGAAAGGTTGGGACGATGAATGATCTCCATCGTCCGATTCAATGTAGTCAACTGTCTAATGGTGCCTCCGTGATCTCAAGATCCATTGTGTGAAAGGTTGGGACGATAAACGATCTCCATTGTCCGATTCAATGCAGTCAATGTTTTCAACGTAGGTGAACTCAAAGATTTGGTGGGTGGATTTAAAACTACTCTTTTTTGTAAGTTGAGGGCCACCAACTTTAACCATGTGTAGAAGAGAGGATAGCAATTTAGTAATTTAATTTTAAAAAAGGATAAATATAATATTTAGGCTATTCTTTAATGGCTAGTTAATCATTTAAAGTTGCATTCATTAAAGAAGGTGTTTTATAAATTCCAAAATGCTAACTAAACACCAAAATGCTAACTAGGGGTTTAAAGCAAAAAGCTATAATTGGGGGGTTATTTGTAATATCAGCACAACTCAGGGGGATATTTGCAAAAAACCCTAATAATAATAATCCAGCCACCCAAATTTAATTTAAGTGAAAAGGTTGGTTAGATGAAAATGCCCTTAGGTCCCAAATGAGACGGATCAGTAGGTCTCATATGGAACCGAATGGTCTTATAGTGGATTCGAATGATGGATCTCATATGGAATTGGCCGGTCTTGTAGTAGATTGATCGGACCCAAATGAGACTGATTGGACAATCTGATAATGTACTAAATGGTTTCATACGAGATCGAAGATCAATCGGTCTCATATAGGACCAATTGATCATTCTCATATCCGACTTAAGAATACTTTTCGCCCAACCTACTTTTCACTTGAGTGAAATTTTAGCACAGGTCAAATAATTGGACCCTTTTTGCATAGTTTCAAAAAACATTAGAAAAAAGTATGTTGGGTAATTGTGTAATCACCAAAAAAAAAAAAAATTGCTTTGATTTTTTGTGCACGTTGTATAAAAGGTGGTCTATTTGCTATATTTATCTTTTATAAACGTTTTTATCATGTGACTATTTGAGGCTATGTCCATCAAAGTTTGTGAAGCACCTATCTTAGATTGATGGGATATTACCCATTTCTAGTGGCACTCATAAGGCATTCAATTTATTAGAATGGGTGTGATAAAAATTTAGCAAAACACACCACATCTCACACCTTGTGGCAGCTTTGGCTGCTTCCTGATGGATCATAACCTGAGGTTTGACTCGAATTGAGCCTAAGCCTTGGTGGTGATGAGGAGATCATCGCCAACGGATCGAATTTTGATGATGATCATAGGATTGATTGATGGATTGAGTCAAACCTAGACCTAAAAATTTGAAAGAACTTGATGCACTAATATTTGAGATTATGTGTTTATGCCTTGTTTGGATCTACTGATTTGTTTCATATGGGACCTGAGGGCATTTTCGTCTAACCAACCTTTTCACTTAAATTGAATTTGGGCACATGTCAAAAACATAGTTTCAGATATCCTTTTTTCTTCCTATTGAAACAATTACTTACCCTGGCCGGATTATTATTATTATTATTATTATTATTATTATTATTATTATGCATGAAGTTTCTCTATCTAGGAGAATTTAGAAGCATCTCTCCATCCATTTCATTCACCGGGCAACCCTATGAAGTCTGAACTGATTCCCATGCATAAGAGTCCAAAACCATTAAAATCTATATTACAAAACTAGAAATTCCAAATAAGAACTAAGACAATACCTTGGGATGGGATGGAGCCCAAATTTATATATGTTGGTCTAGAAGACGAGGGGAGTTGAGTGGTGGTGTTGGATGTAGATTTTGATGGTAGAATATGGAGGGCAAATTCAATATAGGAGAAGAGCTTCAATGGAGTTTTTCAAGAGGAAGAAGAAGATGAAATGGTGGGAATGAGGAGAGGCCCTAGGGAATTTTATTTTTGCATATGAGGAGTGGGAGACAAGGGCTGAAAAATGAGGACACTTAGCCTTTAGTTGTTTCCCAAAGTCCCTCTTTTCTTCCCAAAGCAAGCAAGCGCTCTCTCTCTCTCTCTCTCTCTCTCTCTCTCTCTTCCAACAATCACATGTGCATGTGATAGTAAACCCCACTTGGGTTCCACTTCACACCACACTTTGGTCAACTCTTGTCTTTTGTGGTCTCTTGTACCCTAAAAAATTGTGAATTTCAAATGTCCAACTTATCTTGTGGTGCATGTGTAAGGGTGCATTAGGCTGCTTATGGCATAGCTCTTTGCTAGCCCCCGCCACAGCGGAGTTCACCTGCTTTAGTTGGCTCCCATTTTCTTTTCTAACTCCTTGAAAAAAAGGATTTACTTGCTTTAGCAGCAACCTCCTTGCTTCCTACTAACTCCCTACCAACTCCCTACCAGAGCAAATAAAATCTTGTATAAAATCTTGCTATACAAAGAGTTATCAAGGAGAAGGGATACCTCTCTCCTTGCTCTCTCTCTCTCTTTCTCTCTCTCTCTCTCTCTCTCTCCCCTACCAATCATTTGATCTCGTAACCTAATGGTCAAATGAAGCAAGCCTTAGACCAACCGAGCTAACGGGATGAATGGTAAGGAGAAGGAATACTTGCTAAAGTAGGTCGCATGATTTTAGCAAAGAGGATGGGAACCTGCTAAAGCAGGTGAACTCTGCTATGGCTAGGGCTAGCAAAGAGCTATGCCATACGCAACCTTAATCACCCTAAATTTCTCCAAGAAAATTGTGGTATAAGATGAGTCAAACTTAGGTCAAATGGATTAAAGGCTAGGATTTACTAGAGATTTGTATATCTCTACTTTTATCTTTTATATGAGACCCAACTAAACCCTAAAACCTTAAGCCCTAAACCCTAAACCCTAAACCATAAACCCTAAACCCCTAAAACCCTAAAACCCTAAACCCTAAACCCTAAACCCTTAAACCCTTAAACCATAAAAACCCTAAAACCCTAAACCCTAAACCCTAAGACCCTAAACCCAAAAACCCAAAACCCTAAACCCTAAACCCTAAAAACCCTAAAAACCCTAAACCCTAAAAACTAAAACCCTAAAACTGTAAACCCTAACCCTAAACCCTAAACCCTAAAACCCTAAACTCTAAAACCCTAAAACCCTAAAACCCAAAACCCTAAAACCCAAAATCGTAAAACCCTAAACCCTAAACCCTAAACCCTAAACTCTAAAATCGCCCTATACCCTAAACCCTAATCCCTAAAACCTTAAAACCCTAAAACGTTAAACCTTATTCCCTAAACCCTAAAAATCCCTTTTTTCCTCAGGTTTTCAAAGGAATGAGATGACTTGCCGATTTAAAGAAGAAACTCGGACAATAACTCAGATTTATGGTACTAGTCTACGTTGGTGGGTAGAAGAGGAAGAAGATGAGCAATGTTGAGAAGTTGTAAATTTGCATCAAATCTCTCTAATTTATTTCAACGTAGGTTAAATAGATGTATTTTAATTTCATTTGCCACAACTGGGACATGGTTTCTCTTTTATCGACGCCAAAATATTCAGAGGGAATAAGATGGCAAAAGACATTGAGTTTCTGGATGAAGAAGCAGTAGCCGTGGAGAAGCATAAGACGAAGAAGAATGAGGACGAAGAAGATAATGGTCACGCATAAGGGAAAGAAGGGTATGGGCTTAGGTCAGGTGCTTTGCATGTGCATAGTTTAAATGGTTTATCACTGCTTTAAATGCTCAACGTCAGTGCGCTTTAAGGCTCCACGTCATCACTTTCCGTAAAAAAGATAACGGGGTGTGACGGTAGGGGTCTAATTTTGGTACATTTGCGAACGAAATTTGTGAAGAGAGTTTGCATTATCGATTTAGGAATAAGTTTTAAGGTGGATTTTAGAGATTTCGGGAGCTTGCTCTTGATAAAAATAAATGACATATCGAAGTGATGGTGTCTTTACCATCTATATCGCAGAAGGTTTGAAATTTTTTTATCAAGAATCATCGGGCCCTAGAGCTTTATTAACGAGAAAGCTACCGGTGACATGCTTTTCTATTTTCAATGAAATTTAGCACATTTTAGATAGTTTTCTCGGACACCCAATGACAAAAGAGCTTTGACATTGAATTTCCCATTCCTTGGGAGCATTAAATATTGGATAAAGTTGTCTGGTAAACTTTCTGTTAACCGAACCAAAGTTTTGATTTTCAGGTATGTTTATGCAAAACTAAACCCTAACCTAAAAACCTAAACATTTTGGTTTTTGTTAACATAACTTTTCACCCCCCAAATTGTAACCCAACCAACCTAATTTGATTTTCGTTTTAGTCGGTTCGGTTCGATTTTCGATTTATCTTCATTTTTAATTTTTTAATTTTTCCATTTTTTTACCGGTTTTCTCTCCCTATCTAGCCGATATTCGGTTTTTAGTTACCAAAACTAAAATCGAGTCAGGCCAAATCGGTTTGGTTTTCTGTCAGTTTCGATCCGGTTTGAGCCGATTCTAAAGGCTCAATTTTTTAACGATTTTTATTTGCACCGGTACCCAGTCTAGTCCTACATTAGTTTGTTGCCATGTGACTCTTAATCACATGATTGAGTGTCACGTAAAGGAGCGGCCCGATGAGTATAATTATTGTAAAAATAAATAATAATAAAATATATAAAATTATATGGTCAATGGTATTAATCATGTGAAAAATGAACGGTGAAACCAAATGTGATTTTACCATTCATTGATTGTCACGTAAAGGAGCGGCCCGATGATCATAATTATTGTAAAAATAAATAATAATAAAATATATAAAATTGTATGGTCAATGGTGTTAATCATGTAGAAAATGAACGATGAAGCCAAATGTGATTTTACTATTCATTTTCATTGTAGTTGACTTTGTAGACTGTAAGTTTTTTTTTTTTTGATACGGCCATTCGGCCGAAGCAGCTTCGAGAACCCACCGACTATAGTGGTGAGGATTAACTAACGAACCCAACCCACACCTTGTAAAGACAGGGGTGGGAAACAACGTGGAGGACGGAAATTGAACCTATGACCTACTCCCTTACATTGGACGGAGCGTACCTACTGGGCTAATTCCTCTTTGGTCTGGGCTAATTCCTCTTTGGTCTTATGATCATCCAGCCAACTAGAGTCCAAGGAGTTAAATGGCTTATTTTAATTTATTTTTACATAATAGTGTCATACCATTTGGAACTTGGCGACCTTTACCAGGAAATATATTACCAAACCAATCGTCTTTGAGAACAAAAACAAAAATTTTTACCAAACCAATTTGTAGGGCAAAGAATGGTTGGTTTGAAAAAAAATAGTCTGTATTTGGGTGGCGAGCGTAGGAGTGAATGGCTATTATGGATCTTAACTAAAACAAGTTGAGATAGTTCGGGCAGGCGTGGGCCGGTGGGCGTTCACAACCACGTTTCTAAGTTTTGAGGGTGGGGTGGTTTTGGAGGACTAGGGAGTGGAGGAAGCCTGACAATAATCTAGAATCCTTACATTTTGCCTTTCCTCTAAAATCCTCGAAAACAAATCCTCTAAAATCAGAACTCTCTTTCTTTCTTCAGCATTTCCCAGCTCTTTAATAAAGTCATCGTAAATTCCTGCCTCTCAGTTTCAATTTTTTACTTTTAATTAATTCTTTGTCCATACCTAGGGGTCTCTCAATTTCCATTTTTACTTTTATAGTTAATTCTTATTCAGCCCTAGGGGTCTCTCAATTTCCATTTATTTTTTTTCACTTTTATAGTTAATTCTTTGTTCATCCCTGTCTCTCTGTTTCCATTTTTTTTAACTTTTATAGATAATTCCTGGATAATCTTGTCTGTTTGTATGTACTTGTTTGCCCTGGGCACGGTATGATGATAGTGCTCAGCGCCCGTGCCCTGTTAGACACCATGGGTACGCTATTCTCACACTGATTTGAATCAGAGGAAGGAGATTGTTTTTTGCCTCAATCTTCCAAATAGCAGATCTTTCATATTTGACACCTGTCAGACCTGTCAGATGTTAATTTCAGCTACCACACATTCCCAAAGTGACCCAGATCATGAGCAAAGGCATTGACCTTTACCTTTAGGAACGTGTGTCATGTGGAATCAATAGCTGACCCTCTGATCGGCGCGCCATGATCTTAAGATCTATCGTGGGGAAGATTGGAACAACAAACAACCTCCACCGTCTAATTCAAATCAGTCAATGGTTTTCGTCCGTGAAAAACTGTGTGGTCCTTACTCCAAAATCGGGTGAGAATAGCTGTACCCTTTCTTTAATGGGATACGGCTCCTAACCGACACTTCAACACCAACTGGTGTTTAAATGATCTTCCACCATTAAAATGTCACTTATTATCTCACACCATTGAAGTGTGATTTATCATTGTGCCATGTGGCACACATCTATGATCAATCTCATTTTCCCAGCTGGCAATCCATCGTTAGAAAATGTCCCAACCAAAGGATCATGCTTATAAGTGGATGTAAACCATTCGATCGGTGAACTTTAATATCATCCATCAAAATTAAGAACAATCGTTGATATTCGAGTGTGCAGATCGGATGTCTCCCAAAAAGTGTATTTTTTTTACCCATAGCCCTTCAAGTGATGATGTATCATTTTGGCGGTATGGATTTCCATGATCATAAGCAAATAATTGGTGTATGATTGCTTAAAATAGTTATAATGTGGTAATTAATGAAGAAAAAATAGTTCAAATTTGTGATTCATGGTTTTTTTTTTTGGATTCTTGACCACATTAGCTTCTCAACAGTTGAAAGGTTGGAGTTGGTGTTTCAATTCGGCATTCTTGTTGTTTCTGTAAAGTGGCAGATCTGTTGGGTAAGTGTACATCAAGTTGTGTTGATTTTTCCATTTTCACCATTTATGATGTATTTCTGCTGAAACCCATGCAAATTTTAATTTTATGGAGTTATTCTTACCTTTTTCCACTTCTAAATGATACATAAGAGCCAGTAGCAACCATCTCATATTGTCTTTCACCCATTCTAGGCACCTTTGATGATTTTCGAGAACTACCATGGCCATTTGAAGTACTGGTTCAACTTTTTTATTTAAGAGCCAGCCAGTGCCATCCTACTATTGTTTGGTCCAAGGTTGTTAAATTGAGTATCGTAATAAAAATTTTTTGCATCGTGTATTGTATCGTAAGATACACTTAGTTTTTTATAAATATATAGGAAAATTATATAAATATAAAAAAAAAATTGAGATGAAGAAAAATGATATATATCACATCAGGTGACTTAAAAGGCAACCTGATGTGACATGCAGTCAATGGTTGCTAGGGTCATTAGATTATATTTCTTGACTCGAATGAGAGGATCATTACCCTATATATATATAACAATCTATCATCAATTTTGAAATACAATGTCAAAGACGTTCTTCCCATCATTTGTCACATTATAAATCAAAATTGAGATAAAATAAATTGAACAAAACAAAGCATTTCATTGGATTGATTTATAAGGTGGAGATAAAAATCCAGTCACCTAAAATCATAAACTTTTCAATTTTCCACTATATAAAAGAAACCCTATAGTTGCACAAGCATGGTATAAGTGTGTATTGTATGATATGTGTCTTTCAACCCCAAAATCCTATTCTTGACATTGCCAATTTGTAATACTAAAATAAATAAATAAATGAAAAGAATCCCAAGTCTTCATTCTTCATCTCTATTTTTAATATTAAGTTTGATGCTATGTATTAATATAATTGCATTAATGGTGCTCGTAATCATCTTTTTGCTGTACTTTTCTTTATCTTAATAAAGTGCAACATTTAATGTTTTAAAAAAAAAAGGTGCTCATAATTATTCTTAACAGGCGGAACTTTAAATGGGTAACTCCTTGGAATTGGTAGAGAAGTACTTGGGACATTGAAGATTTGCAAGTTTGTCCTTGTTATTTTCTGGTTATTTTAAGTAGTACATAAAATGAAATAATACTTCCTTCATTGTAAAATGTTTGCTCAAAGTTTTCAATGTTCCAATATGCAAATCTCATTATTGTAACTTTGTTAAATTGTTAGGGAATTAACTTTGCATGGCTAGTGTTCATTCAATCATGAAACATGGACTTTTTGCGGACATATCAAAATGTGGCCGTTCTTTACAATGCCCCATAAAGCATATGCGGACAACATGCAAACAATTTACTCCTGGGACAACATTGAAAAAGCAAGAAAAAGTCTCTGTGAACTTTTTGAGGGACAAGAAGTTAGTTCCTGATTCAGGTCCTCCCTGTACCAAGGATGTGAAGCTTTTGCACCAATTTTTTTACCAGAGGTCCATGTTCAGATTACTCCTGCAGCTGTCTCTGTATATTTTTGAAGTTTCACATAACTATAGGCATCATAATACTGTCAACCAAACTATGGAAAAACTCTTATAATAATATGACTACAAGTATCTTTCATTCTTACTGCTTTTAGGGTATCATATACTGATTTAGTTCCTATTACTGGTTATGATTGCAGTCGCAAACTCATGGTTTTGACTGGAGCAGGAATCAGCACAGAGTCTGGAATTCCTGATTATAGAAGGTTTTTCTCTTTTGCCTCTTTATTTTTATTCTTACATAGTTCACTCTGGCATTTAATGTTATCTTCCTGTTTGTGGCTGCAAGCTCAATACTCTCCACTTGCCAACAGATGAATGATGGAGAATATTTCTGTGTAGCAGATGAATTCTTCTATGATTATACCATTCATTGTGGCTACAAACTAATATATTTTCAATATCACACCTCCTAATCCATTGCCATCTACACTATTATTGTTTAAAGAAAATTAAGTGGCAGGATTGTTTTCTTGGAAATTAGGAAAAAATTGCAATGCAAATTACAGGACAGTTCACTTGTAGTTGAATCTGAAGTAAAACTATCCTTTGACTTTGTTCAAGCATTATTGTATTGACTTCCTGGGATAGTTTCTTCTCTGGATGAAGATACTGATTTTCTATTTTATTTTGGTTTAAATATGAATATGTGTGGGATATTTTGGGCATACAAATATAAGCCTGTGGGCATGTTATGTAAAGAACTTAAATATGTTTTAATGATTTGGGAAGTTCCCAAAGGGAAAGATAGGCCCGGTTTGGTGTGGCTCCAGCTTTGACTTCCACTTAAAACAAATTCAGATTATTGCAGACGTCCCGAAGCTGGTTTTGATCGCTTCTAGGGGAAGCTATTTCAAGTTAAATTGGGGTGAAAGACTGTGTTAAAGCAAACAATCTGTAAGAAACGGTGCTGCTTTTAACTGTTAGAAATCAGGGAGCGGTTTCTGAAAGCCACACCAAACGTGGTCTTAATCACTCAGGTTGGTTGGTGTTGGTGTGTTATTAGTAGTTATGTGGGTGTTTCATTAGTAATTATAGTATACCTATACACAATCCGAAGATGGAGTACAGGAATAAAACAAGGGGAAAATTTAGAAACAAGTCAAAAAACGGAAAGTATTGGCGGGGGGGGGGGGGGGGGAATCAGAGTATAATGAGGGAAAAAAATTCAGAAAAAAGGCAAAAAAATAGAAAGTACGAGAAACAAAGGAAAAGTATAATTTTTTTAATATATATGCATTAAAATTATAGAAGATATAAAAGATATTTTTAATGAAACCTTTTTTTCCTGAAAATGTGGTTTTTTTTTTTTCATTTTAAATGCATAAAACACATTTTTGTTGAAAAAATTGGTTTATTCTTTTTTTTTTTTAAAAGAAAACAACCGTTTTATACATTTTTTTTGAAAAAATGCAATTTTACGGCATTTTTTGTGACTATGCCTATACAGATTTTATTGATGTACATGAGACTCAATTGTAAAGAGGTATAAATAATAATATATGGGTGTGAGAACTTCCTCTCACAATCCCAATTCTCTCTCATCCCTTCTCTCCTCTCTTCTCACATCTTCTCTTACCTAACCCTAACCCCTAACCCTAATTATCAGACTCTAGCTCCTTCAATAATTCCCAATTCCAATGTGATGTTAGTCAGTTGTTCAAACATCATCGATCCTCTTATTCTCTGACTTAGAGTCGAGTTCTACTTCTGATGTGTGGGGGCCATCCCCTGTTACATCCATGTTTGGGTATTGATATTTTATTTCCTTTATTTATAATTGCACTTGTCTCATGACTTTGTACCTGATGAAAACCAAAGATGATGTTGCTACTATTTTTCCTATGTACCACAAGTTAGTTCAAACTCAGGATAATGCCTTTGTGGAAGCGTTAGGGTCAGATAAGGAGGAAGGGGGGGGGGGGGGGGATTATTTCTTCTTTGCACCTCCAATTCAATCTTAGAAATCATGGTACTGAGTGGCAGGCTACTTGTCCATACACTCCTAAGCAAGATAGAGTTGCTGAGTGGAAAAATTGCCACATTCTCGAGGTGGCTCGTGTCTTATTGATTGGAATGAATGTCCCTAAAGACTTATCAAATGAAGTTGTTCTCACGACATGTTTTCTTATTTCTTATGTTGTGCCCCTCTTCTCTCTTTCTAGTTCCTCCTTGAGTATTTTGATGTTTTTGTTTTGCTCAAGTGTCTGGTATTCGTCGTGATAAATTGAATGCTAAAGTTGTTGAATGTTTTTCATTGTGTACCCTCCATCTCAGAAGGAATACGAATGATATGATCGCCTATCTTTCATACGATTTGTGTATGTGAATGTTACATTTTTTGAGTCCACTCCTTTCCAACCTTGAGGACCTAGTGCTCTCTTCTAGGGAAGAGTACAAAAAGATAGCATTTTTCCATTGCCATATCCTAGGCATAGTATCATTTGAGATTTTGAAGATTACTGTTTTCAAAGACACGTGGAAGAAAATGGGACCAATGATGGGCAAAGACACTTGGAGGAAACTATTCAAGTAGATGTTCCAGGAGATGGATAAAATGAAAAGGTGTAAGAGAAAGGGAAATTTGGAAGTCTTCTCTCACTAGCCATAAAAGAGGACCAAGTCCACTGTCGCAGAGATTATGGACCACACTTCAACCCCAAAAGCTAGTCCACAAGAAAGTGGATGATGGGGACATCCGATTCAAGCAGCCACCCATAACCATGGATTAAAATACCAGAAAACCGATACTTATCATCTAAGCCTCTAGGACGATACGTATCGGGTATCGTCCGATACGTATCATCCAAGCCTCTAGGACGATATGTATCGGGTATCGTCCGATACATTCAATGTATCGGTTTGATACATACAATTTTTTTTTTTCAAAAAAATGCCGAAAAATAATAAAAAAATAAAAAAAAATTAAATTTAATGATTTTCTATTTATTTCAACTTTTTTAAAATTTATTTAAGGCTTATTTGATGCATATTTCATAATTTTATCAACGCAAAATATAAATTACATTGTACATGACTCATGATCAAAATTAAAAGGTATAGTGTACATGAAAAACTTACTTTAAAGTCGCATTGATTTTCGTAGTGGTTCTTGGCCCTCATGATCATCATCATCGGTGCGCGAGCTTTCCCGATAATATTGGCCATATTGATACCCATGATCATATGTGCCCCCTTGAAATTGAGGCATTAACGACGAATAGGGCTCAGTGTAATAAGTAAAGGTCGGTCCTCCAAAAATTTGATCAACGAAGTCATATGGCCCTAGATAGGTTGGTTGAAGCCAGTAGTATCGATTACTGGTTGCTGAATCTTCGGTGTTTTACAAACTAAATCCCCCGAAGCTAGAAGTTATATAACCAACATTATCTTGTGGACCTTGCAGTGGTGGTGGTGTTTGGTAAGATTCTGAAGCTTCTCTTCTTTAAACTATTCCACCTCTAAATATAGCAGTGTCACACATTATTAGCGACTCATCATCCCATGCCGCAATACCTCCATAAGAATTAGAGGGATCAACATCATCCCCTCTACCACTAGTGCCAACGTGGGTTTCATCGCCTCCACCATCACCCCCATTATCGTCATTATCACTATCGGGCTGCGTTTCATCATCAGATCCAACCATTGAATAGTGAATCAATCTTCTTTGTCGCCTCGGTTGTTGGGAAGTTTGCTCCTCTGCTACTCTTTCAGCATTGTCCGACCATACAGTGCTCTCAGTATCTAATACTGGCTCTTCTCTCTCTATTCGATCCACTGATTCAAAGGGTCATCTTCCGTGAATATATAATCCAACTCGATGGGATCAAAATATTCACTATTTGTAAGGTAGAATATGATAGATGAATTAGTATATGCTTCGCCAATTACATCAAATAAAAATTGTATGAACTAAGACTTCATATAATCGCTTACCACGGTTGGTCCTCTACATATTTCTAACTCTTAATCACATGTTATAGTGGCAGTAGACTAACTTTTCCAATCGTTCTATAGTTAGCCTATTCCTTGTTTTCGTGTGAATGAGAGAGAAGGTACTCCAATTCCGCTCACAGTTGGACGAGGAACATGTTTGTGATAAAACTCGCATTGCAACCTGCCTCAGTATCAAACCATCACCTCCATAGTGCATCCACCAATCAGCGGGTTTATCGTGTCTGATTTGAGATTGCGCGAATGGGGTCCCAAATGACCCATGTCTCTTGCGGAACATGCCAATCTACAAAGATGGAATACAATAACTCACATATCAATGAACATATCATATGACATTTGACTTATTAGATATAAGGGAGCATTCGCTGGATCACATTGAGCAAACCGTTGTACACTTCATCGGCCTCACTTAACTCGAAGTGTCGCGTATACTGGAAGGCCGGATTCAAGTAGTGTGCTATACATCAAATATGAACAATCTCATCAGTATATGGAAACAGTGAATAATATGAAAAATAATAAATATATAAAAATCACTACAGAAGCAGTTTAACATGTTATACCTACGACATGCAAGCATTGGTGAAATTGTGCATCTCACTTCTTGTCGATAATCGCCCAATATCATTTATATTTTGTAGGGTATTTGGTTTTAATAACCAATTTTGCCTTATCCATTGACTCGTAAACATACCCCATCGTTGGTTTCTCATCACCATCTATCAACCTCAACACTTGCACTAACATGATAGTGACGGTGATCAAGTGGTCAACATCTGCCCAAAACTGGGGATTGTAGATCAGGTCAGCAACTTCATTGCAAGCAGGTCTCTTTACTCGTGGGAGTTCTATCTCATATTTTCTCCATTCTTCGAAGTTGTCCATGTTTTTCAGCTCATGCCTATATTTAGCCAAACTCTGTAAGGCTAGAAATTGTGTCGTAAACGGTGTAATCGCAGGCCGGAGCAACTCGTTCTTAGTGAAGTCTCTCATTAGATTTACCAATTTGTCACTGTTGTACATGTAAAAAGTAATCGTTCTTCCCTTCTGAATAGTTTCCTGTGTTTTGCTTCTCTTTCTCAAATCCTCAAGAATGAGGTCCACGGAATAAGCGACACAGAGAGTCCAGTACAAGTAAGGTCTCTTCAACATTAATTGTCTTCATGCGGCTTTGTAATTGGCAGCATTGTCTGTTACCACCTGCACAACCCGCTTCTCTCCAACCTTTTCAACTATCTTATCCATTAGTTGGAAGAGATAATCAGTCGTCTTCGCGTGTTTAAAAGCATCAACTGATCTTAGAAATATTGTCTCGGCATCGCTATAGACCAAAAGTTGATCAAAGTCTTCCTTGTGGGGGTTCAAATCCCATTCTCAACATTATTATTTTAAACCTCAAGGGGTTAGGTGAGCTGGGCCAGGTACCTGCTTCCAAAAGCAGGAGACCTGAGTTTGAATCCCCTCCCCCCATTGAGGCCACCCTAGGGATTTATATCCTGTGTTGACCCGACATGTGCTGAATTTGGGGTGCGCATGTACCCTTGGGATTAGGTGGGTTCTCTAAGAGGCTCGGATACCCAGGTTATCAAAAAAAAAAAGTCTTCCTTGTGGGACTGGTCCATCCATCACACGTAATTGTGCAACCTTTCTCATCCCATACTTCGTGGAAGCTGTCCACTTAAGCTCATATCTCCTCGTACTCATCATTTAGTAAGGGCCCAAATACCTTGTATGCAGAAGACTTTTTAACTCCTGGACTAGCTTCTGCACTTGTATTAATCATACTTTTGAAGTACGGCGACTCCACAACCTGACTCGGAATATGGTTGTATAGAAAAAGCTTTGCAATTGATTTCCAAGCTTCTTCCCCATTTTTTTAGTGAGATTGCACTCAATTTAGTTTGTTTGAAGCTTTCTATCCGATACATCAACGGATCCATGGGACCTGTAGTACGGCCTGTAGTAGACGGCCAGGTCCCCCTCACGGATGCTGACTTACGCAACCGACAATCTCATGAATGTCCTCATCATCAACATGTGACCTATGACTAGATCGACCACCAGCAACAGGCATGGATGGGCTCCTCAACCTGGATCGAAACCGATAATCGGCTTTTTCCTTATCTCGTCGTTGCCATGTTTCTCTAGCACTCTCTCAGGACTCTTGGTGTCTGCTCATCCTCATCCTCCTTAGGTCTAGGTGTAAGAAACTCTAAATCTCCCCTCCTTATTCTCTCATACATTTTTCTATCTCGGTCGGCTTTTGCTTTTTTTTTTTTTTTTTTCCCCCTTAGCCGCCTGCATGCTGGCTTTGACAGCTTCTCTCACCTCTCTGGGTACATTGGGACACCCTTTTGTCTCCTCCTTAACGTGAGCCAAATGCTCCTTCAACCGTGTGATACCTCCTCCCAGCAATTTTTTCTCACAAAACTTACATTCTATTCGGAGTCTATCACCATCTATTGTGGAATTCCGATAAGGAAGTGCAGTCGAAGGTAATGCAATTGTGGAATTCCGTTCAAATAGAAAGCTTTTGCTTTTGGCCAGTTCAAGGTCAATCGTGAGCTGTAGGCCATTTTCAGATAGTAGCGAACCAGAAGAAATTCCCGTAGTTGCATAAGGGGGACGTTGAAAACTTTCCAGCAGATAATATGGAATACTCTTCTCAAAACGAGCACTATACTCTTTCTTAGTTTAGGGCAGAAACATACACAAGGAACGCGTTGTGCCGTATTACCAGGCTGGATCTTGTCCACGTACCATATTTATTTATTTCACCTGCATGAATGAGCAAACGATTGGATTAAATTGCATGTGATACATCATTGCATGAATGCAAACGATTGGAATATTCTAATTTTTAATGACATGAGATACCATTTTTAAATATTATTCTAATTTTGAATGACATTAGATAACATTTTCAAATATTATTCTAATTTTTAATGACATTTTAAATATTATTCTAATTTTTAATGACATGAGAAAATATTTTTAAATATTATTCTAATTTTTAATGACATTTTAAAATGTTATTTTAATTTTTAATGATATTAGATAACATTTTCAAATATTATTCTAATTTTTATTAACATTTAAAATATTATTCTAATTTTTTATGACATTTTAAATATTATTCTAATTTTTAATGACATGGGAAAACATTTTCAAATATTATTCTAATTTTTAATGACATGAGAACATTTTCAAATATTATTCTAATTTTTAATGACATTTAAAATAATTTTCTAATTTTTAATGACATGAGATAACATTTTCAAATATTATTCTAATTTTCAATGAGGTATGTCACACATGTGATCCATGGCCACATATATCATGGGGTATGTGTCACATGCGTAATTGATGTGTCACATGTCACACATGTATTAATATCTCAAGGGATATATATATAGTGCAGGGACATTTGCCTCAAGTATAGGGTTAAATTAATTTTTATAACTAATGTAAGGGTTGATTTTTAAATATTATGGTAGATCTTAAAATTTTAAGAGTAGATCTTAAAATGTAATGGTAGATCTTGAAATTTAAGGGTAGATCTTGAAATTTTAACCCCTAAAATGTAAGAAAATGATAAAAAATTGTAGAACACGTACCTTCTCTACGTTCTTCGTTGATTCGGCGGCAATCCCACACTTTTTGGGCATCGATTCGGCGTCAAAATGGCAAAAATTAAAACTCTGGTGGAAGAACAACAACACCAAATGCAAAAGAAGGCTTTGGTGGGCGATACGGTCAAATTATCGTCCGTATCGGACAATAATTTGGTGGTTTTGTAACCACTTCAGAAAACACTAACTTATCGGACAATAATTTGAAATTATCGTTCGATATGGGCGATAAATTGCCCGTATCGGACGATAATTACCATGTTTTTGGGGGGATACGATAAAAACTCATTTTATTGTATTGCCCACGTCCAATATCGATGCGTATTGGACGATACATATCGGTATCGGACGATATTTTAACCTATGACCATAACCTTTCGAAGGCGAAAGAAGAATGTGAAGGTGTCCCAGAAGAATTAAGGCTTGCTTTAGTCGATCGATTAATCCCAAACTGGCGATTGATCGATTGAAGACTAGGTCTCTTGGCGAACTTACTCTTCTTAGTCGATCGATCGCCCCATGGCGGGGATGTCGACGTCGTAGACATTGGATATGGACTGTTTCGTGTATACCGACGTCGGAAGAAGCAGAATGGAAATCAGAAATAGGCGAATGAGGCGAAAATTGGCGAAAGAAGAAAATTGGAGGAATCAGCCAATTCGATCGATCGAATTGAAGTTTCGATCGATCGAAGTCCCATTTCGATCGATGGAATGGCATTGACAGAGTTATATAGTTCTGGAGTGAAATTTTGACCCATCGAATGGACTATTCGATCGATCGAGACTTCAATTCGATCGATCGAATGTCGACGACAATATTTTATATGTAAAATTTTCGATCAATCGATTTTCACTTTCGATCGATCGAATTTCAATTTCGATCGATCGAAACCGCGCCGGGATGTTTAGTTAATTTTGAAGTCTAAGTTCGAACTTCTGTTTTGAGGGTTTATTTGTCTTTTATTTATTAATTATTTTAGGGTTTTCTTTTATTGAAAGGACTCCTATATAAGGTCCTTAAGTTGAACAATGTAATTAGTTATTGATGATTAATGAAAAGAGCTTTTGCTTGTGTGCTTGAGATGAGCCTTTACGAAGAGTGATTCTTCTTCCCGATAAGGGTTTGGTGCGAAGCCAAGGGTGTGAAGCCCGCAATTTTATCTATCTTCATCTTCTCTGCTTGTGTGTTAATCCTTACAATCCTAAATCAATCACCACCCCTTTTGAAATCCTAAAACCCTAGTTTTATCCTAAGTCATTGAATCGACCCGATTCAACAACCGTAGATCCCAGCAGAATTATTAAACCCTTCCGCACCAAGTATTCAGAGAAAATCAGTGATCCCATCATTGAATTGTGAGCGCCCTAATATGGAAAAACCTAGAGTTCTATCTCTAGGATCGATCTGTGCTGTAACCTAACGAATCTAGCGCCTGGACTGAACCCTACCTGAAGCATACGTGATCCTCCCCATGGAATACTACAAAAACTTGAGGTATTCGTTATATTTTGTGAATTTTATTGCTCAATTTAATTCTAATTTAATTCCGGCAAAATCAATCACATCATTCACGTAGTTTAGGGTACCATCCTGTTTCAGTTTTGGTATCAGAGCCCTAGGTTCTAGGTTAGGGCATACTATGTGACATTGCATTCATTGCACTTTAATTTTAATTGCATATTATTTCAGTTTTTGGCCCAAGTGTGCACATCACATGTTTGTCAAAAGTCCCCTTCATTGTCAGTTCATTTTGCATTCCATACTAGAACCCGTCAATTAGTGAACTGTATCACCATGGATATGAGTGGAATTGCCGAGGCTCTTAACGGCATGAGGGCTGATCTCAAATCGATCAATGATCGAATGACTATCTTAGAGAGACAGCCCAAAGGACTCTCGACACATCCAATGAGAGGTTGTTAGACCGAGTCAATCCGTTAGATGAGGGTGATGAGTACTTCGAACCACCCCGTGAGCGTAATGGTCCACGTTTCAAACGAAATGACTACCAACATAATTGGAACCGGAATCATAGGTTTGATCATCATGGAGATGACTACGACCCGAAAGGGAGGCTCCTCAAAAATGTCCGAGTTGAGTTCCCGACTTTCGATGGACGATTAGACCCTCAGGTCTTCCTCGATTGGTTATCCGATATGGACCAACACTTCGAGTGGTTTGGCATGAGCAATGAAAGATGTGTTAGACTTGCTAAAATGAAGCTCATAGGCCAAGCTCGACTCTTTTGGGTCAACGTTGAACGCATCAGAACGAATGCGGGTTGTACTCCCATTACCCATTGGGTGGACATGAAGGAACGACTTACAGAGAAGTATGTTTCTTCTTCATACTACCATCGTCTCCTTGACCAATGGCAAAATCTGCGCCAAGATAGTATGCTCGTATCGGATTACATTGGCAAATTTGAAGAGTTCATGATGAGAGCCAAGGTATCTGAAGACCCTCAAGTCACTCTATCCAGATTTCACACAGGATTGAGACTTGACTTGCAAAAAGAGTTAGTCTCCCACCACAGGAGACTCTCGTAGAAATGTTACACCGTCGTTCAAGATCTTGAACGATATTTAAAAATGACGGTGACTAGGCGATTTGATTTTCACCCCGGTCAATTCCGTACCGGCGAAGTGAAATCTAGTGCTGAGAACCCGCTTGCCAAACCCACGCAACTCACATCTATCAATGTGAGGTTTGACAAAGGTAAGGGTGTAGCCGGAGAATCCTCGAAAAATGGGTCTCATGTTAAGTGTTATAAATGTCAAGGGTTGGGACACTTTGCCGCCCAATGCCCGACGAGAGACCCACAACGGAATCTCTTCATTGACGGGGAAGGAGAAGAAAGTGAAGGAGTTTATGAGGTCTTTGAGCCGAATGCCACACCTAGTGATGAGGAAGGTGATGACATGGATCGCACTCTAGTTGTGAGGTGTGCCTTTGTACAACCTCAACGGGATGAAAAGGACGATTGGTGAAGGGAGAATATTTTTCACACCTTTGCCACATGTGGGACAAAGAGTTGTAGGGTAATCGTGGATAGCAGAAGTTGCACCAATGTGGTGTCAGAACATCTAATCACCGCTTGGGGCTTACACAAGCCCACGAGACCTTACAAAGTCGCATGGGTTGACTCATCCATTCCCGTATCTCAGAGGTGTCGTGTACCCATACAGTTGGGTTCATATTCTGACACCTTGTGGTGCGATGTGGTGCCGATGGATGTGGGCCACATTATCTTAGGGAGGCCATGGCTCTATGATTTGAACGTGACCATTTTTGGTCGATCTAACAGTTGCACGCTCAATTACAAGGGCAAGAAAATCACTCTTAACCCTTTGGCTCCCAAAGCACCATCGGTCAATAGAGTTGAGAAGAAGGGAGGCCAATCCAAGGCCATCAATATTATGAGCCTTTCAGAGTTCGAGAGGGCATTGTTAGATGAGAGTGTCGTATATGTCGTTGTCACTGTTGAGAGTACTTCTGAGTCAATCTGTGAGTAACCTAAGGAGGTAGAGCCCATCCTGAATGAATTTGCGGATGTCTTCCCTGAAGACTTACCTAATGAGCTCCCTCCCATGCATGACATCCAACACGCAATTGACTTAGTTCCCGGATCTACATTACCGAACCCGCCCCACTACAGGTTGAATCCGGTTGAGCACGCCGAGTTGACTCGACAAGTAAATGAGCTCCTTCAAAAGGGGTTCATACAAGAGAGTCTGAGCCCATGTGTCGTACCTGCTTTACTCACGCCTAAGAAAGATGGTACAAGGCGCATGTGTGTGGATAGCTGAACAATTAATAAGATTACTATTAAGTATCGGTTTCCCATACCGCGGCTTGATGATATGCTTGACATGATGGTTGGAGCCACTATCTTTTCCAAGATAGACCTTAAAAGTGGCTACCATCAGGTGCGTATTCCCCTTGGCGATGAATGGAAAACCGCCTTCAAGACTAAAGACGGTCTTTATGAGTGGATGGTCATGCCTTTTGGGCTTTCCAATGCCCTGAGCACATTTATGAGGCTCATGACCCAAGTGTTGAGACCATTCCTTGTCGTATACTTTGATGACATCCTGATTTACAGCCCAGACAAGGAACAACACATTATCCACCTGAGGTTGGTTTGCGAAACCTTGAGGGGAGAAAGGTTATACTCGAATCTCAAGAAGTGTACCTTCATGCAGCACTCTGTAGTATTCTTGGGATTCATTGTCTCGGTAGACGGGATGGTTGCGGACCTTGCGAAGGTTAAGGCCATTGTGGAGTGGCCCGAACCTCGGAATATTCATGAAGCCCGTAGCTTCCACTTTTTGGTAACGCTTTATCGTCGCTTCATCCGAAACTTTAGCACCATCATGGCTCCCATTACCGATTGCATGAAAAAAAGGGAGTTCCTGTGGAGCAAAGCCGCGACGAGGGTCTTTGCCGAGATAAAAGAGAAAATGATTACTGCACCCGTCATGTGCCTACCAGACTTTTCTAAAGTCTTTGAAGTAGGCATAGGCGGAGTGCTGAGCCAAGAAGGTCACCCTGTAGCCTATTTTAGTGAGAAACTCAATGAGACAAAGCAAAAATACTCAACCTATGACAATGAGTTTTATGCGGTCGTCCAATCTCTATGGTATTGGAAACATTACTTGAGACCGCTGGAATTTGTGTTGTTTTCTAACCACGAAGCCTTACGTTTCCTTGCTTCCCAGAAAAAGTTGAACCCAAGGCACGCGAAGTGGGTCGAGTACCTTCAAGGGTTCACATTTGTCTTGAAGCATAAGGCTGGTGTCGAGAACATGGCTGTTGATGCGCTTAGTCGTCGAGTGGTGACTTTGCAGTCTATGAGCACCGAGGTCGTCGGATTTACGTAGTTGAAGCAAGATTATCTTGATTGCCCAGATTTCGGTGCAGAATACACTGCTTTCCTTGAAAATCTGAACAACATTAACTCCGAGTATACCCTGTTGGATGGGTATTTGTTCAAAGGGAATCGTTTGTGCATCCCTCGTACTTCATTGCGTGATTTCCTCATCTGGGAGTTACATGTCGGAGGGATTGCCGGACATTTTGGGCGCGATAAAACCAGTGCGCTAGTTGAGGATAGGTTCTATTGGCCTAGCCTTGTGAGAGATGTCTCTAGGGTCGTAAAACAATGTCGTACATGCCAAGTTGCGAAGCATATCAAACAGAATACCGGCTTGTATACCCTTTTACCCGTGCCACACCCCGTGGCAAGACGTCTCTATGGATTTTGTGCTTGGACTTCCAAAGACCCAACGGAAGCACGATTCTATTTTGTCTATGTGATCGAGATGTGAAATTTACCAGTTATTTCTGGAAAACTTTATGGCACATGATGGGTATCATGCTCCAATTTTCTTCGGCCTATCATCCTCAAACAGATGGACAAACAGAGTCCACCAATAGGAGCTTAGGTAATCTCCTCCGTTGTCTTGTTGGTGATCACCCTAGAGCTTGGGATTCTATTTTGTCTTTAGCCGAGTTTGCATACAACAATTCAGTCAATAGGTCCCTAGGTATGAGTCCTTTTGAGGTCGTCCTTGGTCATAGGCCTGGAACACCAATTGATCTTATTCCAATGTCTGCATCCCATAGAGTTTCTGAGTCAGACGATTCATTTGCACAACATATACACGAATTGCATGCCGAAATTAGAAAAAGAATTAATGCTAGCAATGAACAATACAAAATATTTGCGGATGCACATAGGCGCTTCAAGGAATTCAAGGTTGGAGATTACGTCATGGTTCGGGTTAGGCCTGAGCGGTTCCCAATGGGAGCTGCAAATAAACTTCAAGCCCGCGGTGCTGGACGTTTTAGAATTGTGGCAAGGAGCGGCCCTAATGCAGATGTTCTCAAGCTTCCACCGGATATAGGGGTTAGCTCTACATTCAATGTGGAGGACCTGGTTCCTTCTTTGGCCCCAGCCCCACCCCCTCACAACCCCTTTCAAGCAGCCTTGAGCCTGAATACCAGCCCCACCCTACAACCCCTACCCTTCCCTTCCCCACGCAAGCAACACAAAGATGAGATCGAAGGGATATTAGATGATTTGGCGATATCCACCCATAGGGGCGGAATTCAAAAGCACTTGGTCAAATGGTTGGGAAAGCCGGACTCCGAGAACTCATGGTTAGCTGAAGACGAAGTGCGACATTTGGACCCGACATGCTCGAGCGCTATCATGCCGCTGCTTCATCGGTGATGAAGCCTTTTCGGCCCGGGAGAATTGACGAGGACGCCGACGTCAACATCGTAGACATTGGATATGGACCGTTTCGTGTATACTGACATCGGAAGAAGCAGAATAGATATCAGAAATAGGCGAATGAGGCGAAAATTGGCGAAAGAAGAAAATTGGAGGAATCAGCCAATTCGATCGATCGAATTGAAGTTTCGATCGATCGAAGTCCCATTTCGATCGATCGAATGGCATCGACAAAGTTATATAGTTCTGGAGTGAAATTTCGACCGATCGATTGGACTATTCGATCGATCGAAAATTTTGATCGATCGAGGCTTCAATTCAATTGATCGAATGTCGACGACGATATTTTATATGTAAAATTTTCGATCGATCGATTTTCACTTTCGATCAATCGAAATCGCGCCGGGATGTTTAGTTAATTTTGAAGTCTAAGTTCGAACTTCTGTTTTGAGGGTTTATTTGTCTTTTATTTATTAATTGATTTAGGGTTTTCTTTTATTGAAAGGGCTCCTATATAAGGTCCTTAAGTTGAACAATGTAATTAGTTATTAATGATTAATGAACAGAGCTTTTGCTTGTGTGCTTGAGATGAGCCTCTACGAAGAGTGATTCTTCTTCCTGAGAAAGGTTTGGTGCGAAGCCAAGGGTGTGAAGCCCGCAATTCTATCTTCATCTTCTCTGCTTGTGTGTTGATCCTTACAATCCTAAATCAATAACCATCCCTTTTGAAATCCTAAAATCATAGTTTTATCCTAAGCCATTGAATCGACCCGATTTAACAACTGTAGATCCCAGCAGAATTATTAAACCCTTCTGCACCAAATATTCAGAGAAAATCAGTGATCCCATCATTGAATTGTGAGGGCCCTAATTTGGAAAAGCCTAGAGCTCTATCTCTAGGATCGATCTGCGCTGTAACCTAACGGATCTAGCGCCTGGACTGAACCCTACCTGAAGCATGCGTGATCCTCCCCATGGAATACTACGAAAACTTGAGGTATTCGTTATATTTTGTGAATTTTATTGCTTAATTTAATTCTAATTTAATTCCAGTAAAATCAATCATATCATTCACGTAGCTTTAGGTACCGTTCTGCGTCTCCGCAGGCCTTCGACCAATTGTTTGTGGACAGAGTCTTCGGGCAATTATATTATTTCTTAGTCGATCGATCGCCCTAGACTTTCGATCTATCGATTGTGAACAGAGACTTCGAGCGATTTTATTATCTATAAATCGATTGATCAATCGACCACGCGAGTCAAGTCTGCCAAAAGACGGGATTTCTATTTTCTTTGGCAAAACTTGTCATTTTAATGTTTTATTGTTTTAAGACTTTATTTCGAGTTAGGGTTTGCTTTGCCTATTTAAAGGCTTGTAAAAACAACTTTATATTGTTGGTTAATGAAATATTGCTTTTGCAACTTTGAGAACTTGAGTTATCTGTGAGGGTATGATTCTCTCAAACCGAAGAGTGATTCTTCATCCCGCGTGCGGTTTGGTGCGAGGCCAACTTTTCCTCTATCTTCTCTGATTTACGAGCTACGCAAATATCTAACCCTAATCTATCCATTCCACCATTAAATTTAGTATGAGCGTTTCTTTTCGCAAGGTATCGAAAGTAGTCACTTGTGAGTTCGTTCGAAGCCCTAAAACTGGCGGAGATCTAGTCGTTTGCTAAGAACCCTAATCTTATATATCTGATAGGGAACGTACGCGAAAGTAACACTGTTTCAGGCTAGAACTAAAATAATCTAATAGAATATCTTAGTATTTTCAGTGCTAAAATGTTAAGGAATTTGATATTTTAATTGTTTACATTAAATTTTCTATTAATTTCAGCCCTAGCATTTGCATGTGTTAGTTTCCGCATCAGGCTTGTTGATCAAGCAACTGGTTTTGCAATTGATTGCGAGGATCAGCCATTTGGGCTTGAAGATCGACTTGACTTGCGGTGGCCCGTGTTGAAGAGATAAATGAGGTCATCACTGAAAATCGTTATCGAGTCCACGTTAATGACCGTAGGAAAGATGGCCCTCACTGGTGTGAGATTTAAACCAACCTGGACGATAAAATCACGAAGTCCATTAAAATGGACGCTCCTACTTTTGATGGGAAAAGATGACCTAAAGTCTATCTCGAGTGGGTGACTGGCATGAAAAACTACTTCGAAAGGTATGTTATGTCTGAGGAGCGTAAAGTCCGGTTTGCTAAGGTCAAGCTTATGAGTCAAGCTAGGCTTTATTGGATGGGATTAGAGCGTCGTAGGCAATCCCAGGGTCTTCTTCCCATTTCCACTTGGTATGATATGAAGATTCAACTGAATGAGAAGTATGTTCCTCTTTCATATGATGAAAACATTTTTTTATCAGTGGCAGTCATTGCGCCAAGGGAATTCACCGGTCACAAAGTACATCGATAAGTTTGGAGACCTAATGTCCCAGACCAACGTGGATATGAACCTGAAAGAGTTACCTTATCCCAATTTCGGATGGGCCTTCGCCCAGAACTATAAAGGGAACTCATTCCATACCCCGCTACCGATCTCGATGAGTGTTTCTCTAGAGTCGAAGAGTTAGAACGGTACCTCAAGACCCCTGAAACCAAACATTTCGATACTAGTGAGTCCGGTTGTAGGTCTAACTATCTTGAGTCAAAACCCAACGTCAATACCCTGTCGGCTAGGTCCAACTCAGTTGCTACACCAGTAACCAGAGTTGATATGGGTAAAGGTCCAATGCTTGAAGGCCCCAAGAGTGGTGGTCAAAACAAGTGTTACAAGTGTCATGGCATCAAAAATTTTGCAACACAATGTCCTTCCCAAAGCTTGTTCATAGCCGAAGACATTGCGAATGAGCAAAATGAGGGAGAATAGAAAGTCTATGAGCCTGAGTTGTTCCCTAGTGATGAAGAAGATTTTGCAAGGGAACGGGCTGTGGCTTGTCTTAGGGAAATCTCCTACCCCGTTGAGGAGGGTAATACCTCGCGGGCTCTTGTGGCTAGATGTACTCTAGCCCAATCTAAGGAGAGTGATGATTGGCGGAGGGATAACATCTTTTATACCATAGCCAAGTGTGGGGAGAAAGTTTGTCGATAGTGGAAGCTATACCAATGTTGTTTCCGAAAGTACAGTTTCTAGCTTAGGACTTGCACCCGTAGGTAACCCACGACCCTATAAAATTGCTTAGGTCGATTCATCATCAATCCCCATTTCACGAAGGTGTCAGGTTCCTATACAATTCGGTTCATATAAGAACACCTTATGGTGCGATGTTATGCCTATGGATGTGGGGCATATCATCCTTGGGAGGCCGTGGTTGTATGATATTGACGTTACATTGTTCGGGAGATAGAACGGGTGTTCTTTCATGCACAATGGAAATAAAATAAAGATCAATCCTTTACCTCCTAGAGCAACTACTGTGAAGACGAACAAGTAAAATGATAAAGGCCTAATTGAGTGAGAGAAGACATCTAAGGTCGTTCACATCGTTAACTCTTTAGAGTTTAAATGAGGTGCTAAGACAGAGGACATTGTCTCTGTCCTTGTTACAATTGAAACACCCAAAGAGTCAAGTGTGGAGTTTTTGAAAGAGGTTGAACCCATGATGAGCAAATTTCGGGATGTCTTTCCCAAAGACCTTTTGAATGAGTTACCACCTTTACGAGACATCCACCACGTTATTGACTTGGTTCCCGGATCTACTTTACCTAACTTGCCCCATTATTGCATGAATCCTTCCGAACACTCGGAGTTAAAAAAACAAGTTGATGAACTTCTCCAAAAGGGATTCATTAAGGAGAGTATGAGTCCATGTGTCATGCCAACGCTTCTCACACCCAAGAAGGATGGATCTTGAACGATGTGTGTTAGTAGCCGCGCTATTAATAAAATCACGGTCAAGTATCGGTTCCCTATACCGAAACTGGACGACATGTTGGCTCGGTGCCACTATATTTTCGAAGATCGATATGAAGAGTGGATACCATGAAATCCGAGTTCGTCTCGGGGATGAATGAAAAACTGCCCTTAAGCCAAGGATGGTTTATATGAGTGGTTTGTCATGCCTTTCGGGCTCTCAGATGCCCCGAACACTTTTATGTCTATCGTGACACGTGTTAAGGCTTTTCATAGGTAAGTTCCTTGTGGTTTATTTTGATAACATCTTCAATTCCTCATTTATAGCCTATAAACAACAAATTTGCGTAGAATATAAATCTAACACAAATCAATTATAACAAATTTTCCCTTGCTAGGAGAGGGTTTTACTGAAAATGGCGGACTTTACATTTTCGGGTATTGCAATCGATTCCCCATTAATTACATCAAAATTAAATACCTCTAATTAAAAGCTATTAAAGAAAGGTAAGGTAAATTCTAAAGAAAAGCTACTAATTACGGATTAAAAGCTACTAACGAAAACCTACTAATTACGTCTCTTAATAAACAAACTAAATTCTAAGTCTAGGTTTGCATCAACATCTTCAATCCGTCATGAAATAGATGCATAGCATGTTGTCTTCATTAGAAATTTGAGAAATATGAAATAAGGGACGACGGATGGGAGAACCTCTCCAAAAGTCGGTTCCATTTGATCGACAAGCACGAGTCATTATTGGAGCAAGAACCTCTTGGATGTACCTTAAAAGAAATTCTTGTTCTCTGGTCTCAAAGATGAATTTGAATACCAAATCCATTATCCTGGGAACTGGTTATCAGAGGAGTTATCACTTCCAGTGACAAAGTATCTAATCATGAGTTAGATATCGCTAAATTACTTAGAAATTGAGAATTCATAGATTTTTTTTTTGTAATGATTTTACCATTAAACTTGACCAATGTCTTAAGATTTAGTCAATATATAGTAAATTTACCATTAGATCTCGTTATGATATCCTATTATGATCGTTTGACCAAAGTCAAAGAGTTCACCGTTAACTTTGATCAAAATCACAAAATTTGGTCAATATGTGATAAATCCACCATTGGATCTTGTTATGATCTCTTGTTATGATCGTTTGACCAAAAGTTAACGGGTCCACCATTGGATTTGACCAAAACCAAGTTTAACGGTTTAAGGTTTAAGGTCTCGTTATGATATCATATTATGATCGTTTGATCAAATGTCAATGAGTCCACCGTTGGATTTGACCAAAATACCAAGATCTAGTCAATATGTAATAAATTCATCATTGGATCTCATATTATGATCATTTGACCAAATGTCAACGAGTCCACCGTTGGATTTGACCGTTGGATCTCGTTACGATCTTGTATTATGATCGCTTGACCAAAAGTCAATGAGTCCACTGTTGGATTTGACCAAAACCATAAGATCTGGTCAATATGTAATAAATCCACCATTATATCTCGTTACGATCTCATATTATGATCGTTTGACCAAAAGTCAACGAATCTACTATTAGATTTAACCAAAATCCCAAGATCTAGTCAATGTGTAATAAATCCACCGTTGGATGTCGTTACGATCTTGTATTATGATCATTTGACCAAAAGTCAATGATCCACCGTCGGATTTGACCAAAATCACAAGATCTAGCCAATATGTAATAAATCCACCGTTGGCTCTCGTTACGATCTTGTATTATGATTGTTTGACCAAAAGTCAATGAGTTCATAGTTAGATTTGACCAAAATTATAAGATCTGGTCAATATGTAATAAATCCACCGTTGGATCTCGTTACTATCTCGTATTATGATCGTTTGACCAAAAGTCAACGAGCCCACTGTTGAATTTGACCAAAAGTCAACGAATCCGTGTTACGACACCGCACACTTGTTAAGGCGATAAACGGACATACATATCTTACTAAATCTTAAATAAAATAGGGCTCCCAAATATCGTGAATCAAATTTCTTCTCATATCAAAATTTCCTTCAATAAACTTATATTAAATTTTGAGTCTATTATACAATGACCATAAATAAAAGTATGATCAACTACTAGAAGGTCTTTTCATATATTTAATATATATCTGATATCATCTAACTGGTCCTACACGCCATCACCCTCATAAACCACATAGTCTACCAGTGCATCAAGTCCATCGGGCAATGTAATCCATATCTTCACGTACAGCTGTTAGTTTTTGGGAAGGGGGTGAGTTTGGGTGAGTTTACTCAATCGCGTAAACTCAGTGGGTTGTACAACCGATCCACCACAATCTACCCGGGTGATCGTAGGTGCAACCTTATGAGTGGAAGTGATACCCTTACAATTTCATATAAATAACATAATAAAAATTCTCATAAATATTACATAACTATAAAACTGAAAAACTGAAAGAACGTAATATATTTCAAGGCATATGATGCTTCTAATGCTTATTACTTTTCTTACTTGTCTTGTCAACTTAACTTACGTGACATATTGAAAGTCTTATTATTATTTCATACGCCTACACAACGTACTTCGTATCTTACTTATCTTGTTTAAACGATTTGTGCCAGAATCGCTGCTCGAGCCTATCACGCGAGGTCCATGTGTAGATAACCACCTAACCTCCATATCATAATATAAACCACCATCCAGCCCGATGAGGTTGCGCGCATAAAAATCAGTGTCCCCTTAAGCCGAGACACTGCCGTATCATATTGTCCTTAAGACCTGTCTTGGCTGCAGACGTTGAATCTTGCGGTGGCACGCAAGACTTGGCACGTGTAGAAACTTAATTCATGTTTAGCTGGCCTTCACAGTGTATCTTAACATATCATAACATTATTCGGTTATGGGTTTATGTCGCTGCCCTGATCTCATATTTGTGTGGGCTTAAGTCTCTGCTTTCTTAACATCTCGTAGCTTAGCATATTCATATTCTATCATTTCTTAAACTTAATTTGAATGAGCAACGGTGCGATAGGCTTCACAAACCACGCTTTCCAAGGGAGGGGTTCCGTAATAACTTGGATGTATTTCGTATGACATCCTATACTACCATAGAGGGGTTGCATCCGTACATGGACGCCGACATTCTAAATTCCATGTGACCGTGAAAGAAATCCCACCGTAACGAAAGCTTAAAAGTCGTGTGTCGTATCTTATTCCTTTTGTTTTAATATACATATGCCCTAACGTAATTCTAAGTGATGAGTGTTACACATTGCAAATGAAACATATAATAAGAGACCATTTTACCATAAGGGAACTAATATTACTTGTAATTCGGACGCCTCTCTCATCTTTAAAAGGGAGAAAAAGGAAACCTACAATGAAGGTACGTGAGTTTTAAATTACGTAACTCAAGTGATGTTACACTAATCTCGTCAGATAGATCTTGTCGATCTGATCAAACGGAATGGTTGTTTGTGGAATTTGGCTAAGGATTGACTCCCGTATGACTCAAACAAGTTTTGACCGTCGGATCCTTGTTACACAATTTTTGGAATATGTACACCTTTATAACGTGGGTAAAAGATACATTTGAACAGTTCTCCTAAGCTTAGAAGATGAGTAGGGCTTATTCTAAAAATTTGGGTCCGCGATTTTATAAAATGCGCGCTTGTCTACTTTGGGTATACGAGCCCATTAAGGGTCCACAGACTAGACTGGCCCGTAAGGCCCATGGACCTTTATGATGTTTGTGTGCCACGTGGAAGGGTATAACATACTATAGTTCTTAGCCGATGGGTTCAACCACAGGTTCAACCCTTTGACCATAGCCGTCTTGTGAATCCACACAAAACTTAAGAATGAAAAATTTTCAGTTTTCATATAATCATTACAAAAGTGTAAAAGCGTAGATTTGGATGGATAGAAGGACACCCACCTGTTGGAGCGTGAATGGTTGGTTTTGCGGTGGTTTCGATGCGATGAGCGAGACTGAACGCTGCGACATAATAATCGGTTTGGATTGACATAGTCCAAGCTCCGCCGTGATAGTCGATCCCCCTTCCTTCTTCCTCAACAACAAATCAAATAAAAAAAACACCCGCAACCGATAAGATCAACTTTTGGAGGTCGAATAGCTTATGCCCGGTCTCATGTAACCATTAGGTGTGGTTGGGATAGATGATGGCTGCTTGATCCTTCTTCTACTTCTTCATGGTCATGAATTCCTATATGCTTGGCATCACCGAGATGGAACGAGCGAGGGTTATGGGGTGTTCTATAGAAGATTCGATGGGTTGGGTCATTGTTGTTGCGAGCACAAATAATGTGCTTTTGTACACCAAAGAGGGAGAGATATTGGTGGGGATGGTGAAGGCTGCAAAACTGCTGTTGTTGTTTTGTGAAAAGAGGTGTAAGGTGAGAGATTTGTGGGGTAGAATGGGTGGCTGAGAAGCAAGGCAACCCGAGTGTTTGCTTGCCCTAGAGTTTTTAGAGAGAGAGAGTGAGAGAGAGGGAGAATAGATGTGAGATTTCAATGCTTGAAGATGTCGTGAACAGCAAGAGAGCCAGAGGAAAGGATTTCTTCTCATCCTATAGATATAGGAGTTGAGGAAAGGATATACCTCCATCGAGTAAGTCAAAGGGCTAAAGAATGGAAGAGTCGTAAATGGACTCTAATACCTTAAAACAAGGGGGTTCTCGGTGGCACTTGATGTCAGGGGAGATCCTCGCCAATATATGATATATAGTTAGAGGTATGTGATGAGAGGATGAGATTAGCGAGAAGCAATAGACAGATGGCTAGGATGATTTCTAGGCTAAGAAGAATTGAAATCTCACCAAACTAGCGGAGCTAAATAGCAATTTTCTATAGATTCGGTGCATTCAAAGGGCTTGCTAGATTTAAAAAAATTTGTGGATCTTCCTTTGTGGGCTTCAAGAAAGTATATAGATTATGGTTTGATGTATGAATAGTGTAGGGAAGGTTTCTGGTGCTTGGCGAAATTAGGGGTGTTTTAGTGCGACGTACAAAGGTTCTTGGGTGAGTTCGGTCCCCTGTGATACGTGTAGGTGCACTTACTAGTTAGTACACTATGTGGATCTTGAGAGGAAACAGATGGTCTAGATCTTGAAAGAGGCTGTTGATGGACACCCATGTGGTTCCATCACCTATATTCATGCAACAACCAACTTAGGACTCCAAATTTCTCGCGTGAGTCATGTCTGGGGGTATATATATGGGTAGTTTTAGCTATGTGCAACCTATGAAGAAAGAGAAAGTGGAGAGAGAGAATTTGAAAATGGCAAGATCTTGTCACAAATTAAAATCCTAACTGGAGTCTACTTGCTAAGTAGAGAGAGAAAGAGACAGGAAGGGAAATCAGTGCTAGCATCACCAAATTCTAAATTTAAAATTCTTTCTCTTTTCTTTTGAGAAAGTTAAGGTCATGTAGTACCCATATTAGACTTGGTGCTCCACCCCATCTACTACTATTAGATAGGTTCCAAAAAACTCGGATTATAACACGGGATCCCCCATCACAACTTTTTTTTCTTTAAAGTCTCTTAAGTTCCATCTTTTTAGGGGCAATATCTTTTAATAAGGATCCCTCAAATCCCAAAACTTCTTAAATATTTTAAAAACTAACTTTTTTATCTATAAATTTTTTTAAGAGAAATACTCCCAAAATTCTCTCTTTCCAAATATTACTCCTCAAATTCTCTCTCTCTCTCTCTCTCTCTCAAGAGTCTTTCCCCCCACTCCCAAGTCCCAACTTCTCTCTGTCTTCTCTCTCTCTCTCTCTCTCTCTCTCTCTCTCTTAAATCTTGGCCACCCATTTCTTTCTATGACATCTCATTCACTCTCCGATTGCCAACGCCAAGATCTCTAATTGTCGTTGAATTTTCGCTGAAGTCAAAGGTATGCTATAATTATTAATTTTTAATAAAAAATAAAAGCCTTAATTTCATATTTTTCAGTGAGAATTGCTTTTTTTTTAGAGTTTAATTATTATTATTATTTTCTATTTTGTGATTGCGGTTTGATAAAAGCGAGTATGACAAAATTATTACTATCTTACGACTATAAGGGATCCCCCATCTAGAAAAATCCTGGCTCTGCCACTGGTCGTAACTCTTATCCTAAGTGTATCACCTTTAGGTAACGGTCGTAGCTCTTATCCTAAGTGTATCAACCCAGTTTCCACAAGAGTTGTGAGGGGCTGCGTGGGTCTTAGCTTTCACGCAGATTGAGAAAAGATTCATTTTCCAGATATCAAGCCTACGCAAGTAATTATTCATAACTACCTAGGCAGGCATAACGACATAGGCTGTGTAAGTTTAGCTTTCACGCGGATTGAGAAAAGATTCATTCTTCAAATATTTGGCCTTCACAAGTAATTATTCATAACTACCTAGGCAGACATACTACCTAGGTTGTGTGGGTTTTAGCTTTCACGCGGATTTAGAAAAGATTCATTCTCCAGATATCTAGCCTTCGTAAGTAATTATTCATAACTACCTAGGCAGTCATACTACCTTGGCTGCATGGGTCTTAGCTTTCACGTGGATCGAGAAAAGATTAATTCTCCAGATATCTGGCCTTCGCAATTAATTATTCATAACTACCTAAGCAAGTGACCTACCTAGGCTGCGTGAGTCTTAGCTTTTACGCGGATCGAGAAAAGATTCATTCTCCACATATCTGGCCTTCGCAAGTAATTATTCATAACTACTTAGGCAGGCATACTACCTAGGCTGTGTGGATCTTAGCTTTTACACGAATTGAGAAAAGATCCATTATCCAAATATCTGGCCTACACAAGTAATTATTGATGACTACCTAGGCAGACTTAACTACCTAGGCATCCGTGATTTGAACCAACTCTGGTTTTGTGCAGGCTTGTCGAGGACGGACGTTGGTGGTCATATGACAAACGTTGGTGGTCAGTGAAAGTCATCCGCGAAATAGCGGCTACATGAATTTTAGGTAAAAATTTGCCATTTAGAGTTTCTTAGCCTATATAACAGCCTTGTAAACACAATTTAAGATAGTTGATTGATTAATGAATTAAAAGTTTGTTTCTGTGCAAACCCTAGAGAGTTTGTGAAGAGTTTTCACCCAAAAGAGAGATTCTTTCAAACTCAGAGAGCGAATCTTCGTTTTATCATGCGAATTGGTGCAAAGCCGAGGTACCTCCTTAGTGCTTTATTTCTTTCAAACCCTTATATATCTTATTCTACTTTCTTAATTATTGTCAGGTATATTATTTCTTTATTCCTTTTGGTAAAATACCAAAATTCCAAAATCCCAAGTGGGTTAGTTGCTGGAGTATTTCGTTACATCCTTTGATTTTTCCTTGAATAAATTAAACCTTTCGGGCCTTTAATTTCTTCAAACCCAGAGGAGTCAAGAGACAACACCATTTGGTGCCCTAAACTAGATCGAAACTCGAGTTCTCTCATTGGAGCTGTTTTTCTAGATCAGAAAACTTTAATGCATGTGAGCGCTAGGATTAATTTAGCCTAATTATTTTAAGTGGTCGGGTAGTTTTGAATATTTTCACTATTCAATTTAATCTGCAATTAGTCTCAAATTCGCATAATTAGGGTTTTAGCGTTTGTCCTGCATCAACATGTTTGTTCGTGTAGCCAAATTCAATACTGTTCGAGGTCTTCAATCTCTTACTGCTCATAGAAATTGGCCCTTGTATCAGTTAGATGTCAAAAATGCTTTCTTGCATGGTGAATTGAAGAAGCATACATGGATTTAGGAACAAGTGTATCCTATCACGGGGGAGAAAGGCCAAGTGTGTAGACTCAAGAAGGCAATGTACGGGTTATAACAGTCCCCTAGTGCACCATTCAAGAAATTCAGTGATTTACAATTTGGCTATTAGAGGAGCGACTGTGATCACACTTGGTTTGTTAAGATGGGGTCTCATCCCACAACTTTGGTTGTATATGATGATGATGATGATAGTGAAGAAATGCAATTGAAGTACTATTTGAGTCAAGTCTTTCATATCAAGGCCTTGAGACCTCTCAAATATTTTCGGGTATTGAGGTACCTAGATCAAAGAAGGGGATAATTCTCACCCAAGAAAGTATGCTTTTGATGTTTTGAAGTAGACATGGTTGTTAGGAAGTAAGCTGATTGACTCTCCTATGGACCAAAATAATAAGAAATATGGGGATGATGAGCCCCTTAATGATGTTGGTATGTATCTGAGGCTTGTGGGAAAGCTTATATATCCTAATATGACTCGGCTATATATATGCTATCAGTGTGGGTAGTCAACACATGCACTCTCCTCGGACTACTCATTTGGATATTGTGCACGGAATCCTAAGGTACTTGAAGATCTTAGCTATTTCACATATTTCTGTGTTTTGATGTTCTGTGCGATGGCTAGCTAGGATTTCTTCAGTGGGGTTGTTGCATCAGATTTCCTCTATCTTTCATTTGCCTGTGGTTTTCCAATTTGAGAGGATTTGTGTGAGGTACGAAGAAATCTATCTGAGAGTGCTGCAATATATTTTGTCTGTGCAACTGGATATTACCTGTGTTAAATCTGAGTTAATTTATATGATTATTAAGAGTTCTGTGGCATGTTCGGTGACTGGAGTGTATGCCTCAGAATCTGTGATGACTGCTGCAATATATTCAGAGTTGTAGTGACATTTATCAGTGCACTATTTAATGTAATTACCATTTTCATATTTAATGGGATCTTACCATTTTGTTGGATGGTTTGTCAAGCCGAAATGGGATCTTCTAAGCTTCGGTGTGCAATTTTTCCATGGATCTTTTGTTGGCCTTCACATCGTTCTTTTCAGTATCAAAGTTTTATTCAGAATATCAAAGAAATTTACAGAGTGTTCAAAATCAGAAAAGGAGTAGTATTTTAGTTCAGTGTTTAAGGGCCCAAGTGTTATATAGGACCATGAATCTCATCTTAATAGACACGAAGAAGAATTCACAATCACACCCGCTCGACATGGGGTCCCATACCACCATGTGTTGTGAGGCTTGTGAATTCGACATCAGAGTACTTTCGATACGATGATACCACACCGAGGTAAAAGCATGCAGACAGATGCAGGGTGCTACGGTCAAACTTAACAAAGAAAGTCGTACTCCAGTCTCTATATGATGCATGAATGCAAAGCATGAATATAGTATGCACATAATGAATCCAACAAAATGACAGAAGCAGACGGATAGATTTATGATAACAGTGAATTGAAATTAAAAGTGTGATAGCAAACAATCTAATAACAATTTATGCATTAGTTATTCTACTCAATTAACTATCGCATAAATATTGTATTATAACCATATAGAATCTGTGTGACCCTAATATATTTATCTATGCTTTTGTATATATACAGTTCTAACAACAAGAGATTTTATTTGTATATATATGACGGGGGACACCAAGATCGAGAGCCTTGGATTTTGGCCGTAACATAATTTTTCAACTTCAAAAAGGCATAAAGCAGAGCACAGAGGTGTACACAGTCGATTGATCGATCCCAGGCATTCGATCGATCGATTGTGGATAAGGGGAGACTTAAATTTTGGTAAAGTTCTGTTCTCAGTCGATCGATCGAAGGTAACAGAACTTCGCTAAAATTTAAGTCTCCTCCTGTCCACAATCGATCAATCGAATGCCTGGGATCAATCGATCGACTGTGTACACCTTTTGTGCTCTTCTTTATGCCTTTTTGAAGCTGAAATTTTTTCTTGCGGCCAAAATCCAAGGCTCTAGATCTTGGCATCCCCCGTTAATATATGAACTCCATGTTTAAACAATCATAGGTTTTCAAGCAATATCATATATGTATTGATTATTGAATATTATGATATAATTTTATCGATTAATTTATGTTAAGTAGTTATAGATATATTATATCCATCCGAAGTCTTCAAACGACTCTTGATTCTCAATAATAAGGTGTCATTGGAAGGTTATCGAAGAAACATTTCCAATGATACTCATTAATTTGTATTTAAGGATTATTCGATTAGTTCAATAACTTTCTAGGTCAAGTTGAGAGGTAATATTTTCACATGATTGATTTTCAGGCCCAAACACTAGGCTTAATATTAGTTAGTTCCAGTTAATAATAATAAAGATTATATTTGATTTACTCTAAAGGTCCTTATCGGTTGGTACACACAATCCTGAAAACTCGCAGGTTAAAAATATATTTTTTGTAATTGATACCAAAACCTTTCAGCTCTGGGACCAATACATAGATCATGTCGAGCTGATCAATTTCGACTACTCATACGCGAATTTTGGTTATAAAATGACTCTCGCACAAGCAATCAAAGTTTAAACTGCTAGTCAAGATCATAATACTATTTCGGAACCTCTGATCGAAATCAGACCAATTTCTCTGGTGGATATCCCTAGAACACTGATACAATCATCTTCTCAGTTTGGGTCGAGACCCAGATCGACCTTTTTGACCATGAGATCGAAGGTCAACTATTCCAGTCAAATTTTAATCAATAAATAAGGGCATTTGTGCAGTTTTTTAAAACTCCGTCAAATAGAGGCAATCATAATATTGATTCTATAACTATTCATATCGATTGACTCCGATGGATTTATATGCCACTTAAATATGAATAATTTTATATAAATGTCACACCTTAGATGTGTACGAAACATGGTACAATCAACCCATCTTTGTCAATGGTGCGCTTAGGGCAACGGTCCGATTTACACTGCACCCCGAGTTTATCGTTATCGAAACTCAACAAAGTTTTACAGGGTATTAGTTTACACAAAATAAATATGAGTCTTTGAAACACATTTCTAAATTAGGTTCGAAAGACCATACACCCACAATCTTAAGTTATTCCCCAAAAAGTCATGAAAGTTGTCGTTTCGATTTTCGAGGCCTCTCGAGGCATTTTTCCGGAGTAACACCTGGTCCATTTTGAAGGTGGGGTGGTACCTTATCTTCATCGGAATTTATTTTGACCATGGGGTCATCGTATTGATCCACACAATCAAATTAATGGTCCCTGGAGCCCTTATTCATGATTTTCTTAAGTTTTCTTAAATCGGTACATAAAATATTAAATTATTAATTCAATTACGGGGAAACCATGTAGATTGGAGTCGATGTGAGGGCACCCATGTCGATTGTCGATCGTGCAATGGAAAGCCCGAGAGTGATATAATTGACTGGCTATGATTGTTCCTAGTAACAGTCGCACGAGTCTGGTGGTGATTGCCCCGAACGGATGGTAGATAATCCCTCCCGCGAATAGAGAATGGTAGAGATCTCCTACGAAGATGAACGGTTTCTCTTGAGTAGGGAAGAAAAGGGAAGGAGTAAGAGGAAGAAAACTCTCATATAATTTTGGTTGTGGAAAATGGAGAGCTCTTAAGGTTTTATTTATAATGGTAGTAAAAGTTTTAGGTTAGCCCTAATTAGGGCTTTTCATAAAAGATTCAATAAGAAAGTAGGATTTTTTCCACACATAAAATCTCGCAAGAAAGCATTCATGTGTGAGTGAATAGGTTGTCAAACGGTTTCGTTTCAGCGCTTTGTGTAGGCACCAAAGCAAATGATGTTTCTCTCCCGAAAATACAGTTATACCTTAACTTGTTTCAACTCTTAAAACGAGCGTAACTTTTTATATTCTTGTCGGAATTTGACAAATTATATATTGTTGGAACCGTATTGACGAGCACATTGCAATGAGTCCAAAATTGAATGAACATAGGAAAATATATTAATTTATTTTTATTCAAAGTCTTAAATTAAAAAGGCAACGATTAAAAGTTGACCGGTTCAAGATTTTCATGGTTAAAAAACTCATGCAAGTCCAAAATCAAAGGTGCAAAAATTTGGGGTCACTACATAACATCATGAGAAGAGAGATCAAAGATCCCAATTGTCTTTGAGTGCAACTTCTGTTATAGGGCAGAAGAAATATCTTCCACCTTATTTTTCGCTTATCCGCAGGTTAACCCAGTTTGCATTCAGTTTATAGCTATATTTGAAATTCCAATTCACAGCTGGTTGTCATCAAATATTTTTCAGCAATGGTACTCAATGAAGGGACAAAATCAATATTAACAACTTCAGCACTTTCTACTGTGGCTAATTGTGTAGGTGGTATAGTTATCAAAGAACAAAATTTGGCAAGCTGTGGCTATAACCAGCAGGCAATCGTTAAGAAGGTTAGAAAGTAGTTGACAGAACTATCTCAGATTGTTCTTCCTAAGGGGCATTTATCTACAGCTGAAGAAAAGGTGCTAATCGGGCTTCATATACTAGTCATACCTGCTAAAAGTCTGAAGTTAATTCCTGTATGTTGGTATCCTTTAATTGGACATGTAACATTAAAAATTAACATTGATAGTGTGCGTCTAAAGGGCATCCAGGTGAGGAGGGACCAGGTGGCCTTTTCCATAAGTCTGCTGGAAATTTTTTCGCGGGCTTTAGTTGCTACTACGGAACTGTATCAAAATCAGAAGCTGATTTCTAGCTGATGATCTGAAAATTTATGCACACACTTGCACAAAACTCATAACAAGAACTGATAATCAATTAGTGGCTGAAGCTTTTACTAGGTAATAACTACCCTTGGAATGTCGATTATTGGTTCAACAAGACCTTGTTTGGCTATGAAAAGTTCAATGGTTGGTTTGTGCATACGTTTAGGGAGGGTGACATACAGTAGATAGCCTCACAAATTATGTGGTGGAATCAATGATGAATCAACTTTTTACTCAATTCGATCCCTTTCACAGTTCCATGGCACACTAGGGGGAAGTTTTCGAGACTATGAATCTCCCTTCCTTTGGGTTTGTATAAGATGTAAACTAAAGGGGATATGCCCCCTTTGAATCATGTAATTTTTTTTTTCCTTTAATTTCATATTCACTCTTGCTTATATATATATATATATATATATATATATAATAAATTTTAATTTTTCGTTTTTCCCCGATTTTTGCCAATTTTTTTATGTTTTTAATTCTTAATAGCTTTGGATTTTTTTCTTGCTTTTTCCCCGACTTCTCCATTTTTTATCAAATTTTTTCTGACTATTTCCTGCACTGTTTAAAACATGAACCTGAACTGTGTTACTTTGCTTATTACTAGTATACTATTTTCCACTAGAAGTGTTTTGGTCATGCCAACAGGTCATTGTATATTGAAACTCCCCATTGTATCATCAACATGAATAATCTTCGTTGGTCTAGATTCTAGAGGTTGCTTGTTTACATGTTTGTAAATTGTGACAAGTCACAGAGTAAATGGCTTCACTAGTAGCATATGTGGTATTTGATGTCATTTTTATGCTTGTTAATATGTTATATGATCAAAGGCACTAGCAACAGGATAATAGTTTGTATCAGTTACGTTGTTGCATCTAGATGATTCTTGTATACTTTTTATTCAAATTATTTATGTCCCTTTTGAATTGAAAATTTAGTTTGTGTTCCCTATCGTATGCACTGGAGATATACCAGCATATTATGCATGAATTGAATAATTAATAGTTCGTATCGAAGATCAATTATTATGGCCAATCAACTTTCTGTCAAATATTAGTGACATTATGTTTCATAGGTAGTAGTAACTGGGGATTTATTTTATTCACTGCTGTCAAAATGCTCTCTGCATAATGTAGCTAATTTCTTCTTTTGCTTCAAGCATAATGGCTTAGTCTTGTTTGTGGCAGTCCAAATGGAGCTTATAGTTCTGGTTTCAAGCCAATAACTCATCAGGTGATCTGAGTGCATGTTATGTGACACCCTCTACTTATTTTGCTCGTAGAGGTTCCGTGCAAGAGGTGGACTCTAAGTAGTTGACTTAAATATTTTCATAGGATCAATTCAAGAACAAATAACATTTGGAATTATGCTTTCTAATCGACTGTATAGTACTTTTAATGGAAAATCAATAAAATGATACCTGTACCAAAGGATTAATGATGTGAAATGTGTCATACCAGTGAATACCTTTGATGTTAATTGTAGTCATTAAAATTTGTTCATGTTTCTAACTTTTGGAGTATTTCCTCTTAGATTGGAAACGAGTTTAGTAAAATTTCCTTATGTTCTCTTATTAGCCTAGAGATATGCATATTCTTAGGCTGGGTTTGGGATTGCTCTTTGGAGGCAAAGAGCAGCTCTCTGCTCTGGCACAAAGCACTTTAGTGTGGGACTGTGTTTGGTTGTAACTTGTGAGTGCTCTTACCTCGTTCAGAGAGTGAAAGAGCTGAATTTGGGTCTCTTTAAATGAGCAATTTCAACCTGCTCTATTAAGTGGGCTGCTCTTTGCCTCCAAAGAGCAATCCCAAACACAACCTTAAAATCTACGTTGTGGTTCATAGTTTTGTGGTAGGTTACTGTTTACTAGCCAGTAGTATAGACTCTGTGGGCTTTGTAGACCTCAACTCTGTCAACTTTCTCGTGTTCCTACATCTTGAAATTAAAGAAATTCAAAATTTGAGCAACTCTTTTTTTTTTATTATTAGTAAAAGATAGAAGATATACTAAAAACAAGAGAGAGTACATACCTGCATGGTAGTGAATCACTACCAAAAAAGCAAAAAGAGGATCCATCTCAAGAGAAACTCGCCCCGGGAAATTGGCAAATGACCCTTATCACCTCTAGACCGTCGATGGCTGGGATAATTGCGAGACGGCGGAGGGTGGTTCAAGAGAAACTCGCCCCGGGAAATTGGCAAATGACCCTTATCACCTCTAGACCGTCGATGGCTGGGATAATTGCGAGACGGCAGAGGGTGGTTCAAGGTGGGTCCCAAGTCGCAAAAAAACTGTTAAGGTCCTGGATGGGCGGGGTTTAAGCAGAGGCCCAGTAGAGGAGGAACTCTTTTGCAGAGTTAATGACCAACGCCACGGGTCCAGCTCTTCGGTTGAAGACTCTGTTATTCCTCTCTAGCCAAATGGCCCAACACAATCTGCCTGTACTCACTTCCCCCTTCAATTCCTCTACCCCATTGGTATAACATGCAATCCACAGAGACAAGGAAAACCCAATCTGTTCGAAATTTAGCAAGGAAAGAAGCCCAAACTTTACCCGAGAAACCTTAGTGAATGAGAACATGGTGAGGGGATTCATTACCCTTCATGCAAAGGAGGCAACGGTTCACAACCAGCATCCCCCTCTTCCTTATTTGATCTTTTGTAAGGATTCTTCCCCAGGCTGCTGACCATGCGAAAAAACGGATCTCAGAGGGGATCTTACTTTCCAAAGATGAACCGACTTTGACTTATTCCTGTGGCGAATCTTGTGAAGATTGATGGCGTGGTAAAAAATGGAAACCTAGAAGGTGCCTTCAGTGCTTTTGTCCCACATTCTGATATCAGCCCCCAAACTGTTGGGATTGGCTGCATGTAGGGCGCGAACAATCTAACATATTCATCAATCTCATCATCTTTGAGCATTCTTCGAGTGTTGACCTCCAATACCCAAGAGGTACCATTATGTGAGACAAAATCATTAATAACTCCGACTTGAGTTGAGGCAATGCGGAAAATGTTTGGGTAATCTTCTTTGAGAATGACGGTGGAGGTCCATTTTTCCCGCTAGAAATCAATCTTGTCCTCGACTCCCCAGCTATATATGACACATTTGTCAAAAAATCCTTAGCCATGAGGACCCCTTTGTACCAACCAGAAACATGTCTATTGTGAAGTAAGATATTCCAGCCATTTCTCCCCAAACCATATTTTCCTTTCACTATTTGAAGCCACAGGGGGTCCTGGTTGGCATTCTCTCCCATTCACCAAAGCCACTTCCCTAACAAGGCTTGGTTCTTGATTTTGATGTTGGGAACATCCACACCCCCATCTTGTTTTAAAGTGCAACAATCTCTCCAATTTACCAGGTGAAACTTTTAGCCACTATTACTTCCTTCTCACAGAAAGTCCTTGATAATTTTCTCTCTAGTTCTAATGATGCACATCGGAGCTTGGAAGATTGACATAAAAAAGATAGGAAGGGCGGAAAATGTCAATTTCACGAGGGTTAGGCAACCCCCGCTACTCAGCATTTTGCTTTTCCAAGTAGCGAGTCTTTTTCTAAACCGATTAATGACCGGTTCCCATTGCTGAATTTTTAGTTTTCCCGTTCCAAGAGGAAGGCCCAGAGACATGAGGGGTAGCTTTTCTTCTAGGCATCCAAAGGAATCTGCTGGGGTAGAGATGTCGCGCTGGCTAGTATTGATGCCCGCGATTTTAGATTTCTAGAGATTAACCTTCTGCCCAGAAACCGCTTCAAAAACCCCTAGCACACTAAGGACCTTTCGAACAGCCTGGACGGAGGGGTTGTTGAAGATAACCGTGTCATCCACATATTGGAGGTGTGATTAAGATAGTTGGCCGTTTATCTGGAAACCATTGAAAAAACCCAAAGCTGAGGCTTTATACAGGAGACGATTTAGTGCCTCCCCCACAATGTTGAAGAGAACAGGAGAGAGAGGGTCTCCCTACTGAAGCCCTCTAGTTCCACGGAAATAGCCTTTAAGACTCCCATTAATAAGAATAGAAAAAGAAGTGGACGCGCAACTAGCACAACCATCTTATCCAGTTACTATGGAAGCCCATTCTCAAAACGAAGTACCGAAGGAAATTCTAGTTAACTCTGTCGTAAGCTTTTTCCATGTCAATCTGAAGGATGATTCCCCCCCTTCCACTTTTTTCCTGACTATCAATAGCTTTGTGTGCTGTAAGGGAAATATCCAAGAGTTGCCTTCCCGGGATAAAAGCCCCTTGGTTTACCGAGATAATATCCCCCAAAACTTGTTTCAGTCGATTTGTTAGGACCTTGGTGAGGAATTTGTAAATACAATTAAGCAAACTGATAGGTCTAAAATCCCTGATGTCAGTCGCCCCTTCAATCTTTGGAATCAGTGCAACAAAAGTGGAGTTAAAACCCTGTGACAACTTAGCTGTGGAGTAGAACTCTTGGAAAAACCGGAAGACGTCTTATTTAACCGTTACCCAGCAGACTCTGAAGAATTCGGTGGTGAACCCAAGAGCTTTATTTGTGGCCCCTTGAAGACCGCTCAAGGAAACTAGCTTGAAGAAAGGAGCGAGTATCGAACTGAATACCCTGGAGTGTGGGTGTATTGGACACCTCCTCCAAGCATAGACTCTGATAGAATCATAGAATTTGAGTTTCAATGACTTTTAAGGTTGTTTCAAAAGTGTTGTTACCCACTTGAAGGCGGGATATGTAGTTTCTGTTTCGTCGCCTGTTCTCAAACGAGTGAAAATATTTTGTATTACTATCACCATGCTTAAGCCAGTGTGCTTTGGATTTCTGTCGCCAGATTTCTTCTTCCTGGAGGCATTTTTGACCACCCCTGACAGAGAGATAGACTTTCTATTGGCGCTTCTTCGAACTCCCGATCTGGAGTACTTTAAGCCCCAATTAAATTTATGCCCTTCCCGATTCCCTTTTCTCTTGAAATCCTCCTTGGCTAATCTTCTTTTGGTATGGATCTTGCAAAACATTATCCCTGGAGAATTCCGAACTGCCAAACGTTCTCTGCTTCCCTCTAGACCATGTAAGGGTCTCCAACCAAGGGCGCGAGAGAGGTTTGGTGAGGAGTCGGTGGGAACAAACTGGCGGGATTAGGATTGGGGTCGATATCGTAGAGGTGAGCAGGGTCTTCCTCCGTATTCCTACAAAAAAGCACACTCCATGGCAAGGAAAAACCTTCAGTAGAAACAAGAAAAAAAGAAGAGGAGTTAGCAAGCTTATCAAATGGGTCCCATAGGGCAACCTGGTCCAAAGATTGCTCTTGCTCTGCCGGTGTTGCTCCCATTCCGTGTCTGAGACCGGGTCCACTGTGTGACGTGGGCTCTCGGTGTGGCCACCCGAGTCAGCCGCAGGGCCACTTGTGCCACTAGTGTGTCAGGCATTGGTGGACTGTCGCGGGTTGGTATCAGAGCTGATGTGTAGATGGGTTGGCTTCGTTGCATGCGGTAGCGAAGCACCGCGCGGGTTGGTAACGCGTCGAAGGACGCCCCGCGACAACTATCTCGGTGCAAAGATTGTTGGGGACGCCCTGGTCCGTGGAGTCAAAGTGAATCCTGCCCGTCTGGTATGGCATATGGCACACGTGCAGCGAGGTTGAGGCATCAGTATTGGTCCGTGAGACATGTAACCCAACAGGGTATTTTGTCCTATATGGCGTAGAAATGGTGTAATTAGTGTCTAGTTGCATAGTATCCGCAGACTTTGGCGTTTCCAACAATGACCCCTTACCCTTCCTTCTGACGTTTCCACCTGGCAGTGGTTCGTGAAGGGTGTGGGCAAAACTCCGAGGAGACCTCCACGCGTCACCTCTACCGACTTTTCCATCCTTTTGTGTCTTTTTGGAAACCTCCGTGATGTATGCAATAACATCTCGGGGACGCTGCAAGCATAAAAAAAGCTGATATTTGGCATGGGGGAGTATCCTTTGCACTGAATTAACTCCATGTGTCCTGAAATGGTAAGTAGGGGTATTCCCAATGCTGCCAGTAGTATAATTGTCATAAGTACCCGAGACGTAAGAGGGTGACGGACAGCTCACGTGGGTCAGCAGAGGCTGAGCGCAGGAAAGGATCAGAGCCGCACATTTCCGCATGCAAGATCGTAGCCGTTGGGTTCCTATCCTCCGCGTTAAATAGCAGATCCTTCTTCCCCATTTGAATTTCGAAAGAGTTACCATTGAGTCCCTCCATCTGCATCTTTCCCTTCAACTTGTCCCTGACTCTTTTGTCACATCAGCATGGATGGTCACCCGCGACCCCCCCGCCGACACCCCATCTGGAGAATTCTGGGAGCTCCGTCGCCTCAGCCAGTCGTGGTACCCTATCAACATTCTCCTCGTTGTTGAGCAGTACTTTCCTTCCCACCGGCGCATTCTGTATATGGCCGGTCCGGATTACAGCGGGGCCTATTCGCTGTGATCTCTGCCGGTTATCCATTCCGCTCTATCCACTTCCATGCAGAACCACTACCTACTCTCTCTAACCGTGACATATTCCCCCCTTCGTACACCCCACCTCTGGTTTCCCTTTACTCTGATATGGGTGCATCTGGTGTCCATGAAGCTAGCAGATTGTCTGTCCACACCTCGATCAAGCCCCTGCAGGTGCCGCCGACCCTCCTTAGGATCGTAGGGGACCAGAGGTGAGGGGGAAGGCCGAAGATGTTGATCCAGACGCCGGCGATATCCTGGTGTATGGAAGTTTTGAAATCAACGTCTTCCCATCTAACGACGCGGAGGGAGTAGCCTGCCCAGCTGTAGAGGCCAACTGCAATGACCTCCAATCTATCTTTTTCTCCTTCATTGAATCGAACCAGTAGATGTTGTTTTTTAATTTTGTTACATGGATGTTTTTTTTTGTTTCTAAGTTTGGAAGTAAAAACTTTTTTGTAAGTGAATGATCATCCGGAGATGACTCATGATCTCCCGACGAATGTAAAAACTTTGAAACTTCAGCAATAGATGGTTTTCCTTTGGTTATTTCGGCAACCTCCCATAAACTGGTAGGGATCAAGATACTTGAATGGGGTATAAATTCCAAGGAGAATGCAGGAGCACTCTCCGGAAACTAGACCCTCAAGATGGTGTTGTCCTAGGACTGGGTTCCATGGGCTATAACTTCTGTAAAGGGAGTTTTACCAGTTTTATTGATGGAGGAACTGGTTTGGTAATAGGATGAGTGGCAGGGATATTGGCATATAGGTTGGTATTGCTGCTCATGAGTTTCCTGCTTCCAGTTCCTGACGTTACCTCCCTGAGGTTTCTTGTTGTTCTCAAGTGAACCCATCAGAATCCTCTTGTATCTCCTCCCTGCGATAGACTATCCCTTTGCCACGTCTTGAGCTTGTTGTTTAGACAGCAAAGGTTGTTCGGGTGAACCCCAAGTAGAGTAGGGGATATTCACAAACTCGGTAATGGTAGTTCCCGTTTTCCAGTGAGCTTCACAGCCATCCTTGTGGCAGACGATCCTTCTTCGGAAGTTGAGGTTGTTGCATCTGTTGCATACCCAGTCACCTGCTTGGATGACGAGGGGTTTGATAATCCTATCCTTTCCCCTTGCGTTATTCCTTCGCTGCTCCATCGTCTAAAAACTCACATTCATTGAACTCCCAATTTCTTCTATTTGAGAAACTAAACACCCAAACTGATACATTCATAGATAAACTATACTGTACACCGAGGTTCACACACCAAGGTCCACATGGAGTTCAGCATGGTACCCAAAACATGTTGTCGGTGCCACTTGGAGCAAGGTAGCGTAGTTTAGATGCTTTTTTTTTTAAAATAATCCAAAACATCATCTCCAATGTGTATCTTTTGACGCATAAAATCTGGAATGTTGAACTACGGTCAAACTGTGAGTTTTAATTTAAAAGTTCAGTTTTAATTTTTTTTTAAAATATTATATACAACCTGCTGGAGCTCCATGTGGCACCAGAGCAGTGTTTTGGGTGCCACATGAAAGCTCCACATGGACTTGGAGTACCTATCTTGCATACTCCCTTGGAATGTGCACCACATGATATATATATATATATATATATATATATATATATATATATATATATATATATATATATCTTAATGGTGGGGACTTAGGGTTTCCTTCCACGTTCATCCTCTCGTTGTTCTTCTCCTCTGATTTTCAACTGATAATCATGAACAATGAATCTTGGGGGTGGGTAGGGGCTTTCTTTAACTCGGGGCAACGACCCTAAAACTCAAGAATGGTGATGAAATGATGATTAGCTGAAATTAAACTGATTAATTAAGGAAAAATCTCAAAATACTCACGATACCTGAGGGTTTCTTAGATTTCCACTTGAGTGATCAATGCTTGTTTCGGCTAGGGTCCAATCCGACATGCGAGATCCATTTAGATTTGCGGAAAGAATCAATCCTAGAGATAGAACTCTAGTTTTTTCAGATTAGGGCATTCGTTTGAAGTTCCAAAGTGGAACCACTAGATCTTGCTAGGGCTTGTTGAATCAGATTGATCCAATGGTTCAGATGAAAGCTAGGGTTTGGGGTTTTGGAATATTCAACTAGAAATTGGCTGCAATAGGTTTAACGGGATTGGAAAGACGGCAGCAAATAGAGAAACAAAGAGATAAAAATAGACAAGATTAGAAAATAGTGGGAATCGCAGCCTCACACCTAACCATCCCAGAAGAGAAAAACCACTCTTCAAGAAAGCTCATCTCAAGCCTAAAGCAAATAGCATGTTTTCATTAATCATCAACTGCCTCCAAAAGGCTTACAAAGATGTTTTATAGTAAGCATAAACAAACAAAACCCTAAAACAGAAAATTACTAAAATACCTTAAAGTAATTTCAGTGAGCTCCTTCGGAAGGGGTTTATACAAGAGAGTCTGAGCCCGTGTGCGGTACCTGCTTTGTGTGCGGTACCTGCTTTGCTCATGCCTAAGAAAGATGGTACATGGCGCATGTGTGTGGATAGCCGTGCAATTAATAAGATCACTGTTAAATATCGGCTTCCCATACCGTGACTTGATGACATGCTTGACATGATGGTTGGAGCCACTATCTTTTCCAAGATAGACCTTAAAAGTGGCTACCATCAGGTGCGTATTCGCCCTGGCGATGAATGGAAAATCGCCTTCAAGACCAAAGACGGTCTTTATGAGTGGATGGTTATGCCTTTTGGGCTTTCCAATGCCCCGAGTACATTTATGAAACTTATGACCCAAGTGTTGAGGCCATTCCTTGGCAAATTCCTTGTCGTGTACTTTGATGACATCTTAATTTACAGTCTGAACACGGACCAACACACTATCCACCTGAGGTTGGTTTGTGAAACCTTGAGGAGAGAGAGGTTATACGCGAATCTCAAGAGGTGCACCTTCATGCAACACTGTTGTATTCTTGGGATTCATTGTCTCGATAGATGGGATGGTTGCGGACCCTGCGAAGGTTAAAGCCATTGTGGAGTGGCCCGAACCTCGGAATATTCATGAAGTTCGTAGCTTCGACGGCTGGGTCACGTTTTATCGTCGTTTCATCCGGAATTTTAGCACCATCATGGCTCCCATCATCGATTGCATGAGAAAAGGGGAGTTCCTGTGGAACAAAGTCGCGACAATGACCTTTGCCGAGATAAAAGATAAAATGGTTACTGCACCCGTCATGCGCCTACCAGACTTTTCTAAAGTCTTTGAAGTAGCATGTGACGCATCAGGTGTAGGCACAGGTGCAGTGCTGAGCCAAGAGGGCCACATTGTGGCCTATTTTAGCGAGAAGCTCAATGAGGCAAAGCAGAAATACTCCACCTATAACAAGGAGTTTTATGCAGTCGTCCGATCTCTGTGGTATTGGAAACATTACCTAAGACCGCAAGAATTTGTATTGTTTTCTAACCACGAAGCCTAACGTTTCCTTGCTTCGCAAAAAAAATTGAACCCGAGGCACGTGAAGTGGGTCAAGTACCTTCAAGGGTTCACATTCGTATTGAAGCATAAGGTCGGTGCCGAGAACAAGGCAGCTGATGCGCTTAGTCGTCGAGTGGCGACTTTGCAGTCTATGAGCACCGAGGTCATCGGATTTGAGCAGTGGAAACAAGATTATCTTGATTGCCCAGATTTTGGGGCAAAATACACTGCTTTCCTTGAAAATCCAAACAACTTTAACTCTGAGTATACCCTGTTGGATGGGTATTTGTTCAAAGGAAATCGTTTGTGTATCCCTCGTACTTCTCTGCGTGACTTCCTCATCTGGGAGTTACATGCCGGAGGGATTGCCGGACATTTTGGGCGCGATAAAACCAGTGCGCTCGTTGAGGATAGGTTTTATTGGCCTAGCCTTGTGAGAGATGTCTCTAGAGTCGTAAAACAATGTTGCACATGCCAAGTTGCGAAGCATATTAAGCAGAATACCGGCTTGTACACAACTTTACCCGTGCCGCACACCCCGTGGCAAGACATCTCAATGGATTTCGTGCTCGGACTTCCAAAGACTCAACGGAAGCAAGATTCCATTTTTGTGGTAGTGGACCGCTTTTCAAAAATGGCCCACTTCCTACCTTGCTTTAAAACCTCCGATGCGGCTCACATAGCCAAATTATTTTTCAGGGAGGTTGTGCGTTTATATGGGTTACCCCAGACGATTGTGTCTGATCGGGATGTGAAGTTTACCAGTTATTTCTGGAAAACTTTATGGCACATGATGGGTACCATGCTCCAATTTTTTTCGGCCTGTAATCTTCAAACAGATGGCCAAATGGAGTCCACCAATAGGAGCTTAGGTAATCTTCTCCGTTGTCTTGTTGGTGATCACCCTAGGACTTGGGATTCTACTTTGCCTTTACCCGAGTTTGCATACAACAATTCAGTCAATAGGTCCCTAGGTATGAGTCCTTTTGAGGTCGTCCTTGGTCATAGACCTAGAACACCCATCGATCTAGTCCCCATGTCTGCATCCCATCGAGTTTTCGAGTCAGCCGATTCATTTGCACAGCATATACATGAATTGCATGCCGAAATTAGAAAAAGAATTAATGCAAGCAATGAACAATACAAAATATCTGCGGATGCGCATGGGCGCTTCAAGGAATTCCATGTGGGATATTACGTAATGGTTTGGATTAGGCCTGAGCGGTTCCCGTTGGGAGCTGCAAAGAAACTTCTTACGCGCGGCACTGGACCTTTTAGAATTGTGCTAAGGAGCGGGCCTAATGCATATGTTCTCGAGCTTCCACCGGATATAGGGGTCAGCTCTACATTCAATGTGGAGGGCCTGATTCCGTCTTTGGCCCCAGCCCCACCCCCTCACAGCCCCTTCCAAGCAGCCCCGAGTCTAAATGCCAGCCCCACCCTGCAACCCCTACCCTTCCCTTCCCCACGCAAGCAGCGCAGAGATGAGATCGAAGGGATATTAGATGATTTGGAAATATCCACCCATGGAGGTGGAATTCAAAAGTACTTGGTCAAGTGGTTGGGAAAGCCAGACTCCGAGAACTCATGGTTAGCTGAAGACGAGGTGCGATGCCTGGACCCCGACATGCTCAAGCGCTATCACGACGCCGCTTCATCGGTGATCAAGCCTTTTCGGCTCGGGAGAATTGACGGGGACACCGACATCGGATATGGACTTTTTCGCGTGTACCAACGGCGGAAGAAGCGGAACGGAAATCAGAATTAGGCGAAAGAGGTGAAAGATGAAATTCTGGAGGATTAGAAGGAGCATAACAAATTCGATCGATCGAATTGCAATTTCGATCGATCGAAAATTTTGATCGATCAAAGTTTAACTTCGATCGATCAAACTTTGCAAGGAAAATACTTGTTCTTGAGTATATAATTCGATTGATCGAATTATGTACTCGATCGATCGAATTCCAACGGCGAAGTATTTATATATGTTTTTCGATCGATCGAATCTCACTTTCGATCGATTGAAATCGCGCAGTTTATATTTTGGTTTTTTTTTCTAATTTTTAATTTAACTTGTAGGGGCATACTTGTCTTTTTGGTATGAGTTTTAGGGTTTTATTTTCATTTGAAAGGACTCCTATATAAGGTCCTTAAGATAAACAATGTAGAAAATCATTGATTATTGAATGAATGAGCTTTTGCTTTTGGAACTTGAGATGAGTTTCTCCGAAGAGTGAATCTTCTTCCCAAGAAGGGTTTGGTGTGAAGCCAAGGGTGCGAAGCCCACAAAATCTATCTTCTATCTATCTATTTCTTATCTTCTCTGCTTGTGTTGATCCCACAATCCTAACTCAGCCATCATCCTTTTGAAATCCTAAACCCTAGCTTTTCCCTAAACCATTGAATCAATCCGATTTAACAACCGTAGCCTCCATCAAACTATTAAGCCCAGTCATATAAAAATAACTCGAAAACCAAAGTTTCCATCATTGCACCATGAGTGCCCTAATCTGGAAATCTAAAGTTCTATCTCTATGATCGATCCGCGCTGCAACCTAACGGATCTAACACCCGGACTGAACCCTGCTCGAAGCTTGCGCGATCCTCCAATGGAATACTACGAAAGCCTAAGGTATTCGTTATATTTTAGGGTTTATTGTTTAATTTAATTCGATTCAATTTCGGCAATCAATTAATCATTGCATTCACGTAGTTTAGGGTATTGTCCTGCGTCATCTGCTCTCCACATTTAACGAAAGTGTGGAAGATGTTCTCCCTACGCCAATCTTCTTTTTCATCCCATTGAGGTTGTGCAATGGCACACCTCACAACTAAGGCACGACCACTATCATCACCTTCCTCATCACTAGGTGTGACTTCCGGCTCGTACACTTCTTCCTCAACACTTCCATCATCCTCGTCTTCCTCTTCCTCAATCAAGAGATTCCTTTGGGGCTCTCTTGTAGGACATTGGGCAGCAAAGTGTCCCCGCCCATGACACTTATAACACTTAGTTTGAGAACCACCCTTCGAGGATTCTCCAACCACACATTTTCCTTTGTCAAACCTCGCATTGGTAGGAGTGGGTTGTGTAGGTCTGGGAGGTGGGTTTCCGGCACTAGGCTTTCCCTCACCGGTACAAAGACCACTGGTTTGTGATTCAAATCGCCTCACCACCATCGTTTTCAAGTATCGCTCAAGGTCTTGTACAACGGCGTAACACTCGTCAAGAGTGTCAACGGGGTGGGAGATCAACTCCTTTTTGGGATCTTTCTACTTCAAGCACTTTGAGGTTTTTTTGGGATCTTCCATAATTTAAAGTCTTTATTTGAGGTACTCTTCTACTCCAACGATTTAAGGTTTTTGTTCGAGGTACCTTTTCACTTCAAGAATTCAACTTTCCGTTGGTAAATAATTACGGTAATTGTCAAGAAGACTTTCAAGGAGCTTTTCAATATTTTGAGAAGACATTTCAAAATGCCTTTTCAAGACAGGAAAAGTGAAGAACTAAAGATTTGTATAATAAAGATTTCAAGAAGGCTTTTTAAAAGATTTTCTTAAGCAGCCTTCCAAGATTCTCAAGAAGGCTTTTCAAAATCAACATTTCAATATTTTGTTAGAAGGGTTTTCAAAATCAATATTTTAATATTTTTTTAGAAGGTCTTTCCAAGGTTTATCAAAGCCCTTCAAGAAATCAAGAAAACATTTAGGAAACCAATCAAGGAAATGTTGAAGAAATTAATCAAGAATCCAAGGAGCCTATCAAGAATTCTAGATTTTCAAGAAAAGAAATTCAAGAAGACCATAAGGTATGGACGAATCATACTTTTCCTTATCAATGTGCGTAAATACATCATAATTTTATATCATTATGATCATAGGAATTTAAGAATATTATGATTTATGTTATTTAAAAGAAAATGATGGGAACAATAGATTCTAGGTTTTTGCAAATCTCTTCTAAAGTTTTACATTATTATGATCATAAGAGAATAAGGATACTATGATTGAAGTGATTTAATAGAAAATTATGGGAACAATAGTTTTTTGGATTTTGTCTTAATCCTTTTTAAAATTTCATATTATTAGGGTCATGGGAATTTTGGGATTTGTGTGATTTAAAAGAAGATGATTTTATGTGGCGTCCTCAAATTCACATACAGGATCAATGCGCTCACTTGGAGACATCACACTACCTCACATAACCATGATCATAATTATGTCAATTAATCCATCAATATCGGCATATAAACGCAACGGAAAAAGAATTATTAAAAGTGCTCACATAAATTTTCTTTTTCCCATCATCATGAGAGTAATACTAAAATATGAGATAACAACCTATTATACCAAGTTCTATGCCTACTTTTTAAATTAAACAAAAACGAAATCATGCATAATACATCTTTAACATAAACATGCTCATAAAAATAAATCTGAAATGAATGTCTTAAAGTCCTTTCTAGTGCATAAAGAAAAAACTAATCAACTAAGCTTTTAATCCTTCTTCGCTCAAATCTATATTTTCATCAATCAATGACGCATCTATATCATCCAGTCCATGTATAGTTGTACTCCCTGGAATCTGAAACAATGGGTCAGTTTACCATGTAAACCGGTATGGACCAGTGACGTGGGACACTAACCCTAAAATGCGTGAATAATGCTTTTGTGGATTTTTCCGAAATTAAATAAAGTAATTCAATATTAATCTCAAAATTATCTCAATACCTTAGGGTTCTGAGAATTTAGATAGGTAGATCACGCGAGATTCGGCTAGGGTCTAGTTCGATGCTCAAGTCTTGTTAGCTTTAAGGCGAGATCGAACCTAGAGATAAAACTCTTGCTTTTCCAGGTGTGGGCGTTCATCGTCGATCCAATGTAGATTTACTAGTTCTCACTAGGGTTGTAGAAATTGGGTAAGTTTGATAGCTCAAATGAAAACTAGGGTTTTGGTTTGAATTAGGGTTTCGGGATCGATGAACAAAAATAGATTAGGGTTTAGAAAAATAAAACAGAGATGAAGAATAGCAAAGATAAGAAAATAGATAACGAAAGATAAACGGAAATCACTCCCTTGGCCTCACACCAAACCCATAACGAGGAAGAAGACTCTCTCTCCATTCAAGCAAAACTTTATTCGATATTCATAAAACTAAATAAATTTTTTTTACAAACTTCCTTATATAGGCAACCCAATAATAATTCGAAATAAAAGAGTCCTAAAATAATAAAAGACTAAAAAAAGGTAAGTGTTCGCAGAAAAACAAAATTTCCGTCGTTTTACGGAACTCTCCTCAGACGTCTGTCACCAGCACCACGGACGTCCGTGATGGTCCACGAAAGTCAGTCCCACAAAACAATGGAACCTCTTATTTCCGGACGCCCGTTCTGAAGCTACAGACGTCCGTCGCCTGATGATGTCTTGTGCCTCCTTTTTCCCCCTGAAGCTGTAATATTCGGGCTCCCTCTTCGTTTCTTTCTATGTTGGTAGAAGCAATGTGGTCTAAAACCGATGTCCACGTACTCGGCGTCCCCGTCAATTCCCCCAGACCAAGTAGGTTTCATCACTAGTTTTCCGACCCATTTGACCAAGTATTTTTGAAAGCCTCTGTCGCATGTGGATACGGCATGATCATTTAGTGTATCCTCAATCACATCTTGTTGCTTTTTGCTTGGAGAAGGGAGAGGCACCGGATTCAAGGTTAGGGTGAGGTTGGGACTAGGAGAGGGCTGGAAAGGATTTGCAAGAGGTGGGATTGAACCCAGGTTAGGAACCAGGCCCTCCACATTGAATGTCGAACTAACCCCCGTACCTGGAGGAAGCTCAAGCACGTATGCATTAAGACCACTCCTAGCCAAAATTTTAAAAGGTCTAGCGCCTCGGGATTGGAGCTTCTTTGCAGATCCCGATGGGAACCGCTCAGGCCTAATTCGGACCATCACTTGATCACCCACCTGATACTCCTTAAAACACCTGTAAGAATCAGTAGATAATTTATATTGATTGTTGTTTGAATTAATCTTTTGTCTAATTTCGGCAAGCTATGAATGTGTTGTGCAAATGCATCGGCAGGCTCAGATACTCTATGTGATGCAGACATGGGGATCAAATCTAAAGGTGTCCTACGCCTATGACCATGTACAACCTCAAAGGACTCATGCCTATGGACCTATTGACAAAATTATTATAGGCAAACTCAGCTATAGACAAAATGGTATCTCAGGTCCTAACATGATCACCGACAAGACTACGAAGGAGATTCCCTAAATTCCTGTTGGTACTCTCGGTTTGGTCATCCGTTTAAGGGTGATAGACCGTCGAAAGTTTGGAGCATGGTGCCCATTATGTGTCAAAGGGTCTTCCAAAAATAGTTAGTGAATATGACATCCCTATCAGACACGATATCGCATGTTATAGTGGCAGTAGTCTAACTTTTTCAATCGTTCCATAGTTAGCCTATTCCTTGTCTTCGTGTGAATGAGAGAGAAGGTACTCAAATTCCGCTCACAGTTGGACGAGGAACATGTTTGCGATAAAACACACATTGCAACCCCCCTCAGTATTGGACCATCAACTCCATAGTGCATCCACCAATCAACGGGTTTATCGTGATGGATTTGGGATTGCACTAACCTCATCCCAAATGACCCATATTTCTTGCGGAATATGATAATCTACAAAGATAGAATACAATAACCCACATATCAATAAATAGACCATATGACATTTGACTTATTAGTTATAAGGTATGATTACTCACATCTCTTATGGTTTAACCTTGGTCCGCCAACTCAGGAAGCATTCGTTGGATAACATTGAGCAAACCGCTGTACACTTCATCGGCCTCACTCAACTGGAAGCGTTGCGTATACTGGAAGGTCGGATTCAAGTAGTGTGCTATGCATAAAATATGAGCAATCTCATCAGTATATGGAAACAGTGAATAATATGAAAAATAATAAATAAATAAATAAAAATCATTACATAAGTAGTTTAGCATGTTATACTTGCAGCATGCAAGCACTGGTGGAATTATGCATCCCACCTCTTGTCGATAATCTCCCAGTATCGTTTATATTTTGTAAGGCATTTGATTTTTATAGTCAATTTTGCCTTGTCCATTAACTCGTAAATATACCTCATCGTTGTTTTTTCATCACCATCTACCGACCTCAATACTTGCACCAACGGGGTAGTGACGACGATAAGGTGGTCAACATTTGCCCAAAACTGGGGGTTGTAAATTAGGTCAGCAACTTCATTGCAAGCAAGTCTCTTTGATCGTGGGAGGTCTAACTCATATTTTCTCCATTCTTCGAATGAGACCATGCTTTTCAGCTCACGCATATATCTAGCCAAGCTCTGTAGGGCTAGAAATTGTGTTGCAAACCGTGTAATAGCAGGTTGGAGCAGCTCGTTGTTAGTGAAGTCTCTCATTAAATTCACCAACTTGTTACTGTTGTACATGTAAGAAGTAATCGTTCTTCACTTCCAATGTTTACGAAAATCGCCCTTGCCTGGCGCTGAGTTGGCGACTCGGGCGCTGCCTGAACCGCCTGGTGGCCGCCGGACCCACCCTAGGCCGCCCGGACCCGCCCTAGACCGCCCGGACCCACCCTAGGCCGCCCAGACCCACCCTAGGCCGCCCCAGACCCAACTGGGTCGCACCTAGTCCCCAATTTTGTTTTTTTTTTATCTCATTATTTTTCTTCTTTTTCCTCAATTTTTTTTCTTCTTTGTTTTTTACTTCTTCCTTCGTTTTTCTTCTTCTTCCTCAGTTTTTTATGATCTTGCACAACACTTTTTTTCAGTAACTGAGCAGTGAGCACAACTCTTTTTTTGTTGTTCTTTTCTTTTTTTTCTTCCTCCTATTCTAGCAAGTGACACACACACACACACACACACACATACATATATATATATATATATATATGCATAGTGGCCGCCCAAACATCCCCCCGACCGTCCGAACCTGCCCAGCGATTTTAAGACCACTGTTCCCTTCTGAATAGTTGCATGTGCCTTGCTTCTCTTTCCCAAATCCTCAAGAATGAGGTCTACGCAATGAGCAGCACACGGAGTCCAATACAAGTGAGGTCTCTTCAACATTAACTGTCTTCCTGCGGCTTTGTAATTAGCGGCATTGTCTGTTACCACCTGCACAACCCGCTTCTCTACAACCTCTTCAACTACCTTATCCATTGGTTGGAAGAGGTAATCAGCCATCTTCGCGTATTTAGAAGTATCAACTGATTTTAGAAATACCGTCCCGGCATCGTTGTAGACCAAAAAGTTGATCAAGCTCTTCCTTGTGGGACCGGTCCATCCATCGCACATAATTGTGCAACCTCTCTCATCCCATACTTCCTAAAAGCTCTACACATAAGCTCTTATCTCCTTGTACTCATCATTTAGTAAGGGCCCAGATACCTCATATGCAAAAGTCTTTTTAACTCATGTACCAGCTTCTGCACTTGTATCAATCATACATTTGAAGTACAGAGACTCCACAACCTGACTCAGAATGTGGTTGTATGTCACGAACTTTGCAATGGATTTTTCAGGTCCCTTCCCCTATTTTTTCAGTGAGGTTGCACTCAATTTAGTTTGTTTGGAGCGTTCTGTCTGATACATGAACGAATCCATGGGACCTTTAGTACGGCCTGTAGTAGACGGCCTGGTTTCTCTCACGGATGCTGACCTACGCAACCCGGCAATCTCCTGAATGTCCTCATCATCATCAACATGTGGCCTATAACTAGATCCACCACCACCAGCAGGCATGGATGGGCCCCTCAAGCTGGACTGAAACCAATAATCGGCTTCTTCCTAATCTCGTCGCTGTCATCACATCCTCTTCCTCATCCTCAGGTCCACGTGCAGGGAACTCTGGATCTCCCCTCCTTATTCTCTCAAACATTTCTCTATCTCGGTTGGCTTATGTTTTTTTCTTTCCCTTAACTACTTGCATGTTGGCTCTAATAAATGCTCTCACCTCTCTCGGTACATTGGGACATCATTTTGTCTCCCCCTTAACGTGAGCCAAATGCTCATTTAACCGTGTTATACCTCCCAACAATTGCTTCTCACAAAGCTTACATTTTATTCGGAGTCTATCACCATTTATCGTTGTGCCGTGTTGTCAGGCTGGATCTTGTCTAAGCATCATATTTATTTATTTCACCTTCATGAATGAACAAACAATTGGATTAAATTACATGTGACACATCATCGCATGTTGATTACATGTTGATTACTAATATATGATGATGCATGTGTCACACGTAATTATCATGCGACACATGCATTATTCTAATTTTTAAAATATTAGATTACACTTGAAAATTAAATTTATTTGATATTATTCTAATTTTAAGAAAATTTAGATTACATTTGAAAATTTATTTCATATTATTCTTATTTTTAAAAATTTTAGATTACATTTGAAAATTTATATCATACTATTCTAATTTTGAAAATATTCGATTATATTTACCATATTTATTTGATATTATTCAAATTTAAAAAAAAAATTCATATTACATTTGAAAATATATTTCATATTATTCTTATTTTTAAAATATTAGATTATATTTTGTCATATTTATTTGATATTATTCTAATTTTTAAAACATTAGATTACATTTGAAAATAATATTTAGTTGATATTATTCTAATTTAGAAAATATTAGAAAATCATATTATTCTAATTTTTAAAACATTTGAAAATCATATTTATTTGTAATTGATGTGTCACATGCATCATGGGGCATGTGTGGCATGTGTAATTGATGTGTCACGTGTCACATACCCCTTGACACATGCGACACATGTGTAATTGATGTGTCATGGGGTATGTGACACATGTAATTGATGTGTTACATGTGTCACATACCCCATGACACATGCGACACATGTATAATTAATCTGTCATTGAGTATGTGTCACATGTGACACATCAATTACATGTGTCATGGGGTATATGACACACGTGTAATTGTTGTGTCACATGTGTCACATACCCCATGACACATGCAACACATGTGTAATTGATGTGTCATGGGGTATGTGACACGTGTAATTGATGTGTTACATGTGTCACGTACCCCATGACACAAGCGACACATGTATAATTAATCTGTCATTGAGTATGTGTCACATGTGACACATCAATTACATGTGTCATGGGGTATGTGACACACGTGTAATTGCTGTGTCACATGTGTCACATACCCCATGACACATGCGACACATGTGTAATTGATGTGTCATGGGGTGTGTGACACATCAATTACATGTGTCATGGGGTATGGGACACACATAAACCCTATAATTATTATCAAATTGACCCACATAAACCCCAAAATAAATAAATAAAGTTATAAAATGACCCACATAAACTCATAGTTAGAAATTGACCCACATATTATTGTTTAATAAATAATTTTATAAATTGACCCACATAAACTCCAAAATAAATAAATTAAGTTATCAAATGACCCACATAAACCCCATAGTTAAAAATTGACTCACATATTATTATTTAAAAAATAATTTTATAAATTGACCCACATAAACCTCAAAATTTGACCCATTATAGTCTCAAATTAGGGTGGTTTGACACAAAATCTCCTTGTTTTGGCTTAAAAATTCTAGATCTATTTTAAGGGTAGATCTTAAATAAATAAACCCCCCAAAATTTAGATCTAGTTTTCACTAGATCTACCACATTTATGGGTAGATCTAGTGAAAATAGCTACAAAAATGCAACCAAATAAATAAAAAAATAAGGTATATGGGTTAACATGATACCTATGCGATGATTTTCGACAAAAATGTGACGAACCCGAGCTGTTTTGGGTGGTCAGTAGCTTTCCCTTTGATATCCCGGTGGCTAACTTAGAAGGAAGAAGATAGGTTTGCTAAGAAACAAGAAGGGAAAGAAAGGGAAAAAAAATAACTAAAAAAGAGGAAAAAACAACTAAACCCGTGCTTGTATAGTTCTGGGCCCCACACTCCAATAAATTGACCATTTTCTGAGGTCTTTAAAAAAGCTGAAATTATCAGACAATAAATTGAAATTATTGTCCAATAATTTCAATTTATCGCCCGATACGGGCGATAAATTGCCCGTATCGAATGATAATTACCTATTTTTCAGGGGTATACGATACATAGGCATTGTATCGTATCGCCTAAGTTCAAAACCAATACGTATCGGACGATATTTTGACCCATGACTACAACAAAGATGGAATCGTGCGTCCTTAGAGTTTTGGGAAGTCTGAGCACGAAATCCATGGAGAGGTCTTGCCACGGTGTGTGTGGCACGGGTAACAGGGTGTACAAGCCGGTGTTTTGTTTACTCTGTTTCGACATTTGGCAAGTACGACAATGTTTGTCAACTTGAGCGACATCTCTCATCAGGCTAGTCCAAAAGAACCTATCCTCTACGAACGCAACAATCTTATTACGCCCGAAATGTCTGGCTAACCCTTCGGCATGCAACTCCCAAATTAGGAAGTCGCGCATTGAAGTGCAAGGGATGCAAAGACGATTGCCTTTGAACAAGTACCCATCCTGGATGGTGTAAGCAGTGTATGCTGGTCGAGTCACTAAGGAGAGCAATGCACTCTACCCTAAAATCTGGGCACTCGATCATTCGAACCCGACGACCTCCATGCTCATGGAGTGCAAAGTCGCCACCCGACGACTAAGCGCATCAACAACCCTATTTTCAGCACCGGCCTTATGCTTCAACACGAAGGTGAACCCCTGGAGGTATTCAACCCATTTCGCGTGCCTCAGATTTAGCTCCTTCTGAGAGGCTAAGAAGCGTAAAGCTTCATGGTAGGAGAACAACACAAATTCTTAAGGCCTAAGGTAATATTTCCAATACCATAAGAAACAAATGACCGCATAGAACTCCTTATCATAGGTGGAGTATTTTTGTTTCGCCTCATTAAGCTTTTCACTAAAATAGGCCACTGGGTGACCCTCTTGGCTAAGCACTCCTCCTATACCCACACCGGATGCGCCGCATGCGACTTCGAAGACTTTGGAAAAGTCCGGCAAGCGCATGACGTGTGCATTACTCACCCTTTGTTTGATCTCGGCAAAGGCTTTCGCCGCGGCTTTGCCCCATTTGAAGTCCCTCTTTTTCATACAATCAGTGATTAGGGTCATGATGGTGTTAAAGCTTCTGATAAAGGGACGATAGAAAGTAGCCAAGCCATGGAAGCTACGAACATTGTGTATGTTCTTAGGTCTTGGCCACTTCACAATGGCTTTAACCTTTTCAAGGTCCACGACCATTCCACTTGCTGAGATAATAAATCCCAAGAAGACAACGGAACGCTACATAAAGGTGCACTTCTTGAGATTTGCAAACAACTTCTCGCCCATTAGAGTTTCACAAACCAACCTAAGGTGGTTCAAGTGTTATTCCTTATCATGACTATAAATCAAGATGTCATTGAAATACACAACAAGGAACTTGCCTAGAAACGACCTCAACATTTGGATCATGAGACTCATGAAAGTACTCGGGCATTAAAAAGCCCAAATGGAATGACCGTCCACTTATAAAGACCATCCTTGGTCTTAAAGGCGGTTTTCCACTCATCACTGGGGCGGATTCGGACTTAATGGTAGTCACTCTTGAGGTTTATCTAGCATGTCGTCGAGCCTCGGGGTGGGAAACCGATACTTGACCGTAATTTTGGCTCGGCTATCCACACACATTCGCCAACTTCCGTCCTTCTTTGGTGTGAATAGCGCGGGTACAGCACAAGGGCTCATGCTCTCTTGAATGAACCCCTTTTGATGAAGATCATTAATTTGTCTCGTTAACTCGGTATGCTCAACCGGATTCAACCTGTAGCGGGGCAGGTTTAGTAAGGTGGATCCGGGAACTAAGTCTATAGCGTGTTGAATGTCGTGGAGAGGGTTCTTTTGGTAAGTCTTCGGGGAAGACATCCACAAATTCTTTTAAAATCGGCTCAACCTCCTTAGGGTGTTCGCCTATAGACTCGAGAGCTTTCTCGACAGTGATGACAATGTAGACCACGTTCTCATCCAACGAAACCTTTTCAAATTCCGAAGGGCTCACTGTATTGATGGATTTAGATGCTTCGCCCTTCTTCTCAACTTTGTTGGTCAATGGTGTTTTGGGAGGCAACGGGTGTAAAGTGATCTTTTTGCCCTTATGCATACGTGCATATGTTTGATCGACCAAATAGGGTCACGTCCATGTTCTAGAGCCACGACTTTCCCAAAATTATATGGCTCACTTTCATCGGCACCATATCACACCACAAGGTGTCCGAATAAGAACTCAACTGAATCGGTACACTACACCTTTTCGACACGAGAATGGATGAAGAGTCAACCCAAGCAACTTCATAAGGTCTCGGGTGGACTTTGAGTGTAAGCCCCAAGCGGCGTATGGTGTGAGTTAACACTACATTAGTACAATTACCGCTGTCCACAATGACCCTACAACTCTTTTCACCCAATCTGGCAAAGATGTTGAAGATATTCTCCCTTCGCTAGTCATCATTTTCATCCCATTGAGGTTGTGTAAGGGCACACCTCAGAACTAAAGCTCCGCCACTATCATCACCCTCCTCATCGTTGGGTGTGATGCCTGGCTCAAACACTTCTTCAAGCACTAACTCACCATCATCCTCTTCTCCTTCAATGAAGAGATTCCTTTGGGTGTCTTTTGTAGGGCATTGGGTGGCAAAGTGTCCCATCGCATGACATTTGTAGCATTTAACGTGAGAGTTGCACCTTGAGGATTCTCCGACTACACCTTTTCCCTTTTCAAACCTGGCATTGGTAGGGACAGGTTGTGTAGGTTTGGGAGCAGATTTCCAATATTAATCATCCCTTACCGGAGCGATGACCACTGTGTTGTGGCTCAATTCGCTTTACCACTAATGTTTTCAAATACCGTTCGAGATTTTACACAACGACGTAACATCTTTTAAGAGTTTCCACAGGGTGAGAAATCAACTCTTTTTGCAAATCTAATCGCAATCCGTTGCGGAATCTAGAGAGTGATTTCAAGGTCTTCCGATACCTTGGCCCTCATCATAAACTCTTCGAACTTGCCAATATATTCGGTCACGGGCATACCACCTTGGCGTAAGTTTTGCCACTGGTCGAGGAGGCGTTGGTGGTATGATAAAGGAACATACTTCCCAGTAAGTTTTTCTTCATGTTGTCCCAACGCGTAATGGGAGGACTACCTGCATTCACCCTTATGTGCTCAACATTGACTCAGAAAAATCAACCTTGCCCAATTAATTTCATTTTTGCGAGCCTGACACAACGGTCGTCATTCATGCCATACCAATCAAAGTGTTGGTCCATGTTGGAAAGCCAATCGAGGAAGATTGCAGGGTCCATTCTCCCATCGAAGGTTGGAATGTCAACTCAGACATTCTTGAGGAGTTGCACTCGTAGTCTTCTGTTCGATGATCTCTACAGTTCCAATTCCGATCGTTTTAGCGACCATTGCTTTCAAAGCGCAGACCTTCACTCTCTCGGCGCTGATCACGGTATTCAGCAAACCCATCTAACTGGTTGGTTCGCTCATGCAGCCCACCATTAGAAACCCCTAATGTTGTTTGGGTTTGCTCTATGGTATTCAATCGCTCATTAATCGCACCCAACTCTTCTCACATAGCTCTAAGAGTATCAAGAATCTCATTTGAATCCATGGTGATCACAGATGTCTATTAGGATTCCAGCATGGAATGTAATATGGACTCACAAAAGAAAAATAATGCAACAAAATAAATATGTCAAACAATTATGCCCTAACTTAGAAACCTAGGGCTCTGATACCAAAACTGATGCGGACGGTAATCCTAAAATGTGTGAATAATGTTTTCATGGATTTTACCGAAATTAAATAAAATAATTCAATCTTAATATCAAAATTATCTCAATACCTTAGGGTTCTGAGAATTCAGATAGGTAGATCACGCGAGATCCGGCTAGGGTCAAGTCCGATGCGCAAGTCCCGTTAGCTTTAAGGCGAGATCGGGCCTAGAGATAGAACTCTAGCTTTTCCAGGCTTGGGCGTTCATCGTCGATCCAATATAGATTTACTAGTTCTCACTAGGGTTGTAGAAATTGGGTAGGTTTGATGGCTCAAATGAAAACTAGGGTTTTGGGTTGAATTAGTGTTTCGGGATTGATGAACAAAAATAGATTAGGGTTTAGAAAAACAAAACAGAGATAAAGAATAGCAAAGATAAGAAAATAGAAAATGAATGATAAGTGAGAATCACTCCCTTGGCCTCACACCAAACTCGTCACAGGGAAGAAGACTCTCTCTCCATTCAAGCAGAAGCTCATTCAATATTCATCAAACTAAATAAAAAGTGTTTACAAGCCTCCTTATATGGCAACCTAGTAATAATTTGAAATAAAAGAGTCCAAATAATAAAAGATTGAACAAAGATAAGTTTTCGCAGAAAAATAAAATTTTCGTCGTTTGACGGAACTCTCCACGGACGTCCGTCTTGACCCTCACTTATGTCCATCACAGCACCACGGACGTCTGTGATGGTCCACGGGCGTCTATCCCATAAAAAAATGGAACCTCTTATTTCCGGGCGTCCGTCATGAAGCTACGAACGTCCGTCGACTGATGACGTCTTATGCCTCCTTTTTTCCCCTAAAGCTGTAATACTCGGGCTCCCTCTTCGTTTCTTTCTATGCTAGTAAAAGCGATGTGATCCAAAACCGATATCCACGTACTCGGCGTCTCCATCAACCAGACATGATGGGGCTAATAGAAAAAGTCCATAACTCAAACTAACTCATAAAATCAATCACTAATAGAGATATAGCATGTGATATAAACAATGAGTAAAGCAACATAATAAAACTGAAACATAGCATTAAATCTAAATAAACATTGTGGCTTGGATCTCTACCCTAATTTTATGTGTGGCCATTTTAATTATGCATTTAAGTCTCATGAATTCTCATGAATTGGCATGCATAATGGATTTGGTTATCTCTTTCTTAATCATTATCCTAATCTTCTCTTATCCTTCGATTAGTATCTGCGTTAACCTTTGCATAACTTCTCTTCAGTTAAGTAGTAAGTTTAAAAGTAAAGACCTTTTATCTCTTCAGTCTTATCATTAATGTATGGGTGCATAACTTTTCTTACTTGTCATTATTATCCATGTTAATTCCTGTAGCATAAGCCCATAGGAATTCTATTGTAATCATAGAAATATTTTGCTTTTAGCGCATCTCCACCGCTGGTGTTAAGGGCAAGGGACTGGTTCTGCTCTAGATGCCACAACTTGAATTTCCGACGAAGGCGAGTTTTCCACCGGTTTGGGTGCAATGCCATCCGAAGGGAAGTGGTTAAGTCTGCTGATGTTCCTAGTAACAGCAGGAGCATCAACCATCAAGTGATCCTCAATGGGAGTCAGTTACACGACCTCAAGGATGGGTGGTCTATAGTGGGCATTAAGGACTCCCGGCCGAAGTTCATCAATACGGGAATCACTAACCTGAGGAGGAGTGGGACCTCTTTCACCGAGGCGGTGAAAGTAGGTTGTTTGAATCAAGCGGGGGAATGGGTGGATGCCTCAACCACCCCCGTCGGTCCCCCTCGACCTTTTCCTACCTGCGCCGGAGGTGGGAAAACCCATCTGGATTTTAGCTCTGCTGAGTTGGGATTGATGACAAAAAATTTAAAGTTGTACTGGGTAATTTTATATACAATCAAAGATACAGTATCCTTATATCAACTACATAGATGATTCAGAGCTACTGGGACTACACAGACAAATCTACGGTATCTACTATCACTACTACAAAATTTATCCTGAGTTTCCCTTCGACGGCGAGTGCCACGCCTCTTTGGCAACTGAAGGCTTTCCAAATCGGCGGGGCACCGGTGGAGTGTCGGGCATCACTGGATCCGCATGCGCGGCCTCTTGATCCATGCTTGGACTACCGAGGTCCTTAAAGGGATCGGGGACCTCTATGGTAGATACTTTCTCACCGATAGGAGCTCCGCCAACCTCTGGGACACCAGTGATGCCCGAACCCTGATCGTTGTGGACTCCTGGGAGCATATCCCCAAAACGTGCGATATCAGCCTCTGCGGCCAAAAACTACGGGTCTTCATAGAAGTGGCGCTCATGACGCAAGTCCTCATCCCGCAAGCGCCGGACAAGGAAACCGCGAGTTCCCGGAACACCAGGATATACAAACTCGGTTGTGCCGCAGAAGAAGCTGCGGGGGAGATCGAACCAGGAAGGGACCTAGTAGATAGGACTGTTTGGCTGGTAGCGAGCTGCTCGGTGGGGAGCACGACCTCAAATCCATCGGGGCCAGGTGTACACTGGGGGTCGTCCTCAATGCCGGGTGGGGCTCGCTCCTTCGCTGTGGAAAGGGGTGCTCATAGCGCTACACTGGAGGTGGAAGAGGGGGAGATCGCAGATCATCAGTTGCAACTGATCATCGAGAGGGCTTCTTTGATCGACGAGAGGGCTCCTTTGCGGGTTGGCTCGTTGGAAAACCAACAACTTCTCGTGGCGCCGACGTCGAGCCTGAGTCCTTCGGCCTCCGGCGAGCTAGAGCAAACTACGACGAGCTGTGCTAGGGTTACCTTTTCGTCGTACTATAACTCTGACACCGTACAACTGCAACCGGGGGGTGGTTGATGAAGCAACGTGGCTGCTAGCGAGAACGGACGACGATTGGTGCCATACCTGGGATCCGATGGAGTTGGAAGCTCTAGGTTTGCACTTCTGGAGGAGACACCCTGCAACCATAAAGGGTTTCAAGGTATACTGTTGAAGAGGAAAGGTTTATAAGGGTTTTCGAGGTTCGAAGCTTCATTGCTGGTTGACACGTGGGCTCCAGGAATTGTCTGGATTTTTGGCGTCTGAGTATAGATCTGACCTCGAGCAGAGTCGGTTGGGTGAGCTGGGAGTCACTTCGGTTGACGCGGCGAGTGACTGGATTATGGGGGTTGACTTGGATGCTCGACAGCTCAGCATGTGGCAGTCTGATGCATTGTGTAGTCCAAGGGAGGGTCTGTGGGAGCGGGGGACTACGTGGGTCGCTCACCACCTAGACCCGTGTAGGTTCACTTTGCTTTTGGGCTAGGGGCCCACGGCAATGTCTCTCCGAGTCTCAGTTGGTCTGCCACTAATGGGCCTGGGACCAGGGCCGGTTGGCGTCGTGGGGAGTTTGCTACATACCTCTTTTGTACGGGGAGTGACCCTACCTGCCCCTGTAGCTTATCATACTGGTTCCTTCACCGACGACTGAAGAGCAAGAGCTTTGCCTGGTAGCTGCGCCATCTCGGAGATTCGAACTGACGGTCTGTAGTGATGTGATCTCCTACCCTGATCCCGGTACCCATCTGCGGGTGGCGGAGCATGATCCGAGTGAGTCTAGCAACTTCTCGGGGAGGGATGCCGGATCCCATAGTCAAGTTTGGTTGCCTAATCATCTCAATGAAGAAAATGTGCTAATGAGAGTGGAGGTGGAGACCAATAATGGGGACACTGATGCAGCTGAGATTGACTGTCTCATCTACGTTGGGCGCGAACTCGGGTTATCGTTTCAAGGACCGGATGAGGATCTCCGTGAGGTTTTCCAAACCATCCTCGAGAAACGCCAGGTGACCAAGAAGCAGCGTCGGGGCGGGTCTCGAGAACTTGCGCGGCTACAGTGGGGAATGACGGATGGGAGGGGGGTCGGTGGGGCCTAGCCTCTCGCCTCTTTGTAGTGGGCGGGTAACACGAGGAGTGGTCATGAAGATGCTATCTTGGAATGTGAGGGGTATCTGTGACGGGAGCAAACGCGCCGGGGTGAAGCAGGTAATCGCCACGCTAAATCCAGCCGTCATTACGCTACAAGAAACCAAATGGGGCGGCTGTGACACAAGGAAAGCTGGGTTGATGCTCGGTGGTAACCAATGGGATTGGCTCGGTGTGGATTCCGTCGGCGCTTTTGTGGCCATTCTTGTCGCTTGGAATCTGTGGGCATTCTTGTCACTTGGAACTCGAGGATGTTTGATAAAATGGGGGAGGAAGTGGGTCTGTTTTTGGCAGCTGTGATGCTAAGGAACAAGGACTCTCGGAAAACGTGGATATTTGCGGGAATTTATGGCCCGTCTTGCGAGAGAGATCGGGAAGATTTCTGGTTCGAATTGGCGGCTCTCACGGCTAGATGGGACCTTCCTTTTTGTCTTGGTGGGGATTTCAACGACATTAGATGGGGTCACGAGAAGCTGGGTGGACCGCCGGATGCTACCGTGATGCGGGATTTCAACTCGTTCATTAATGATTGGGCGCTGATGGATGTTCCACTTACGGGTGCGCGATTCACATGGTCAAATCTGCAAGTGATCCCAACCTTAAGTAGGCTGGACAGGTTCTTATGTAACCTGGAATGGCTTGAAGTGGTCCCAGCCGCAAGGCTGGAATGCTTAGCGCAGGCTGTTTCCGATCACCGTCCGGTGGTCCTTACCTGTGACTCACGTATGAAAGGGCCATCCCCCTTCCAGTTCGAAAGCATGTGGCTTCTGGACGAGAGGTTTCAGGAACTGGTCTGGTCTTCGTGGGATGAACCGATTTCTCGTGGAACGGTGGCCTACTAATTCATTTCCAAACTTAGCAGGGTTAAGGACGGAATTAAGGTCTGGAACAGGGACGTAAACAAATTGGTTCAGGTAAAAAAGGAGGCTTTGCTAAGTCGGCTGCAACAGTTGGACAACATGGAGGAGGTTAGAGCACTTACGACGGCCAAACGAGAGGAGAGATTCCTTAAAAAAGTAGAGTTCAAGGAAGTGTGCTTTGCCGAAGAGGTAAGTTGGAAACAAAAGGCAAAGGTCAGATGGCTCAAGGAGGGCGACGCCAATACCAAATATTTCTATGTTGCGGCCAACGCGCGTAACAAATCAAATTATTTTTAGAGCATTGTAATGGATGGGTCATCCTATCCGGATGACCGGCTGATCCAGGAGAACATCGTTGCGTACTATGAGCAGCTATACACCGACGAGGGGCTGCAGCGGCCTCAGCTGGATGGGTTGTCATTCAAGTCTATCTCCGCTGAGGATCACATGGGGATGGAACAGCAATTCAGCGAAGAGGAGGTCTGGCGGGCGATCAGACTTGGGGCCAAAAATAAGGCGCCGGGTCTCGACGGTTTCACTATGGAATTTTTCCATTTTTTCTGGGTGAACATCAAGACTGATCTGATGGAGGTTCTGCACGAGTTCTTTGCTACTAGATTCGTTGGTCGGAGTCTTAATTCCACGTTCATCACCCTCATACCCAAGAAGGATGGGGCTGAGGATATTTCCGACTTCCGTCTGATATGCTTCATCAATTGCCTATACAAGATTATAGCCAAAGTGTTTGCCAATCGCCTCAAGCCAGTTATGAGCAAAATAATGTCGGATGATCAGGGAGCCTTCATTCGGGGCAGGTCGTTAGTGGATCTGGTTGTTGTGGCCCGGGAGACGATCCATTCAGCTTATATTGATCGCATGCCCGCATTTCTATGGAAGGTGGATATGGAGAAAGCGTATGACCGGGTAAGTTGGGTCTTCCTCTCGGCAGGATGGGTTTTAGTGCTAAAGGGAGGAGCTGGATGAGGGGCTGCGTCTCCTCTGCTTGGTTTTCGATGCTAATCAACGGCACACCAGCGGGCTATTTTAAGAGTTCCAGAAGGATCCGGCAGGGAGACCCCTTATCCCCTTTTCTCTTTAACATCGTTGCCGAAGCGATGTTGGGGCTGATTGCGCTGGCGTGACAACTGTCCCAACTAACTAGAATTCAAGTGGGAAGTCATGATAGATACATTTCGCATTTGCAATATGCGGATGACACAATTTTTTTCGGGGTGGCTGAGGTTGGGAATATAGAGCGATGTGCGATGTTCTGACGGTCTATGAGGCGGTGTCCGGGCAGCGCACAAATTTATCCAAATCTGTTATAACAGGTATTGGTATTGACAGCGAGAATCCCTTGATGACTACGTTTGTTCAAACTATGGACTGCCCAATTGAAAACCTGCCAATTAGGTACCTGGGCTTGCCGCTCGGGATTAGACAACCTACTGCAAGGGATTGGGATCCGGTTGTTCAAAGGTTTAAAAAAAGGCTGTCCTCGTGGAAAGGGAAGTTGCTTAGTAGCGGGGGACGCCTCGTCCTAGTCAAATCGGTCTTATCTTCCCTACCCATATTCTATATGTCGATGTTTAAGTGCCCGTTGGGGGTCATCAACAGGTTGGAGCAGATTTAATGGAGTTTCCTATGGGAGGGCTCGGGACTAAAAGGAAGATATCACCTTGTAAATTGGGATGCTTGCCAACTGCCCGTCAGCTGCGGTGGGTTGGGCATTCGCAACTTGAGAAGTACCAACATTGCGCTTTTAGGGAAATGGTTTTGGCGTGCGGGAACGATGGAAGAGAGGGGTAGTCTTTGGCGAGAGGTGTTGAGCGAGAAATATGGGCAGTCCATAAGCAATTGGGGCATTTGCATAGCGACACATAGAGGGACGTCGGCATGGTGGAAAAATATTTGCAGCACTTGGTCAGTGTTTACTAGAGGGTTGCGTTTCAGATGGGGTTGTGGCACTCGCATCCGCTTCTGGGAAGATTTGTGGGCGGATAGTAGGCCCCTCAAGGAGTCTTTCCCCGATATCTACGCTTTATTTACGAAGCAGCTTGGGATGATCGGGGAATTTGTTGAGAACCAGGGGGGTTGTTGGTGGGATGTGACTACGAGGAGGTTGTTGAGAGACGAAGAGGTTGGTTCGTTCTCAGCTCTCATCCTTAAGCTTTATCAGATACAACGACACCCATAGGGACAAGACCTGATTACGTGGGTCCCCAGCAGGGATGGTATCTTCAGCGTGAAATCTTATTATAGGATGATATCAAGACGACCGCTAATCAGGTTCCAAGGCGCTAAGTTGTGGAAGGCGCCCATCCCTCCAAAGATCAAGTTTTTCACCTGGACCCTATTCAAAGGGAAAATTCTTACGCTGGACCAGCTGATCTGTAGGGGGAAGGATGTCCCAAACCTTTGTGTTATGTGTAACATAGGGGAGGAATCCGCCTCGCATCTGTTGCTTCATTGCGCGGTGGCGCAGGAAATCTGGAGGATTATGTTAAAAGTCCTTTAAAATGAGCTGGGTTATGTCGGAATCGTTGTACCTGCAATTCTTGACTTGGTCGAACATCAACTATGAGGGGCAGATAGGAGACTATTGGTGGATTGCCCCTTTCGCCGTATTCTGGAGTATATGGCGAGAAAGGAACACGCAGATCTTCGAGGAGAAAAGTTGTTCGGTGGGGATGATTATGAAGCTCATCGAGGATTTGACGTGGTTCTGGGTGGCTAGAGGGGGGTCTGTGCAAGATGGAGATCTTTTAATTTGGGACCCGGGCTAAGCCGGTGTCTGGGCTCATGGTCTGGTCGCGCCCTGCCGGCAGTCGAGGCTGGGGTTTTACTTTTTTGCTTTTTCTTTTTCTCGTCTTTTTTATCCTTTCCTTGTATTGTATAGCTCAGCGCCTTGCTGTTTATCAATATAAGTTCTCATTAGTGATAAAAAAAAAAAAAAATTTATATTTATAAGAAAATAAACATTATCTTAATATTTATAGAAAACCCCAAAGTAAATAGTTTCAAATCTAAAAAACTCCTTTCTACTTAATTGCTGTGGCAAATCGTATTTTAATTGGTGTCTCTTCAAACTTATTAGGGAAAAGAGTTTTTTATTTTGAATCAAATATCTCATGAAAGAAGTTCTATTTTCAGCCATCTTATGATGAATTTTATATTCTTCTAGAAGCAGGAAAGATCATTGCAACAACCTAAAATCATCTTCTTTATTATTAGAATTGTGCGTAATTGAAATAATGTTATTGTTCTAGTATTTAAATTGTTGATAGGGATCATGCACAAATTGTTTAATAATGTTCTGAAATTTTATTAATTCATCGAATTTTATGAACAATTTATGTTAGAAATTATTAGAAAATTACACATGCTCTTTTTAGGTGATTCTTACATGACTACTATTCACATAATGTTTATGATGCATAAAATATTGAATATATAATGTAAACATCAAGATACAAATTAAATTTGATTAATGATATGGACACAAGCAATGACTAGAATTTACGTGAACCAAGATTAAAATATTACAATTAATCATATTCAATTACTAATGCACGAAATATGAATGTTTAAAAGATGATCATATTCATGAGATTTATCAGCGAAACACTGTTTAGACAAGACCACTGAGTAATTCAAATTGATGGGATTAATCAGTGAAACATCGTGCAGAGACGATCACTGAGTAATTCAAATTGATGTGGCCAATCAATGAAACACCGTTCAAACAGGATCATTGAGTGGCTAATGTTAAAGCGAGCAATCATTACATGCCGTACTCAGTTCAGATCTAGTGAGTGACTCAAATGATGAGGTTAATCATCGTAACTTTGACGAGGGACTCAAAGTAAAGCTAGCAATCATTGTTGAACCATTGAGTGTCTCAAAAGTTCATGTAACCAATCATTATTGAACCAATGAGTGTCTCAAAAGTTAATGTAACCAATCATTAATAAGACAGTGAGTGACTAAAGTATGAAAGTTCAAGATAAAGTTAATGTAACTAATCATTAATGAAATAATGAGTAGTACAAATATGAATGAAGATCGCGTTAAATGAAACAAGAACGAAAAATATGAATGAAAAGGTTATTGAAAGAATGAACTAAAAGAGACTGAAGAATATGAAAACGAAACTCTGCTTAGAACTATGTTAAATGCCATGAATGTTGTAGCTTTCAATATTTATTCAATGCTTTCATTATTTATACAGGTCTTATTGTGATATTCATCTCTTTATGTTTTCACTTATATATGTATGCATATATTATAACTTTTGATGTACGTAGGCGCAAGATTGGATTAGTATGTTTGGTTCATACTGGGTTTTTCTCACGTCCTATCTTCGGGTGGTGGCCAATGAAAACATGTATTGACAAGGCTGAGGCGATGGTGAGAGCGAATGTCAACGTGGTCTTGAACGAGGAAAACTTTGAAGCCTAAAAGTACATTGAACAAATAGTTATCATTGTTTGTACATGCTCGTTGGCAGAGGAGGCCCCTTCTGCGATATATTGACCCTTTGGATTGCAGATAGGCTGTCTGGATAGCTTACCCTCTTCCCTTTTGCTAATTGCATTAACCAACTGACCCATTTCCGTCTCTAGGTTAGCAATGGACTGGGTGTGGGAATTGAGCAACTGCAATTGGGATTAAAGGTCTTGAAGTGCCTATAAGACCTTATCCTCAAAGTTTTGGTTCTTTGAGGGCTTGGGGTATGGGTGCTGGGTTTGCTGAAAACCTGGAGGATTGTTCTGAAAGTTCGACCTGGGAGGTTGGGCAAAGCCCATATACTGATTAGGTTCACATCAAATTAGGTTGATTTCTCCATCCAGTATTATAAGTGTTCGAATAAGGGTTATTTCCTAGTCTCTGAAATGTCTTGAGTAGCATTGGCATGCTCCTGACCAAGCTCAGGGTACTGAGGTGCAGAGGGGCATTAAGCTAAGGTATGGGCCGGACTAGAACATAATAGACATGCCTCATGCATGGGTGGAGCCGAGTGGGTCCATGCGAGCATTAGTTGATCCAATTTACGTGACAAAACGTCAACTTTGCTTGTCAACTCTGCTATCTGGTTTACCTCATAAACACTGCCTCTTTTTGCAATGCTTACAGGTTGATCAACCTCATCGTGACTTAAACCAATGTGATGTAATGAATTGTCACTGAGGTTTTCAAACAATTCCCCCAAGCCTCATCCTCACTTTTCATAAAAAACGTTCCTCCACAGGAAGCGTCAACCATCTGACGGTTACCCCTCTCATAGAAACTCTGCACTAATTGCCATTTAGGGACCCCATGATGTGGGCATTTACGAATCAGGTTCTTAAGTCTTTCCCTAGCCTCCTATAATTGCTTGTTCTCGAGTTGTGCAAAATTAGTTATGGCTTTTGTCATCTCGTTCATCTTGCCAATCGAGAAATACTTTTTTAGAAATTCTGTTTGCATCTTTTCCCAAGTAGTAATTGAGCCATGGGCTAAGGACAAAAGCCACTCTTTGGCTCTAGAAAGGGAAAAGTCTCAGATTAATGACATCATTATTCAGGTGTTGCATTTTGAAAGTAGTGCAGGTTTCTAGAAATTTATTGAGATGGCTATAAGGGTTCTCATTAGTTTGCCCATAGAAAGATGGTAGCATCTGAATAATGTCGGGCTTGATTTCAAAGTGTGTCGCGACCACCTCAGGCAAAGTAATGCAGGAGGGTGACAAATGAGCATTATGAGTGAAGTAATGCCTCAACGTCTTAGGAGGTTCTGGTTCTGCTGCCATATTTCTAGTTAATGTTCTTTATCAATGATCAAGCTCTGTGCTTTCTAAGAGTGCTCTAATTCGTTGTCCAAGGGTTCCAAATCAGGATTTTGAGAGCATGTACCAAGCATACAACGCATACAGAGCAACTAGAAATTCTTTTGGAATCGTTTTGTAAGATAGAAAACAAGTAAATTAACTAAAAACAAAATTAAACCTAAACTAGGAATTGTGAATCAAAAGCAAATTGAAGGGTGATTGAGTGGATAGTATCCTCACCAGTGAGAAGTCCTCAAGCTTTTCTTCAACCTATAAAACAAAAGAGAAGAAATAATAAGTAACTACTAACCTAAACTAAATTAACAATGAAAAATAAGATTAAATTTTTTTTGCATAAAACTTGGTATTCAATTGCCAAAGCCAATCCCGGGCAACAATGCAAAAAACTTGATTGATTGCAGATAAGTTCGTAGAACTAGGGCTAGTACTAGGGTGTCGACATAGGGATTGTTGGAATCAAATATTTAATTGTACGCTATTCTTACATTTAAGAGAGTTGAATTAAATGAAAACTAATCTAAATGCAATAATGGAAAACAAGGAGAATTTATCAAGGAGATGGGAGTCTAGGGTTTTAGAATCTGCCGCTAGCTTCGTCATTCAATTCCCTACTTTAATTCTAATTATTATAATTATGAACGGTTATGATCAATCAAAGCCACAAGCTCGATCGATCAACAAAAGAATACGTGGAATCTTGTCAGAAGATACACCATCTTTGACAAAGATCGAATTTTCTACACTAAATTAACTACGGTCGGTTCAATCTATCACAACATGGCATATCTAATCTCAAGATAGCACAACCGTTAAGAACCATTACATGAACAACGTTCCTAAGCCACAGGTCTTAGGTCCGAAGAGGATATCAATCACATAAGAAATCATATTATTTACAAGACTAATTTAAAAACCCATGTAATCAAATAAATCAATTAAAACTAAGCATACTCACATCATGCAAGCACCATCCATAATTACAATAAAAAGAGTCAAAAGTAAGGAAAATATATTACAAAACTAGGGTTTCAACGAAACCCCAAACCTAGGAATTAGTCGCTCATAATTGATGGAGAAGCAATTATGTTGATGGAAATCTTCATTAGTGCTTCAAAATCTATCTTTGAGGCTCTTTCTACAATCTCTAATCCTTTTGACGCGGGACGATAACCCTAAAATGCACGATTATGATTTTATGCGATTTTGTCGAAATTAAATAAAATTAAATCAAGTTTAATCTCAAAATTATCTTAAATACCTTAGGGTTCAGAGAATCCAGGTTGGTAGATCACACGAGATCCAGTTAGGGTCCAGTTCGATGCGCAAGTACTATTAGAGTTGAGGCGAGATTGGCCTAGAGATAAAACTCTAGCTTTTTCCAGGCTTGGGCGTTCGTCTTCGATCCAATGTAGATTCGCAGGCTCTAACTATGGCTTTGGAAATGGGTGTATAGTTTTGTAATGGGCTTATGGTCTGATTTATGGCTTAGAAAAGGGTTTTGGGCTTTGTTTGATTTGGGATTCGGAAAGGGATTTATGATTTTAGGGATTAAGAAATCAATAAGTTAAGATGTAGAAAAAACAAGAAAGGATCAATAAGGCAAAATATTCAAAGAAGACAGTGATAGATAATAGAGAAAATAACAATGGCCTTTGGGAATCACTCCCTTGGCCTCACACCAAACCCATCTCAGGCAAAGAATATTCAAAGCATAAAAGCATTCAAAATATTCAATAACTAATTAAAAAGTCTTTACAAGCCTCAATATATAGGCCACCAATAATTAAATTCGAAATAAAGAGTCCTAATACTAATAAAACACTAAAGGAAAGTTTTCGCAATAAAAAAATCAAAATTAGAAATCTCGTCACGACGTCCACGGATGTCTGTAGTCCCCCACGGACATCCATGACCTACGGACACTAAGGGGGCAAAATCACGGACGTCCATCACTGTTTCACGGACGTCCGTCACTATTCACGAACGTCCATCACTGTTCACTGGGAACAGTAAATTTTATTTTATTTTTCTGAAGTCTGTTGCGGCTCAACTTCAATGCTCTTGATCTTGACGTCCCCGTCACCTTCTCTCTCTAAAAAACTTTAAAACAAAAGCCTAGGATCGTAAAATTAAAGCCCTAAAAGTTTATTTATAAGCTTCCAGATGAAATTGGCTAAAAATAGAAGTCGGATTGCTTTACAACTTCTCTTGGCGGCCATGCTCGCTCGGGCGAATTCTAACTTGCTCAGGCTAGTTGAACTAACTCTGCATGTCAGTGTCGCTTGACTTCGCTCGAGCGACTAGGAAACTCCCTCGGTGACCCACATCAATGATGACTCGTTTTTCTTTGTTTTTCGCACACTTTTCAGTCGCATTCTCCCACTAAGCCATATCATCCTACATCAAACGCAAAATTCAAGTTAATTAAAGATATATGGGGCTTCTAAGGTCTTAGTAAAGTTAGATTGGGGGTCTAATTAGTGAAACAAATTAGCTCGATGGCTAGGAGGGGAATGGAAGTGACACAATTCAATACACAGATGATACTGTTATCTTTAGTGGGACGGTGGTTGGAGACTTGGAAGCCATTAAAAGGGTGCTAACTATATATGAAGTTGTGTCAGGTCAAAGAGTGAATCATCACAAGTCTAAGTTAGCTGGGTGAGAGTGGAGGAGGATAGATTGAAAGGGTTGGGCAAAACTTTTGGATGGTTGACTGAAAAACTGTTGATGGTATATTTGGGCCTACTTTTGGGAGTTGGAAAGCTAAAGCTATCTCTTTCGGATCCAGTAATTTCAAGGTTCCAAAGGAGGTTAGCAGTATGGAAGAGCAAAATGTTAGGTAATGGGGGAAGATTAACATTAATAATATCAACATTTTCATCCATGCCTAGTCAATATCTTTCAATGTTCAAAGCTCCTAAAAAGGTGATTAAAATTCTGGAAAAAATCATTAGTGATTTTCCATGGGAAGAAGGGGGACATGATAAGAAATTTCATCTTATCAATTGCGAAGTTTGTTGCTTCTCGAAGAAGGAAGGTGGACTCGGGTAAAAGATTTGGGTCAGATGAATAATGCTTTGTTGGAAAAATGGTTATGGCAAGTTAGGAGATGGGAAGGATAAAGAAAGCTTTTGGTGGCAGGTGGTTTCTAGTAAATATGGTAGGGATGTGAGAGGCTGGGGTATAAGGGATAGAGATGTTAGAGGTTCGGGTTTGTGGAAGGGGGTCAGGTTGTGTTCGAAGGAATACAATAAAAATATTAGCTTCAGTTTGTGGAGTGGGAATCAGATCAGTTTCTGGGGGGATAAATGGGCTGCAAGGAAGAATTCCAAAAGTGCATCAGGTGGCTAACAATGTGATACGGGACAAACGCTAAAACCCTAATATGCGAAATTGGGATTAACTTTTAGAATGAATTGAATAGCGGAAATATTCAAAATCAAACAATACATAAAATTAATTCAATGAAATTAATAAAGCAATTAGATTAATCCATTTTAGCGTCGCATGCGTAAAATTTCCCAATCTAGAAAAACGGCTCCGATGAAGGAACTCGGAGTTCGTTCTAGTTTATGGCATCAAGCGATAACTGCAATATCGGATTTGATTCTTCGGGGATTTTGAAGGAGATGAAACTTGAATAAATAGTTCAAAAAAGGGAGATTAATGATATCATGGAATACGATTCTTTTGAGATTTTTGTTCTTTTATCAATGGAAAGAAAGAAAAATAATACCTGACAACTAGAGAAAAGACAAACTAAAAAGATAGGTTCCAAGGCTTCACACCAAGGGTTTTTTCGAAGCTTCACACCACGGCTATACGTCGACTTCGCACCAAGTCGCACGAGAAACGATTGCTCACTCCTCAAGGTTTGAAGGATTCACTCCCTCGATTGAAAACTCTTCACAAGCTCTCTAGGATTTGCACAAAAGCAACTCTCTTTTTATTCAATAATAAAAACTGCTTAATAAAGTATTTACAATGCCTTTATATAGGCTAAGAAAACTCTGAACGACATAAAACTCGCAACAAAAGAGTCCTAAAATAATAAAATACTAAAAAGGTAAAAAAAGAAAATTTCCGTCGTTGGACGGAGTCGTCCATGGCATGCTGTGGCACTGTTCACAGTGCGCTGTCACTGTTCACAATTTTGTTTTTTTTGGGCGTTCCCCATCACAATGTTAATGCAAAAGTTAGTGAGATGTTCAGCTTTGGAAGAGAAGAGAGTTTGGGCAATTCCTACTAGGAGAAGCTTGAGAGATGATGAAATGGATGAGTTTGCAGGGCTTCTGAGTTTATTATCGTCTGTGAAATGCAATGGTCTCAATAGAGATATTAAAAAGTGGTATATTTCAAGAATGGAAAATTTTCAGTTCAATCTTTTTATCAGTTCCTTTGCAGAGGACCTTTGATAAAACAGTCTTGGACAAAGATCTGGAAAGTCAAAATTCCTTCTAAGATTAAGTTTTTCAGTTGGGGCGTCGTGTGGGAGAAAGTGTTAACGGTGGACCAATTAAGAACAGGCGGAATGCAGGTTAAAAACAGATGTATTAATCATGTATTTCTACACTGTTGGGTACTGAGAAAAGTTTGGAATGCCATATTGAGTTCCTTTAATGTGCAATGGGTCTTCCCAAAAGAATGTTGTGAGCTGTTTCAGCAGTGGGAAGGGCTAGCTTTCAATGACATCAAGGGGGAGTTCTGGAAGTTATCGGTGTATGCTGTGATGTGGGCCATTTGGTTGGAGAGAAGTCAAAGAACATTCAGAAAAATCTTCAAGTCAGTTCAGTTTATCATGAAAGGGGTTACAGATTAATTGACAAGTTTGGTTAATCATGCATTTACCGATGAAGAGGGCTGTGGTTGGAATTTCAGTGAAGATTGGGATAACATGCTGTCTTACTAAGCCTCCTTTCTTCCAGAGGTGAGATCATGGGCTGTTTTCGGGCTTTGTTTCGTGCTCAAGCGAGTGGTGAGGCTTTGGGTTATGTTCAGTTGCTCACTGCTCTTCTGTAAGTTTGTTTTACTTGTTTGAATAAATTCTATGTACCGATAAAATAAAATAATAAAAAAATGCTGTCTTTTCATTTTACTTCCCTGCTTGCAACATTATTCTGTATTTGATCGCTATGCATGTTAAATGACTCAGAAGTGCGACTTGATTTTCTGATGCTATACTGTTCAAAAAGTTATGTTATCAATTATGTGTTTGTTTCTTGTTCCTTCATTATAGTTCTTTACTGATAGATCTTTTTGACTGTGCTGATTTATTCATGGTTGCCTATTGGTTGTGATATTCTAATCCTTGGAATCATCACATGCTATAATATTATCCATCTTTTATATTAAGTACATCTCACCCTCCATGTGTTTGTCAATGATGGACTGTAACACTCTGCCTGACTGGTATTTTGCCACACTACTTTTGCCTGGTAAAGATAATATCATAGGAATTTCCTTACTTCACCAGTCTGCCCTCATCTGTCTCTAGATCTGATATTTTTATCTCCAACTTTTATACCCTTGAAAATCTCTAATAAATAGGAGTTTGTCCGTTCAAGTCTTGCCCGGAAACGATATTGGGCTAGGAGCTATGCTGGATGGAGGAGATTCACTGCAGCACAACCAGGTTCAACTCATAGGGCTCTTGCATCTCTTGAAAAAGTTGGTCGAATTAATTTTATGGTCACACAAAATGTGGACAGGTAAGGGCTCTATCCCATATCCTTTATTTGAAGAAAACTCGCAGAAGCCTGCTTTTCGATTTAATGGTCTTTATTCATCAACTAATTCTTGTTTCAGACTGCATCATCTTGCTGGAAGTAGCCCACTTGAATTACATGGGACTGTTTATTCCGTGATTTGTTTGACATGTGGTTTTTCCGTGTGCCGAAATTTATTTCAGGATCAAGTGAAGGCTCTTAACCCAAAGGTGACCTGCATTTACTGTTTGTCCATAGTGATGACTCAAAAACTCTTTTGGGTAGTGTCATTAATCCATTATATTTGGACAGTATAGTCTCTTCAACTCTCAGTTCTTCTCAAACAAGAAAAAGAATTTGGTATCAAAGTATGGTTAACTCATTATGCAAATGGTTGTCTATTGTTTGTAAGAAAGTAGTTGAAAGGTTTCAGGTAGGTCATATCTTCAATAAGGAACCTATGCCCAATTGTCTAAAGTCAATTAGGATCAACTTGAGTTTCGTAATGTAACGCTATCATGCATTTCATTATTCAGCATGCACGCAATGTGTAATGCTATCATGCATTCATTCTTAAGCATGCACAACTTTCTTAATTGTATCAACATACAAATGACAGACACATGCATCATATAAATGTAGAGATTGATTTTCCTCACAGACTTCAATCAAACATCTCATGCTAATTAATTGCCTTATTGCTACCAAATCATGCCGAAAGCTTACTATAGAGAGTTCTCTAAGGACTCTGTCATTCTGTGGATATCAGCATTATGAGGTACAAGGGTCTTCATAAACTAATATATTGATGTATCCACAAAAGCACTATTAATTCTAATGTAATATCATGAGTCTTTATTTAAATAGTCTTGTGAAAAAAAGACATTGAAAACCATGAATTTTTTTTTCACAAATCGTGTACAAATATTTTAGTGCAGGGATTTGTGGTTACGAGTTTCTATGTGCATAGATTTTTGTGAGCATGAATTTCTGTGTAGGCTACCATTGCCCTAATTTTTGAGGTAAAGATTACTAAATAATTGGAGATAGTTTAACCATTAAATTGCTAGCCTAATGGAGTTTCCAATGTGTTAACGCATAGCAAATATCCCTAAAATATCTAAATAATTGGAGATAGTTTAACCATTAAATTGCTAGCCGTATGGAGTTTCCAATGTGTTAGCAAATATCACTAAAATATTAGGTACAAATTTAGTCATACATATATTATCATATTTTTATTGGTACTTAAGGCCTCAAACAATTTAGGGACAAATTTAGTAGCATGTATATATGATATTTTGTATCGGGACTTAACGCCCTAAATAAATTAAGGTTAGATATGTTAGTATGCATCTCATCGAATTCCTTATTGGGTAAGGTCCTAAATAATTAGTATTACAATCTTTTCAAAATTCTATAGGCTTAAGAAAATTATTCATAAATAATTAGGCTAAGACCACCATACCATTAATACGCATGAACTATTGATTTATTAAGGTTGTCATGACCTTAAATATAATATTCGCCAATTTTAAAACTTGGTTTTATTAAGTTTGTCTGGATTACATGAGGTCCCACCCTTTTGTTGCGGTCGGGATTACATCGTACATTCGTGCGAGGTTGGGATCAACTTCTCTCTTCGTTAGTTTTCGTTGAGGAGCCGGTGGAGACCATAGAGGGATCACTTTTGCTATAGATTTGTTGTCATGAGATTTTGTCTTCCTGATGTGGCCGGTAGATATTACCAAATCGTGAACTGTCGGAATACTTGCGACATAATCGATGTTCATGTTCTCGAAAGGAGCATAAGTGTATACCCTGATTATAGTATCCTCGTGGGGGAACCTGATACACTGATGATAGGTCGACGCTACAACTTTCATGGATTCTAACCATTTTCTACCTAGGATCATGTTGTAGGTGTTGGATGAATCCGACATGTGAAATGTGGTGTCTATAGTCACTGGTCCAAGGCGAACTTGAAGCTTAATGGTCCCTTTGACAAAACGTCGCGTACCGTCGTATGCTATAAGACATAACGACGAAGGTCGTATATCTTGCTATGTATACTCGAGGGTCTTCAGTGTCATCAATGAACAGATGTTCAATCCGGCTCCTGTGTCAACCAAGGCATGAGGAACTGAGAATCCCCTGATTATTACTGTTAGATATATAGGGGCAAAGCTTCCGCGTAGAGATTCCTTTCGCATATCGGCGTCAGTGAATGTTAGTGCTGGGGTTTGAGCCATGACCGAAGTGATCTCATGTAGCTCGTCTAGAGTGGTGTCTTCAGTTATGTGAGTCTCAGCTAGTGCCTTCATTAGTAACCGATAGTGTTCCAAGGATTTCTTGATGAGTTCAAGGATGGAGATCTAACCTGGTACTTTTTCGAGATGTTGCAGAAGATCGTATTCTTTGCCTGATTCCAAGGCTAGTTCTTTCCCAAGTCTGTGAACGTTGTTTAAGATTGGTTGAGGCGGCTGAGGTGTCGAAATTTTTGGTGGAGGAATCACATGCGGCGGGGGAGCTAGATTTGTCTCTCGATCCCTCGTTATCCTTTTTGGTTGTTGAGTGCTTGCATGCTCACTCTCTTGGGGGAATGGTGGCGGCAGGCAATTCGTTCTTGATTTCAGTACTGGGCATGTGGATTGTTGATCCCTTAGCCATGTGGTGATCTGTCTTGAAGATCCTCCTGAAACACTTGATATTAACGGAGTAAAATTGGAGGCAATACGGATCGAGGTCACACCTTTCAATGGAGGGAGGTATTGCGGGTGTTCTTCTTCGGGTTAGGTGGGTGAGTACAATCTGCGTCCTATTAGGACTTGCCAGAAGGCCCGAAGTGTAGGAAGTTCTCCGGATCGAATCCCCGAAGAGATGATAACACCGGCCCTTGCACTCGAAGGGGGTAGTAGAGAATCGTTGCTAGAATGCCTACATGCATGTAAGTGTGTGTAAAAAAAGTGAAAAATAAAGCAGAAAAATAAACAAAAACCAAACAAATTCAATAGGGACAACCCTAGCAAAAAGAGTCCCATTACAATCGCTAATCTGTTGGTACGCGTTTTTTCTAGGGCCCTTTCGAGCCCTGGAATAAGTGCCCCAATTCGATCTCGAGTAGACTCTGTCTACAGTGGTTTGCAAAAAGCAAGAGCATTATAACAGGGGGGGATATTTAAGTGCACCTGCAGAAATGGGTTGTTAGTATCAGAACGAATTCTAAATAGAGTGTACCTGGGTTGTTGCGATCGCCATCTACAGATTTATCGACGCTATAGAACATCACTGATCACGCGTGGATAGGGTGCCTAAGGTTTAACTAGTTTGGCTTCCTACTCCTATTGGACCTATCTAAAAGGGGGGTTGTGACCCAATATGCTAGGGAGGATCAACCCCATTCCTGGGTACCCTCCTTAAGCTCCCTTGAGCAAATCGGTGAGGCGAGGACAATTTTGTAAATATGGAGAAAGGTTAGGGACCTAATTGGCGCTAAGGGGAGAATTTCAGTAGGGGTTTCCTAGGGGATGGATTTAAGGCTATGCTATTATCCCTTCGGAACTCCTTCGAGAATCGAGACAAGTGGGCCAATACCACTAGCTCGAATACCTAGAGATTTCTAGATAAGAGTCTGCAGTTCTAGGAACCAAAAACCTAGAGTGCAACTCAACTCATTTCTTTGAAATCTCAGAGCAAACCTTGAATTTTCCAAAAGGAACAATCTATTTTTGGCTGTGGGGTAGGGTCTATTTATAGGTATACAGACAATTGTGCGCATGTAGACATGTGCACAATTGGGGAATTGTGCGCGTAAACCCCTACGCATAATTGAATTGTGCGCAGGGTCTTCTGTGCATAATTCCAAGAAAGTTTGGTCACCGACTTGGGGCTGACCGGCTGACTGGCTCAGCCAGTGTGTCCTACTTCTAGTCCGCTTGGGACCGATTGTGCGCATGAAGGTGTGCACATAATTGAATTATGTGCATACTAATATGCGCACAATTCGGAACTTTAGGCGGTGCAATGGCAGTGCACGGCAAGTCTGGCCTAGTCCAATTTGGACTGATTGTACAATCGAATTATGCACGCAGCGATTCTATGACAATCAATTATGCGCAAGTTAGGTTGAGTACACTCCGACCTCTGTACGGCTTCAGTCCGAGTCCCCTAGGACTTGATTATACACTATCGACATTGCGTATAATCCCCGAATCATAGGGTCTTAGGACTTTCGGATAAGGTTGGCCTTTTTCCGAAAGTTGTGGGCAAAGTCAAAGGTTGATTGAACATGTTTGTATACTCCGAAAGAACAAAAACGGGGTGTCTACAAGTACCTATGACACAGTGTTGGGGTGAGCTAAAAATCCACATACTCAGTAGGGCAATCCCAAATACCAATTGTACCTTAACCTTCTAATACATAGTTTTAGTGATCATATCAATATTAGTAACTAAGATGTCATAATACAAGGAGTCGCAACACATTTATGTTTTAAGATAAACAACTTCAAGTGCAATTGAGTTTGAGTGATATGATCTACGGTGAGGTTTCGATGCCATATTCAAAAGATCAAAAAGTGATTTCATATGAGTATCTAATCATGGTGTTTTCTTCTTTTCATTCATATGCTAATTCTTATGTTCATGCATGACTTTGGAAGTCCGAGCACGAAATCTATGGAGATATCTTGCCACAGAGTGTGCGGTACGGGTAAAGGGGTGTACAAGCTGGTATTCTGCTTAATATGCTTCGCAACTTGGCATGTACGACATTGTTTTACGACCCTAGAGACATCTCTCACAAGGCTAGGCCAATAAAACCTATCATCAACGAGCACAATGATTTTATTGCGCCCAAAATGTCTGGCAATCCCTCCGGCATGTAACTCCCAGATGAGGAAGTCACTCAATGAAGTACAAGGGATACACAAACAATTTCCTTTGAACAAATACCCATCCAACAGGGTATACTCGGAGTTAATGTTCGAATTTTCAAGGAAAGCAGTGTATTCTGCCCCGAAATCTGGGCAATCAGGATAATCTTGTTTCAACTGCTCAAATTCGATGACCTCGGTGCTCATAGACTACAAAGTCGCCACTCGACGACTAAGCGCATCAGCTGCCTTGTTCTCGGCACCAGCCTTATGTTTCAATACAAATGTGAACCCTTAAAGGTACTCGACCCACTTCGCGTGCCTGGGGTTCAACTTTTTCTGGGAAGCAAGGAAACTTAAGGCTTCGTGGTCAGAAAACAGCATAAATTCCTGTGGTCTCAAGTAATGTTTCCAATACCACAGAGATCGGATGACCGCATATAACTCCTTGTCATAGGTGGAGTATTTCCGCTTTGCCTCATTGAGCTTCTCATTAAAATAAGCCACAGGGTGGCTTTCTTGGCTCAGCACTCCGCCTATGCCTACACTCGATGCGTCACATGCTACTTCAAAAACTTTAGAAAAGTCCGATAGGCGCATGACGGGTGCGGTAACCATCTTATCTTTTATCTTGGCAAAGGCCCTCGTCGTGGCTTTGCTCCACAGGAACTATCCTTTTCTCATGCAATCGGTGATGGGAGCCATGATGGTGCTAAAATTTCGGATGAAACAACGATAAAACGTGGCCAAGCCGTCGAAGCTACGGACTTCATTAATATTCCGAGGTTCGTACCACTCCACAATAGCCTTAACCTTCGCAGGGTCTGCAACCATCCCCTCTTCCGAGACAATGAATCCCAAGAATACAACAGAGTGTTGCATGAAGGTGCACTTCTTGAGATTCGCGAATAGCCTTTCTCTCCTCAAGGTTTCGCAAACCAACCTTAGGTGGATAATGTGTTGCTCCTTGTCTGAACTGTAAATCAAAATGTCATCAAAGTATACGACAAGGAACTTGCCAAGGAATGGCCTCAACACTTGGGTCATGAGCGTCATAAATGTGCTCAGGGCATTGAATAGCCCAAAAGGCATGACCATCCACTCATAAAGACTGTCTTTGGTCTTGAAGGCGGTTTTCCATTCATCGCCAGGGTGAATACGAACCTGATGGTAGCCACTTTTAAGGTCTATCTTTGAAAAGATAGTAGCTCCAACCATCATGTCAAGCATGTCATCGAGCCGCGGTATGGGAAACCGATATTTAACAGTGATCTTATTAATTGCTCGGCTATCCACACACATGCGTCATGTACCATCTTTTTTAGGCGTGAGTAATGCTGGTACAGCACACAAGCTCAGACTCTCTTGTATGAACCCCTTTTGAAGGAGCTCACTGACTTGCCGGGTCAGCTCGGCATGCTCAACCGGATTCAACCTGTAGTGGGGCATGTTCGGTAATGTCGATCCGGGAACTAAGTCAATTGCGTGTTGAATGTCACGCATGGGAGGGAGCTCATTAGGTAAGTCTTTGGGGAAGACATCTGCAAATTCATTCAGGATTGGCTCGACCTCCTTGGGGTACTCACGTGCTGACTCAGGAGTACTTTCAACGGTGATGACGACATACACTACGCTCTCATCTTTCGATGCCCTCTCGAACTCTGAAGGGGTCACAATGTTGACGGCCTTAGATTTTCCTCCCTTCTTTTCAACTCTGTTGACTGATGGTGCTTTGGGAGCCAAAGGGTTAAGAGTGATTTTCTTGCCCTTGTAATTGAATGTGCAAATGTTAGATCAACCAAAAATGGTCGCGTTTAAATCATAGAGCCATGGCCTCCCTAAGATAATGTGGCCCACATCCATCGGCACCACATCGCACCATAAAGTGTCTGAGTATGAGCCCAACTGTATGGGTACACGATACCTCTGGGATACAAGAATGGATGAGGAGTCGACCCATGCGACTTTGTAAGGTCTCGAGTGGGCTTTAGGTGTAAGCCCTAAGCGGGTGACGGTATGTTCTAACAGCACATTGGTGCAGCTTCCGCTATCCACAATTACCCTACAACTCTTTGTCCCACATGTGGAAAAGGTGTGGAAGATGTTCTCCCTCTGCCAATCCTCCTTTTAATCCCGTTGAGGTTATGCAAAGGCACACCTTACAACTAGAGCACGACCCATGTCATCACCTTCCTCGTCACTAGGTGTGACATTCGGCTCAAAGACCTCTTCTTCGTAAACTCCTTCACTTTCTTCTCCTTCTCCGTCGATGAAGAGATTCCTTTGTGGGTCTCTCATGGGGCATTGGGCGGCAAAGTGTCACAATCCTTGACATTTATAACACTTGATATGAGACCCACTCTTCGAGGATTCTCCGGCTACACCCTTTCCCTTGTCAAACCGCACATTGACAGATGTGGATTGTGTGGGTTTGGAAGGCGGGTTTCCAGAACTAAGTCTCACTTCATCGGTACGAGATTGACCAGTGTGAAAATTAGATCACCTAATCACCGTCATTCTCAAATATCGTTCAAGGTCTTGAACAACAGTGTAACAATCGGCAAGAGTCTCAACAGGGTGGGAGACTAACTCTTTCTGCAGGTCAAGTCTCAATCCGGTGCGAAATCTGGATAGAGTGACTTGAGGGTCTTCGGATACTTTGGCTCTCATAATGAATTCTTCAAATTTGCCAATGTAGTTCGATATGGGCATACTACCTTGGCGTAGATTTTGCCATTGATCGAGGAGACGATGGTAGTATGAGGAAGGAACGTACTTCTCTGTAAGTTGTTCCTTCATGTCCTCCCAATGGGTAATGGGAGTACAACCCGCATTCGTTCTGATGCGTTCAACGTTGACCCAAAAGAGTCGGGCTTGGCCTATGTGCTTCATTTTAGCAAGTCTAACACATCTTTCATCGCTCAGCCAAACCACTCAAAGTGCTGGTCCATATTGGATAACCAATCGAGGAAGACTTGAGGGTCTAATCTTCTATCGAAAGTTGGGAACTCAACTTGAACATTTTTGAGGAGTTTCCCTTCCGGGTCGTAGTCATCTCCATGATGATCTAACCTATGGTTCCGGTTCCGATTATGTTGGTAGTCATTTCATTCGAAACATGGACCATTACGCTCACGAGGTGGTTCGAGGTACTCATCGCCCTCATCTAACCGTTTGACCCGGTCTAACAACCTCTTATTGGACGTTCCAAGGGTCCTTTACGTTGTCTCCATGGCAGCCATTCGATCATTAATCGATTTTTGATCAGCCCTCATGCCGTTAAGAGCCTCGGCAATCCCACTCATGTCCATGGTGATACGGTTCACTAATGACGGGTTCTAGAATGGAATGCAAAATGAACTGACAATGAAGGGGACTTTTGACAAACACGTGTTGTGCACACTTTGACCAAAACAGCAATAATATGCGAACAAAATTAAAGTGCAATGAATTCAATGTCACACAGTATGCCCTAACCTAGAACCTAGTGCTCTGACACAAAAACTAACACAGGACAAAGCCCTAAACTTCGTGAATGTGATGATTAATTGCTTGTCGAAATTAAATTGAATTAAATTAAACAATAAGTTCGAAAATATAACGAATACCTTAGGCGTTCGTAGTCCTCCATGTGAAAGATCATGTTCGGTTCGAGTAGGGTTCAACCTTTGTGCTAGATCCGTTAGAATAGCTAACGAACCACATCGTTTCTATCGGCGTCGGAAGAAGCGTAAAGGAAGCCCGAGTACTGTAGCCTCAGAGGAGAAACAGACACAAACCGCTAGTAGGACAACGCCACAGGCCCTCGCGCGAGCAAGCACTTACAGTCGCACGAGCAATGATAGTCCTCGCGCGCGCGAACTACGGCGACGATTTCAGACGTGCGAGCGATCACTTAAACTCGCTCGAGCGAGCTACGGCGACGGCTTCAGACAGGATTTTATGCGAAACTTCCCTTTTTTGTGTTTTATTAGTATTAGAACTCTTTTATTTCGAACTTAATTATTGGTGGCCTATATATAGAGGCTTGTAAACACCTTTTAGTTAGTTGATTGATTATTGAATGCTTTTATGCTTGAATAATCTTTGCCTGAGATGGGTTTGGTGTGAGACCAAGGGAGTGATTCTCATATATCTTCTGATTTATTGTCTTCAACTTGCGTGATCTCTTATATTTGTTATCTTTCGATCTGTTTGCTTCTGTAAACCATAGCCTAATTGTTTCCTTTCAAATTCAAAACCCTAAACCTGTTTTGAAGCCCTAAACCACACAAAGCCAATACCCTTTCCAAAACCACAAGCCGATCTAAAGTCATAAGCCTTTTACAAACCCTAATTCCCTTTTACAACTCGATTTGGAATCCGTGAATCTACATCGGACTGAAGATGAGCGCCTACGCCTGGAAAAGCTAGAGTCCTATCTCTAGGCCGATCTCGCCTCGACTTTAAAAGTACTTGCGCATCGGATTGAACCCTACCTGGATCTTGTGTGATCTACCCATCAAAATTATGCAAAACCCTAAAGGTATCGAAGATAATTTTGCGATTAAACTTGATTTAATTTCATTAATTTCGACAAATCTGCATAAAAATCCTATTTCGCATTTTAGGGTCGTTGTCCCGCGTCAATTTTGGTATCAGAGCCCTAGGTTTTCTAAGTTAGGGCATCTTTGCTTGTCATATTTATTTTGTTGCATTATTTTCTTTTGTGAGTCCATATTGCATTCCATATTAGAACCCTAATAGACCTTGGGATCACCATGGCTTCGGATGAGGTTCTTAATACTCTTAGAGCTATGCGAGAAGAATTAGTTAATGCACGTCTGAATACCATAGAGCAAGCCCAAACATCCCTAGGAGTTGGTAATGATCGATTACGTGATCGAATCAACCAACAGGAAGCGATGGGTGGGCTGGAAAATCAGCACCAAGAGTGTGAGTGTCCTCACTTTGAACGTAATGGTCGCCAAGACAATCGAAACTGTAGGGATCATCATAGAGATGACTATGACCCCGAAGTTCAACTCCTTAAGAATGTCCGAGTTGAGATTCCGACTTTCGATGGAAAAATGGACCCTACCGTCTTCCTCGATTGGCTTTCTGACGTGGACCAACACTTTGATTGGTATGCCATGAATGACGACCATTGCGTTAGACTCACTAAGATGAAATTGGTTGGTCAAGCTCGACTTTTCTGGCTCAATGTGAAGCGCATCAGGGTAAATGCAGGTTGTCCTCTCATTACCCGTTGGGACGACATGAAGGAACGACTTACTGAGAAGTATGTTTTTTTATCATACCACCAACACCTCCTCGACCAGTGGCAAAATTTACGTCATGGTAGTATGCCCGTGACCAATTACATTGCCAAATTCGCAGAGTTCATGATGAGGGCAAAAGTATCGAAAGACCCAAAAATCACTCTCTCTAGATTCCGCACCGGATTGCGACTTGATTTGCAAAAAGAGTTGATTTCTCACCCCGTAGAAACTCTTGAGAGATGGTATGTCGTTGTGCAAGATCTTGAACGGTACTTAAAAACTACGGTGGTGAAGAGGACCGAACCACAATATAGTAGTCAACAATCCGGTGAGGGACGATTCAATCCTCCTCCCAAACCTACACAACCCGCCGCTACCAATTCGAGGTTTGAAATGGGAAAAGGTGTAGTCGAAGAATCCTCAAGGGTTAATTCTCAAGTAAAATGCTATAAATGTCATGGGATGGGACACTTTGCTGCTAAATGTCCTACAAAAGAACCCCAAGGACTCTCTTCATTGAGGGAGAGGAGGATGATGATGAGGTAGTGGTTGAAGAGGAAGTATTTGAACCAGTTAGCACACCCAGTGATAAGGAGGGTGATGCTATTGGTCATGCTTTAGTTGTGAGGTGTGCCCTTGCACAACCTCAACGGGATGAAAGTGATGACTGGTGAAAGGAGAACATCTTCCACACCTACGCCAGATTTGGAGAAAAGAATTGTAAGGTCATCGTGGATAGCGGTAGTTGCACTAATGTTATATCAACTCATGTCGTACGTCGCTTAGGGTTTACACCCGAAGCCCACCCGAGACCTTATAAAGTCGCATGGGTCAACTCTTCATCCATTCCCGTGTCGAATAGGTGTCGTATACCGATTCAGTTAGGTTCTTATTCGGACACCTTATGGTGCGATGTGGTGCCGATGGATGTGGGCCATATCATTTTGGGAAGGTCGTGGCTCTACGACATGGAAGTGACTCTTTCTGGTCGATCAAACATATGCATGTTCATGCATAAGGGCAAAAAGATCACTTTATACCCTTTGCCTCCCAAAACACCATCGACCAACACCGTCGAAAAGAAGGGCGAGTCTTCTAAATCCATTAATATTGTGAACCCTTCAGAGTTCGAGAAAGCATCTATAAAAGAGAGTGGTGTACGTAGTTGTCACCGTAGAGAGTGCTCCCGAGTCAGTGAGCGAGTGTCCCAAGGAGGTTGAGCCGATTTTAAGAGTTTTCGGATGTCTTCCCTGAGGACTTACCAAGCGAACTCCCTCCCCTGCGTGATATCCAACACGCAATAGACCTGGTTCCTGAATCTACCTTATCTAACCTACCCCACTATAGGTTGAATCCGGTTGAGCATGCCGAGTTGACTCAGCAAGTCAATGAGCTCCTTCAAAAGGGGTTCATCCAAGAGAGCATGAGCCCGTGTGCCGTACCTGCCCTACTCACTCCTAAGAAAGATGGTACGTGGCGCATGTCTATGGATAGTCGTGCGATCAATAAGATTACGGTTAAGTATCGGTTCAAAGATAGACCTTAAGAGTGGCTACCATCAAGTCCGTATCCACTCCGGTGATGAGTGGAAAACTGCCTTTAAGACTAAGGATGGTATTTATGAGTGGATGGTCATGCCATTTGGGCTTTCCAACACCCCGAGTACTTTCATGCGACTCATGACCCAAGTGTTGAGGCCGTTTCACAGCAAATTCCTTGTTTATTTCAATGACATCCTGATCTATAGTCATGACAAGGAACAACACTTGACCCACCTTAGGCTGGTTTGTGAAACCCTCAAGGGCAAGAGGTTGTTTGCAAATCTCAAGAAATGCACCTTCATGCAACGTTCTGTTGTTTTCTTGGGATTTATTATCCCGGCCGATGGAATGGTCACGAACCCCGAAAAGGTTAAAGCCATTGTGGAGTGGCCTGAACTTAAGAACATACACGATGTCCGCAGCTTCCATGGCTTGGCTACTTTCTATCGTCGCTTCATCAAAAGCTTTAGCACCATTATGGCCTCAATCACCGATTGCATGAAAAAAGGGGACTTTAAATGGGGCAACGCCGCGACAAAAACCTTTATTGAGATCAAACAACAAATGAGTAGTGCACCCGTCATGCGATTGCCGGACTTTTCTAAAGTCTTTGAAGTCGCATGTGACGCTTCGGGTGTAGGCATAGGAGGAGTGCTTAGTGAAAAACTTAACGAGACGAAGCAAAAATACTCCACCTATGACAAGGAGTTCTATGTGGTCGTTCGATCTCTCTGGTATTGGAAACATTACCTTAGACCGCAAGAATTTGTGTTGTTCTCTGACCATGAAGCCTTACGCTTTCTTGCTTCACAGAAGAGTGGTGACTTTGCTCGAAGTGGGTTAAGCATGGATCAAAATATCGTCCGATACCGATACGTATCGGACGATACTTATCGGTATTGGAGGTGAACGATACTGTACATTCAATGTACCGTATCGTTCACTTTATATGGAAAGCCCGGACGATACATTCAATGTATCGTCCGATTTTTTACTGTTCCGATACGTATCGTCCGATACGTATCAGATACTTGGTATTTTAACCCGAGTGCCCAGATTTTAAGGTTGAGTACACTGCTCTCCTTAGTAACCCGACCGGCACTCACTTCGTGTACACCATCCAGGATGGGTACTTGTTCAAAGGCAATCGCATTTGTATCCCTCGTACTTCATTGCATGACTTTCTCATTTGGGAGTTACATGCTGGAGGGATGGCAGGACATTTCGAGCGTAATAAAACTGTTGCGCTCGTAGAGGATAGGTTCTTTTGGCCTAGCCTAATGAGAGATGTCGCCCGGGTCGTTAAGCATTGTCGTACTTGCTAAGTGTTAAAACAGACCAAACAAAATACCGGCTTGTACACCCCGTTACCCATGCCACACACACCGTTGCAAGACCTCTCTATGGATTTCGTGCTTGGACTTCCTAAGACCCCTAGGAAGCACGACTCCATCTATGTCATAGTGGACCAATTTTCCAAAATAGCCCACTTCATCCCTTGTTCCAAAACCTCCGATGCGTCTCATATTGCTAAACTATTTTTCGCAGAGGTAGTGCGTCTTCATGGGTTGCCCAAAACCATTGTCTGATAGGGATGTTAAATTTATGAGTTATTTTTAGAAGACCCTTTGACACATGATGGGCAGCACATTGCTCCAATTCTCTACAGCTTACCACCCTCAAACGGATGGCCAAACCGAAAGCACCAATAGGAGCCTTGGGAATGTCCTTCGTAGTCTTGTCGGTGATCATGTTAGGACCTGGGATACCATCTTACCCACAGCTGAGTTTGCATATAATAATTCTGTCAATAGGTCCATAGGCATGAGTCCTTTTGAGGTAGTGCATGGTCATAGGCCTAGGACCCCAGTAGATTTGGTCCCCATGTCTACATCCCATAGAGTGTCAGAGTCTGTCGATGCATTTGCACAACATATTCATAGCTTACATGTCGATATTAAACAGAAAATTAATTTAAGCAACAGTCAATATAAATTATCTGCAGATGCTCACAGGCGTTCTAAAGAATTTCACATGGGTGATTATGTGATGGTCCGGGTTAGGCTTGAGCGGTTCCCATCGGGATCCACAAAGAAGCTCCAATCTTGAGGTGCTGGGCCTTTGAGAATTTTGGCTAAGAGTGATCCTAATGCATACGTGCTTGAGCTTCCTCCAGGTATGGGGGTTAGTTCAACGTTCAATGTGGAGGACTTGGTACCTTACTTGGGTTTCACCCCACCTCCTGAAAACCCACTCCAGCCACCTCCTAATCCCAGCCCCAATCCAACCTTGCAACCTATACATCTTCCTTCCCCAAGCAGACAAAGAACAGATAAGATAAAGGATATAGTCAATGATCATGCCGTCTCTACACATGATGGGGGATTCCAGAAATACTTGGTTAAATGGGCCGGCAAACCGAAGTCCGAAAACACTTGGGTCCACGAGAATGAAGTTCGCTGCTTGAACCCCAACCTGCTAGACATCTACCACGAGTGCGTTTCATCGGTGATGAAACATTTTGGTCCAGGGGAATTGATGAGGACGCCACATACATGGACATTGGATTCGGACCACATCGTTTCTATTGGCGTCGAAAGAAGCGTAGAGGAAGCCCGAGTACCGTAGCCTCAAAGGAGAAATGAACACAAACCATTAAGAGGACAACGCCGCAGGCCCTCGTGCGAGTGAGCACTTACAATCGCACCAGCGATGATAATCCTCCCACGCGCGAGCTACGGCGACGGTTTCAAACGTGCGAGCGATCACTTAAACTCGCTCGAGCGATGATAATCCTCGCTCAAGCGAGCTACGGCGACGGCTTCAGACGGGATTTTATGCGAAACTTCCTTTTTTTATGCTTTATTAGTATTAGAACTCTTTTATTTCGAACTTAATTATTGGTGGCCTATATGTAGAGGCTTGTAAACACCTTTTAGTTAGTTGATTGATTATTGAATGCTTTTATGCTTGAGTAATCTTTGCCTGAGATGGGTTTGGTGTGAGACCAAGGGAGTGATTCTCATATATCTTCTGATTTATTGTCTTCAACTTGCGTGATATCTTATATTTGCTATCTTTCGATTTGTGTTTGCTTCTGTAAACCATAGCCTAATTGTTTCCTTTCAAATCCAAAACCCTAAACCTGTTTTGAAGCCCTAAACCACACAAAGCCAATACCCTTTCCAAAACCACAAGCCGATCTAAAGTCATAAGCCTTTTACAAACCCTAATTCCCTTTTACAACCCGATTTGGAATCCGTGAATCTACATCGAACTGAAGACGAGCACCTACACCTGGAAAAGCTAGAGTCCTATCTCTAAGCCGATCTCGCCTCGACTTTAAAAGTACTTGCGCATCGGACTGGACCCTACCTGGATCTTGTGTGTTCGACCCATCAAAATTCTACAAAACCTTAAAGGTATCGAAGATAATTTTGCGATCAAACTTGATTTAATTTCATTAATTTCGGCAAATCTGCATAAAAATCATATTCCGCATTTTAGGGTCGTTGTCCTGCGTCAATAGCGATGCAGATCGATCTTAGAGGTAGAACTCTAGGTCTTTCCAGATTAGGGCACTCACAACTCAATGATGGGATCACTAATTTTCTCTGGGTATTTGATGCGGAAGGGTTTAATAACTCTGTTGGGATCTACGGTTGTTGAATCGAATCGGTTCAATGGATTAGAGAAAAGCTGGGGAGTTTGAGAGTCGGGTCTTTGGATGGGATATGGCAGATTTTGGTTGTTTGGAATTAAAGCAGGGAAGATAGACTAAAAGGGATAAAATAAACAAGGATAGATTGTGGGCTTCACACCAAACCCTTCTCGAGAAGAAGACTCACTCTTCGTAGAGGCTCATCTCAAGCACACAAGCAAAAACTCTTTTCATTAATGATCAACTAATTACATTGTTTATTTAAGGACCTTATATAGAAGTCCTCTCAAACGAAAATAAAACCCTAAAGCAAGTACTAAAAAGAGACAAGTATGCCCCTACAAGTCAGTTTCGAAATCTGAAAAAAACAATAAAATATAAACTGCGCGATTTTGATCGATCGAAAGTTAAACTCGATCGATCAAAAGTGAAACTCAATCGATCGAAGCACATATATATCAATATATCGCCACTAAAATTCGATCGATCGAATATAAAATTCGATCGATCGAATTATATATATAAGTCACTCCAGAAATAGGGTTTTCTGTCGACATGGTTGGATCGATCGCAAATGGATTTCGATCGATCGAAATTGCCTTGTTCCTCCAATTCTCCAAAATTTCTCCAAAATCTCATCTTTCTCCTAGTTCTAACTTCCGTTCCGCTTCTTCCGATGTCGATACACGCGAAAAGGTTCACATCCGATATCTACGATGTCGGCGTCCCCGTCACCATACCCAATGATCTTAACAATTACAAAACAATATTCAATCATTTAAGGCCACTAAACATCTATGAATTAGAATTATAAAACGCAAGTGATTGTTGAAATTCCCCTATCTTGTTTCCCAATTTTGCACTGAAAGGAGCGAGACAATCCTTATTGATTGTGCCCGATTCCCTCTTCTATATTACATACACACATGACATATTAATGGTCGGTTGATCAGAATTAAAGTGAATGTAACAGGCTTAATCAGTTTTACTCAGAATTGATCTATCGAATAAGGGGGTCGATCGAGCGGAGTATATGCGTATATAGTTGTCATTTATCTCGATGTCAGAATTTTGTCACAATCGATCAATCGGTGTAGTATATCGATCGATTGACTGTATAATCGAAAGTTACACAATCAGAGACTCGATATCCGTCTTTTCCAAATCGATCGATTGATTATATAACTACAAGTTATATAACAGAGACTTGTAATTTTTGCTTCTCCAAATCGATTGATCGGTATGGTATTCGATCTATCGATTATATAACTAAAAGTTATATAACCGAGGGTGTGAATCCGGAACACAATCAGTCGGCCACAAATCTAATATACAAAATCAATCGATCGATCGATTGAGTACAAAGATAAGCCCTAACTTTGCTCAGCCCGAAAGCAATCGATCGACATGGGGAATTGATCGGTCGATATCAAAATTTCTGCAGCGTGTAGGGTAGGGTTGTGCATTTTTTGAACCGAACCGACGAAATAGAACCGAACCGTCGGGTTTGGTCCGGTTTGGGTTTGGTTTGGAAAAAAGGAAAACCGAAAAGTTCGGTTTGGTTTCGGTTCCAAGCCTCCCCAAGCCGAAACCAAACCAAACCGAACCGAATGTAGTTTGTAAGTATAATAATTAGGGAAAATTAGAAAAACAACCTTTTAAAAAACAAGCGTTTCACGGATCTCAGAACTTCAAAAAATCATGAAAGCATTGTTTTTTTAAAACGTTTAAGTTCTAGATTTTTTGCTAAAAACGTTTGTTTTTTAAGGTTGTTTTTATAAAGAGCCCTAAGTCATTATATATATATATATGCAGGGATTTTGATTAATTTTAAAGGGCATTTAAGTAAAATGCATATTTTTATATAAAACTCTACCCTTGTCTTTAGCCTATTCCTAAATCCTAAAGTGGAAAAGTAGAACTTATAGGAAAATCGATTGAGAAGTTGAGAAATTTTTTATGTGCAAGTAGAACTTATAGGAAAATCCGAAACTGACCGAACCGAATTGAATCGGGTTGGTTTTTAAGAGTTGGACGGTTTGGTTTGGTTTGAAAATCTAAAAACCGTTTAGGAACGGTTTGGTTTGTGGTTTTGGTCCAAACCGAACCAAATACACCTCTAGTGTAGGGTTTGGAAACAAGTCTGAAATAAGAATAAACGATTTTAGGTTCCAAAAATGAGATCCGAAAATTTAAGAAAAGACGGGTGACCTTTTGAAGCATGAACGATGATTGGGGTTGAGGAGATCGACGTTCCTTGCTATTGTTCGCCCAATGTTTTCTTCCTTCTTCCTCCTTGATCTTGATGGTGGAAAGATCATGGTGATTCTTGTGGAAGAATACCCAAAAGATTTTAGGGAGGGTAAAGAGATGGGTTGAGGAAGAAAGGTGGTGACGGCTAGGGTTTCTTAAGAAGAAGAAAAGAGAATAAGAGACGGCTAGGTTTTCTTATGGCTCTATTCTTAAGAAGAACTCTTAAAAAGATTATGATTTAGGGTTCTCCGTAAACACCTTTTTATAACTTATTGGGAATCATCCGGCGTTAGGCTGACACACCAAAGAAGGTTGTATAGGCTTTTACTTCAAAGTCCAAAATAAAGGTTTAAAACCTACCTGACGCGGGACAACGATCCTAAAATGCGGAATATGATTTTTATGCAAATTTTTCCGAAATTAAATAAAATTAAATCAAGCTTAATCTCAAAACTATCTTAAATACCTTAGGGTTCAGAGAATTCAGGTTGGTAGATCACACGAGATCCAGGTAGGGTCCAGTCCGATGCGCAAGTACTTTAGAGTCGAGGCAAGATCGGCCTAGAGATAAGACTCTAGCTTTTCCAGGATTAGGTGCTCGTCTGCGGTCCGATGTAGATTCACAGATTCCAAATTGGGTTATGGAATGGAATTAGGGTTTGTAAAAGGCTTATTGCTTCTAGATCGGTTTGTGGTTTGGAAGGGTGTTGGCTCAGAGAGATTTAGGCTTCAATCGGGTTTAGGGTTTCCGAAATATAGGAAGAATTTAGGTTTGGGGTTTAGAGAAGCAAACACAGATTAAAAGTAGCAAATAGAATAGAGAAGATAACAATGGTTTTTGGGAATCACTCCCTTGGCCTCACACCAAACCCATCTCAAGCAAAGATTACTTCAAGGGCTCGCTCGCATGAGGGCTCTCTGCGGTGTTGTTCTCCTGGTTGTTTGTGTCTGTTTCTCCTCTGAGGCTATAGTACTTGGGCTTCCTCTACGCTTCTTCCAACGTCGATAAAAACGATATGGTCCAAATCTGATGTCCATGTATGTGGCATCCCCGTCATTTTCTTATCATATTAAAAGCATATTTCTTATAAAGGCATGCGGCTGAGCTTTTTAAACTGCCTACGTACCCTAATTGGGATCAAGCCGACCGTAGTTCTAAACTCATTTTATTCTTAGTAGACATATAAGCGTAAAAGTGGGGCCCATAATGCAGTAGAAGTCACAAGTATCTCTCGACCCAACTGCCTCATTTTTCACACGGAAGCAATTGACGGTAACTACACCATAAGTAGAACGTAACATAGCTTAATCTTATCGTGGAATTTGTAATTTACTTATAATGTGTTGGGATATCATCATTTCCACAACTTAAGTCTTGCATCTTATCTTAGCTTATTTCACCTACGGCTCAAGTTTCGTGGCTTATCTTACCTTATCTTAGCATATCTCTCCTACGGCTTAGGTCCTGTGGCTTATCTTGACTTATCTTATTTTAGTTTATCTGCAGCTTAGGTCTTGCGATTATACTTTTAGGTTTACGGCTTCGGTCCTGTTCACCTTCTTATTCTTATAGGTTCACAGCTTAGGTCCCATTCACCTTCTTATTCTTATAGTTTCACAGCTTAGGTCCCATTCACCTTTTCTTAACTCGACTTAACGTAATCACCCTTATTCTTAACAAAGAGTATATTCATTATATCATTACCTTAAACTGTAACTTAAAATAACTTAGGTGCATAGACAATAGCCTAAGAGTAAATATAATATGACGGGAATACCTACCGTAGATAGTTGGCCAACTCATATCACCGGAAGCGAACATCCTACTATTTCATTGAAGGTCACGGACCTTCTACTAATTACTGGAGGTCGCGGTCCCCCTACTATATCACCGGATGCAAGCATCCTAATAAAGGGAGTTGGTATTCGACACAAATCATTAAACTTTTCGATTACTTGCCTCCAAATTATTATTTTCGTATCTTGACTTATCTTTTTTAATCTTGGTTTGTATCTTGACTTTGGATGAGCCATTATGTGATTAAATTCTTAATCACGTCCTATGGCAAGCCATAAAGTTATCACTGCAATCCTCACATTGTAATGTCACATACCATCACAATGAACAAGGATTGGGTAATGAAATCATATACATGGACTGAACGAGATCGTGTGTAACATCACACAAAGGTAGAGGTTTGACTTTATATATATATATATATATATATATATATATATATATATATATATATATATATCACAGATCATTACAACACTCATATCATGTATCACGTAGCTCATAATGAACTTAGCCTATTTTTAAATCTTACATTATCGTCATATATCACATAGCATATTCTTACATCTTACATCGTTTTTCATTCATACTTGACTGTACTCAAGGGGTTCTTGAGTCCCATTGTGTGCATTGGAATATTAGTTGTACACATGCACAATTAATAATAGTAATAATATACGCACACATTTCACATGCATTATTGATTATATAATTATAAATTTATATTAATAGTCATACGTGCATATAAACCACTAAAAGGGTTCGTGTGCATGTGCTTGCGTCCATGTACATACAAATAACAAAAAGGACTTGAGGGTATACAAATAAATAAATGACCTTGGCCCATATGCATACAACTAAAGGGATGGGCTTCGGTCCATGCACATAGAAATCAATTAGAAGGCTTGGACCCCTTTGTATAAGGATAGGGACCTTGGATCCATGTTCCTGAATAAAGGGCCCAATAAATAAAATGGAATTGAGCCCATATACATATAAAAGTGGCCATAGGCCCTATTTAAAATGGCTAAAGGGTGTCGATAAAGGGCTATGTATTTGGATAAAAGGGATTTGAGCCCGTACATGTAGATCGAAAGTGCCTAGACTTGTGCAGGCAAAAAAAAGGGGCACTAGGCATGTTCACATGTACATATAAGGCAAAGTGGCCTTGTTAGCATAGAAGAATGAGCCTCGGCCCACCATACAGAATAAAGCTTTGACCCAGTTTTACATTTAAAAGAGCTTTGCATCATCTAAAGGGGCCAAATATTATTTTTAATAATGTCGATTACCTAAAATGGAAGGGAGTATTATTTCTTATGGATTTTATAATTTATATTTACAATATTCTCTACCAAAGAGAAAAGTGTGAGCCCATATTGAATGCTCCTCCTCATATGGAATCGTGACCCACAGCTCTCAAATTGTGGACCGTCTTCCCATGAGAGACGTAACCAGATGATAGAGGGTTGTTATGCAATAGAAAGAAACAAGGTTTGAATTCATGTGATAACAGGGTTGAGCCAATATCTAAAAGTATAGGCTTGAGCCCATTTTTGTTTTTAAGAAATAAAAGGCGAGAGGGAAAGGCACCATCCTTGGTGCTTCTCCTCATATAAAAACAAGACTCATAATCTAAGAATTGTGGGTCATCTTCCCCACAAACATATCACCAGAGCTGATAGTAAGGCCCAAGGGATTGCTGAATTTTGTCCACAACACCCAAAATAAATACATATAAATATCTATATATATAGACAAAAGCACATAAAAAACAACCATTTATATGTATTTATTTTTATCATCATTATTATTATTTTGAATATGATAAAAATCTAATCTAATGGGCACAAGAGTTATCCCTACCTTTGATAGCGTTGCAAGGAGCCAATCCAAAATTGTTGTCGTGTTATCGCATTGATAGTCAATTCGTCGCCGTCATTGTGTGTCCGATTTGCGAGACGAAATAATAGGGATATGAACCGACCTCGATAGCTGCTGCCATATTTATTATGAGATGATTTCAACATGAATTTGATGTTACTCAGTTCGGATGATTTAAAGTGTCTGATCAGCACAAGAACTTGTTCAAGCTCGTGGAACGACTCGGTTCGGATGGTTTCATTGACCTTTGTTTCTCCTTCCCTTATACTTCTTTGATGTATACGTCAACAACGACCGCTATTAGGGTTGTGGATTTATGTAGTGTCACGAGAAGCAAGAGGGTTGTAGGCGAGAGAGGATGGGCTGCTACCAAACACACGTAGAAAGAGAGAGGAGAGATGTGTAACAGCTAGAGGTCTCGAGAAGAAAGTGGTAGAGAAAAAAGTCTCATGGAATTATATAAAAGAGATGGGTCTCATGGATTTTAGGGTTTAAATAAACAAAAATAAGGGTCGTTACATATGAAAATTCTAATGTTGACTTTGATATCATTGGATAGAGATTTGGAGAGAATTTGAGTAAAATTGGACTCTGTCAATTTCTTTGTTATTTTCATATTTATCTCAAATTCTCATGAGAAAATAGAGAATTTCTCATTATTTTAATAAGATAAATATGGTTAGGAGAGAAATTATAGGGAGGCTCCTAAAATTTGTGCGTGTGAATTTTTTCTCAATCTTTATTTCTCTCCATGAGTTCTACTAGGGTGTTAAGCACATATATTAAAATAGGTTATATAGATTCTAGAAGAGTTAATGTAAAAATAATATTTATTGAGTTAAAGATGAATTGATCTCATAACCTTTGGTATATTTCTCTAGTCACTAACCATTGGGAACTTACATATTTCTCCAATTGGATTCAAACTTTCCAATTCAGGCTGTTCTCGCTTGAGCGAGTTTAAGACTCGCTCGGGAGAATTCAATCTGATATAAAATTTGTCGCCCAGTCGATCTCGCTCAGGCGAATTTCAACATAAACTTGATTTGTGCATCTTTTTCTTCTCTTTTTACCTGTATTCTTCCTTTAGGCCTTCTACACCTACATGAAATATAAGATAGTGTTAAAAAAGAATATAATGGGCCTCTCAAGTCCTAGTAAATATAGATTGGGGGTCCAATTTATGTAATGACTTAGACCGATCACCGCTTACCCTCGAACACTCGATACCTGAAAAGGAACCACCAAATAGCATGGTAGCGATAGTGGAAGAACACGATTTCACATAATACATGCTAACCTGGGTAGAGTAGACAAGCATCACCACCCCTTTGCTGTCTTTATCTCAAGAAGTCCTGAGCAATCAAGCATCGCCTCCAGATCAGTTCTTCCGCTTATGCATTCAGGTACATTCTATAAATGCCAGGCACCTTCGCCATCACAGAGACAAGCAGTGTTCTTCACTCCACTGCAGGAAACTCAAGTGCCACAACCTCCTGTCATCATTCCCCTAGCTACCATCCCATTAGAAAGGAAAAAAATTAGCCAGCATTGAAATCGGGAAATAATATTTTCGGTTGCAACATCTCTCAAAAATCCTGACATAAACATAGGCAGAAACATCGGAAGATAGGCTTAATTCCGTTGCATGGTAATTTGCGAACCTGCTTACATACTTTGTTACGTCTACTATGTTGTAAATGTCATCTTCGAGCCAAACACTTGCTATTCTCTCTCATGACTGCATGCGCATGTCTGTTCTTGGGACTTGTGGTCTTCTTCGCCACAATAGTCCAGTGGGGCTTTTTCTTTCAACTTTTCCTGACTCAAAACCTCTGGGTCAACTCCATTGATGCAAGCACACAATGAACGTTTTATACTCCACTTCGAATGCATTAGGTTTCCTTTACATTCGTATTTGTGTGAAACATTATAAAAATTTACTTTTTCGTTTTATTTTTTGAAACCTGTATGTGGACTACCAAGCCCATTGTTCACATTATTTTTATTTCATTCTAATAGAACTTATACTGCCACACCTTTGCAATTCACCTAGGGAAGTGGGATGGTAAGGTCATCGTTTCTTGGCTTTGCATTGAGGATGCCAGAAGGTATAAAGTGTTAATCCTTACGACATCTGAGATCCAAAAAAGAAAAAGAAAAAAAGAAAATAGAAGGTATTTTGGCACACTGCTCCTTGAGTTGCATGGTATGAGACAAGGATTAATTTTCTAAAACTTCTTTATTTTTGTTCATTCTGTGCTAGCTCTTTACTCTTATTACAACAAATTTCAGAATAGCTTCTGACACTATTACCATAAGGATTTCGATATACCAGAAATAACTTGGCATTGAGATCTCTATCATCTCGAACATGGATCTGTCCTTGGAAATTTGTGCATGCTAGTGTTATAATTTATCACTGTATCTAGGTTTATCATTTTATCAGTATATTAGAATGATGAAACGCATACCATCAAGGACATAGACCTTCAAAAATTCATTGAGGTTGTTTTTTAGGCATACATGGCTAATCTAAGAATATTCTGGTCTTTTACAGTGGGCTTCAGCAATTGAAATTTTAGACTGTGGAAACCCTGGTTCAGACAACACCTTTGGCATGCAGCAGAGGCCTGATGGTGATATAGAAATTGATGAGAAATTGTGGGAGGACAATTTCCAAATCCCCAATTGCGTGAAATGTAATGGATTGCTAAAGCCTGATGTAAGATTTTCAGTATTTTATGATACGAGATTATCAATTGCCATGCATCCGGAGCATAATCAGTAATTTCATATCAATTATAATAGTTAAAGTGCCACTTCGATTCCATTCATCGTGCAAATTCTGTTTTGATGAGAAAGACATCTAATGTACAGTTAATTTTTTTTTGTTCAATTGTTAGGCCTCAAAAAATTCGAGATAGGTCCAGGTTAAATTGTGTGATTTTAGCTGTAACTTTATTGGTTAAATTGTACTCTACCAGTGGAGGCATGATCATAATTCAATCTGGATGCACAGTAAAAACTACAAATTTTCTATCAGATATTGGTCTTGAATAAGAACATGGTTTTGAATGCCCAACTCTTTCCAGAATTTCCAATTACTGGTGGTAGAATTTAGATGTCAACTAAACCCTCTATTCTCAGCGGAATGGATACAATTACCGTGGTAATTGATACAACTTCATGACGCTCCAAGTTTATCTGCAATGCACCATTTTCTATATGCTTTTGATTATTACTTTTCTGTTTTTTTTTTCCAAAAATATCTTAGACTCATTGACTGGTGTGAAATCAAACATTTTGTTTAGCTTCTCAAGTTTGCATTTGGTACTGGTATTTGAATCGTAAGTCAGTATGTTCAACCAAATCCTTTGATTCCTTTATGTAGGTTCTGATCTCAGACCGGGTTCATTCTTACTCCATTTACCTGCATGGCAGCACCTGGAATGTGAATAAACTAAGACAGGACTGCATATAGTAACAATACTATGTTAAAAGTGTGCAAGTTTCAAATCACCACCACCATCATCATCACAGCGTTATCCCAGCTATGTGCAAGTTTCAAATATGTATAAAAATATATTTGGATCGTCAGTGCTTCCAAAGGGTGTTATTTTTGAAGAAGTAAATTAAATTCGTCAATTTAAAAAGGCTGTTATTTATTCCTGTGGTCCTCATGATTAAATTGTAGCAACCTTTCAATTGTACATCGCTATCATCATTGTCTTCTCCAATCTCTTTCAATACTACAACTCTGAGCTATCTGAGTTATGAAGGAATACAAGAGAACATTAATGAACTCTTTTTTTTTTCTATTTATGCATGGCATGTAAGGCTGTTATTTTTACATTGCCACCTTTACTGATGTATATTGTAGCTCTTTCTGTGAATTAGATTGTCTTCAGGATTCCTTCAAATATTATCTCTAGTTGTGTTATACGAAGAAGAATATTATAAAATTGTGGCAATTGTTTTCCTGTTCTCATGTATTTAGATCTTTGAAGGTTGTCTTTTTCGGCGATAATATCCCCAAGAATAGAGCCAATATAGCGATGGAAGCTGCAAAGAGTTGTGATGCTTTGCTTGTGTTGGGTTCATCACTAATGACCATGTCTGCTTTCCGTCTTGTGAGGTAGATGTATCTATACATTGATCACATATATACATCTTTAGTATTTATAATAAGCTCTAGATAGATATAAAACTGCAGAGTAGAGACCATGCTGTTGGATTCTTTTCACACAAATTTGTGTACGGACAAAATAGTTTTTGATAACTCTTGAAGCTATTATTGTCACGACCTAAAAGTCACGTACATGATCCCAAGTCGCAGCAGCAGTCATATATAAAATTATAGAATTATATATGAATTTGTAGGAACCTGATGAGTAAAAGTAAGGCTACAAATCTAATTTAGAGATAAACCAAAACTTTTCTTTACTATATATACAATAGTTGATGGTACAGCTGACAAACTTATATTTACAAAACTCCATGTTATTCAATTCTTTCAGGTATTCAAACCTGCACTTATATTTGTTGGGATGTGCTCTGTCTGTTATATGTACTGTGTTTGATGTGTAGGTAGTGTTATTGGGTGTGTATGTGTATGTATCTTTGTTTCCTCCTAATGTAAATGCTAGTGTGGACTCCTGCACCAACTAAGCCTCTCTCTCTCTCTCTCCCTCCCTCCTACCTCTAACCCTAACTGGAAACCTCTAACCTAAACCACCAAACTACCAACCTTAAATTTCTTCTTGGTATCAGAGCAGGAACTTTAACCCTATTCTTGGTGTCACATCACCCCTTCTTGCTGACATTAGTGGCTTAAACTTTGACATGAATTTTTTATCTCAAGGATTACACCTCCTAAATCCGAATCTCTTCCTCGTCACTTTTCTCTTTTGCTTTTTCTAGTTTGACTCACTCTAAAATATTTTTTCAAAAGATTTTGTGAGAACTAGGAGTTCATGGTTTTCAGAGAAATCTAAGCCGTCTGATTCTGTAAACTCCTCAAGCCACATTGTTTGGATCATTTTTGCCTTCTGAATGTTTTTCATTCTTGCATCAACTTGATTTGATGATTTTTTAGCAGAGATTCAAAACCCTCTTTGCTTCACAGTTTTCTCACCCAAATCCATGATTTGTTAGAGCACAGATTTCTGGAAGATTGTTTGCATGAGAAATCACTTAGGTTTAGATCCGATGGCACTAAGTAATCATTTGAATCCATGTTTGCTTTGTTTGGAAGTGATTCGAAGGAGATCTGTTGAATCTCATATGAGGACCTAAATTTTTCACTAGTTCCTGAAGCATTATGGTTATCTTAGCTAGATCAACCTCGATTTTCTGTGATTTTACACCAACAGATGTGTTTTCTACTCTTTGGATGATTTGTGAGTACTATGACTGCATAGAGTTTAATGGACATGTAATACGAGAAGTTTGGAAATCGTTGGATTACTGGTACAAGGCATATTCATTAGTGAAAGCGTAGTGGTTGGAGGGAACTTTAATGGACATGTAGGGAGGATGAGAAACGGACATGAAAGGTTACATGGAGGATATGGTTTTGGCAAAGAAATGAGATGGGGGGAGCTATCCTTGATTTTGCACTAGCTTTCGACTTGGCAATAGCAAATACATTTTTCAAGAAGAAAGATCGACATCTTATAACTATAAGGAGTGGAGCAAGTAGAAATCAAATAGATTATTCTCATTAAGGTGAAGAGAGTGGGCAAACTGCAAGGATTGCAAGGTCATCCTAGAAACTAGGCTTACTGCGCAACATAGATTAATATTTTAGACGTTCTGATCAAGTGCCAAGTGACAAAGGATCCCCCAATTATAAAATGGTGGGAATTAAAAGGAGGAAAAATGTCAAGCTTTAAAGAGAAAATTGAGGGGGAACGTCAAGATCGTGAGCATTGAAGTTGAATCGCAACAGAATTTCAACTTCAAAAAAAGAAAAAAAAAAAAATTATTGTTCACAGTGAATAGTGACGGACGTCTGTGACTTTGCCCCCTCACTGTCTATAGGTCACGGACGTCCATGGACGTCGTGACGGGACTTCTAATTTTGAGTTTTTTGTTGCGAAAACTTTCATTTTTAGTGTTTTATTAGTATTAGGATTCTTTATTTCGAATTTAATTATTTGTGGCCTATATATTGAGGCTTGTAAAGACTTTTTAATTAGTTGATTGAAATATTTTAAATGCTTTTATGTTTGAATATTCTTTGCCTAAGATGGGTTTGGCGTGAGGCCAAGGGAGTGATTCCCAAAAGTCATTGTTATTTTCTCTATTATCTATCACTTTCTTCTTTGAATCTTTTGCCTTATTGATCCCTGCTTGTTTTTCCTACATCTTAACCTATTGATTTCTTAATCCCTAAAACCATAAATCCCTTTCCGAATCCCAAACCAAACAAAGGCCAAAACCCTTTTCTAAGTCATAAATCAAACCATAAGCTCATTACAAAATCATACACCTATTTTCAAAACCCTAGTTAGAGCCTGCGAATCTACATCAGATCGAAGACGAACGCCCAAGCCTGGAAAAAGCTAGAATTCTATCTCTAGGCCGATCTGGCCTCAAATCTAATAATACTTACACATCGGACTGGACCCTAACTGGATCTCGCGTGATCTACCAACCTGAATTCTCTGAACCCTAAGGTATTTAAGATAGTTTTGAGATTAATCTTGATTTAATTTTATTTAATTTCGGTAAAATCGCATAAATTCATAATCACGCATTTTAGGGTCGTTGTCCCGCGTCAGTTTTGGTATCAGAGCCCTTGGTTTTCTAGGTTAGGGCATATTGTGTGACATTTTAATTTGTTGCATTTTATTTCAGTTTTGTTTGTGCACATCTAATGTTCGATAAAATTCTTCTTCCATTATGGTTCATGTTTGCATGTCATTTAGCTTCTGTGTTAGTAAGTCGTGTTCACCATGAGGCGATCGCGTTCAAATTCTTGGCGAAGTCCCACGAGTAGTGATGAGATTAGAGTTAGGGGATACCCTCATCATCGTGAACTCGAGTACGGCCCTTCCAAGAAGTTTCTAAAATCTATTCGGGATGAGGTTCCAAATTTTGAGGGTACGGCAAACCCTAAAACCTTCATAGAGTGGTTGTCTAGTATAGACGACTATTTTGATTGGTATGATGTACCAGATGAGTACAAAATTAGACTAGTGGAAACAAAGTTTAAGGGTAATGTCGAGATTTTTTGGATTCATATAGAACTCCATGTTGAGTTTCGTCGGATTAAACCCATCTCCACATGGGAGGATATGAAGGTAACACTTATTGAAAAGTATGTTCCTTTGACACACTGTCACCTTCTACAGAGTTTGAGAATTAAGACAAATAAGTGTCCTGATTGTCTTAAGTGCCAAGAGTTCGGACACTTTGCATACCAATGCCCCACAAAATTTCCCACTCCGAATTTATTGACTAAAAGAGTGAGTCCTAAGGAGCCTAAGAATAGGGAAGTGGAAGAAGTGTACGACCCTCATATCGTGATGAGTGTACGAAAGTCTCGTTTGTGTTAAACAAACTTCTATCTCCCTTGTGGATAGTGATGTTGGGTCGAGTACGCACGAGTTCATCGAGTCGAGTGCACTTGAATCTTTGAAGTTGGTCGAACCAAGTACACATGAGCCAATCAATTCACCTACCAATGAATCATTGGAATCCGTTGAGTCGAGTCCACATGGGCCAATAGTGTCACTTGATTTGATCACACACGAGTCGCCAGTGTCAATAGAACCCACTAAATGTGAGTCGTTAGTGTTGCATGCACACGAGAGTATCGAGTTAATTACATGTGAGTCGCATGCACATCATAGTCCCGGGTTGCATTCCCTTTCACATTTCGAGTCTTATTGTGAGTCAACTTTTGAGTCTCATTCCCCATTGCATGCCAAAATTAAAAAAAAGATTAATTCAAGCAACAATCACTACAAATTATCTGTTGATACTTCGACTACCGAGAGTACATCGGCCAGTGATGAACGAGCTTGTCGCTTGAGTTCTCGTAATCCCGACCGATATCGCGATCACACTTCATCGAGGATGAATTCCTTCTGGTCTGGGAGAGTTGATGAGCAACTTCAAAAATATTTAGTAGAGTGGGTTGGCGAGCCGGGTTACCAGGTTCATCAACAAGAGGCTTTTCGTGTGCATCCCACTACAATCAACCGAGATGAGGATCATACGTCACCAAGAGCCGAGATTGTTTGGGCTAGTTGCAAGGAGTTCCACCGTGCGACTTTCGATACACTTGATCGAGTACAACATGTGTGTTTCATATGTGATGAAATATTTTGAGTGGAGGAGAATGACAGGGAACGTCAAGATTGAGAGCATTGAAGTTGAACCGCAACAGAATTTCAACTTCAGTAGAAAAAAAAGTTTCAAAAAATTACTGCTCGCAGTGAACAGTGATGGACGTCTGTGATTTTGCCCCCTCACTGTCCGTAGGTCACAGACGTCCGTGGACGTCGTGACGGGACTTCTAATTTTGAGTTTTTTGTTGCGAAAACTTTCCTTTTTAGTGTTTTATTAGTATTAGGACTCTTTATTTCGAATTTAATTATTGGTGGCCTATATATTGAGACTTGTAAAGACTTTTTAATTAGTTGATTGAATATTTTAAATGCTTTTATGCTTGAATATTCTTTGCCTGAGATGGGTTTGGTGTGAGGCCAAGGGAGTGATTCCCAAAAGCCATTATTATTTTCTCTATTATCTATCACTGTCTTCTTTGAATCTTTTGCCTTATTGATCCCTGCTTGTTTTTCCTACATCTTAACCTATTGATTTCTTGATTCCTAAAACCATAAATCCCTTTCCGAATCCCAAATCAAACAAAGCCCAAAACCCTTTTCTAAGCCATAAATCAAACCATAAGCCCATTACTAAACCATACACCTATTTCCAAAGCCCTAGTTAGAGCCTGCGAATCTACATCGGATCGAAGACGAATGCCCAAGCCTGGAAAAGGCTAGAGTTCTATCTCTAGGCCGATCTCGCCTCAAATCTAATAGTACTTGCGCATCGGACTGGACCCTAACTGGAACTCGCGTGATCTACCAACCTGAATTCTCTTAACTCTAAGGTATTTAAGATAGTTTTGAGATTAATCTTGATTTAATTTTATTTAATTTCAGCAAAATCGCATAAAATCATAATCACTCATTTTAGGGTCATTGTCCCGCGTCAAAAATGAGTGACCAAGAAGAATAGTGCCAAGAGGTGATCCAAATGTGATATAGGAAAAAATGGTGTTATGCCTTATACCAATTGCTAAGGAGGTGTTAGCGGAATTTAAGGGAAGAAAATGTGTACAAAAAGACACTTGGTGGTGGAATACTGACATTTAAAAGGCAATTGCTGAGAAGAAGCATTTTAAAGAAAGTCAAAGAACAAGAACTGCAGATAATCTTGAAAGATATATGTTAGCTAAAAGAGAAGCTAAGAAAGTCGTGAATAAAGTTAAGTTTGAAGCATACTATGAGGCTGGAAACAAAAGGAGAGAAAGAAATCTATATCCTTGTCAAGATTAGAGAAAATAAAACTAGAGATATCGACCAATTAAGGTGCATTAGGGATGAAGATCAAAGGGTCTTGGTAAAAGACGATGAGATAAAAAATAGATGACAAAAATATTTTAAAGATCTATTAAACGCAGAATATGCGAAAGTGAATGAAGAAGGGGAACAACAAAAAATAATAATCAACAAAATATCGAAATCTAAAATAAAAATAGTCTTAGTAAAAATGAAGAAAAGAAAGGCACTAGGACCAGATAGAATACCTATAGAAGTATGGATTGTGTTAAGAGAGAGTGGACTAAGCTGGTTGTCTAAATTATTCAATAAGATATTAAAAATGAGGAAAATGCTTGAGGAATAGATAAAGAGCATTTAGCCTGTCTATAAGAACAAAAGAGACATTCAAGATTGTGCCAACTATCGAGGCATTATGCTAATGAGCCAAAGTATGAAACGTTGAGAGAGAATAGTTGAACGACTACAACAAGAATCAAATATATCAGAGAACCAGTTTGGATTTATGCTAGGAAGATCAACAACATAAGTTATTTTCTTATTAAGGCAACTTATGGAGAAGTTTAGAGAGAGAAGGAAAAACCTACATATGGTCGTCATTGATTTAGAGAAGGCTTATGATAGAGTGCCGAGACAGATAATATGGTGGATGTTGATGGTTCCTCCACCTATGTTGCCAAAATAGGGATCATTCCAATATCCTCTTCTCCTTCATTGGCCCATGTACTGCATGTTCCTCATCGAGCTACTAACTTACTTTTTGTGAGTAGTCTTGCTAAAGCTCCATTACATTTTATCCTTCTCGTTACATTGTTCAAGATCTTTCTCTAAGAAGACTGTTGGTAAGGGCATTGAAAAAAGAGGTTTATGTTATTTGGATGTTGATAATAAGTGCTCTACTGCTGCCACTGTTTCTGCTAATATCTCCCTGGTTCTTCCCCCTCATTGTTCTTTTCCCATTAATGCTAATCATGATACCGTTTCTCTTTGGCATGCCAAGATAGGCATGTGGGATTTAAACTTTGTGAACCTTGATTCCCTCTTTTCAAACTGTTTGTGTGACTACTAAATTTCAATGTGAAGTTTGTACTCTTCCAAAAGAAGCTAGAAGATTTTATCCTTCGGGGGGGGGGGGGGGGAGGGGCTTCTTCTGTTACCTCTCTCGAGGGGTTTCGCTACTATGTGGTCTTGATTGATGATTACACTCGTGTCACTTAGGTTCATCTCATGAAATCAAAAGATGAAGTATTCTCTAAATTTCAGGTATTGTTCATTAAAACACTTCATTTCAGCAACGGTGGAGATTTACCTCTCATTCTTTTCCTAAGTACTTTCATGGGCATGGCATTTTTCGTCACGTTTCCTGTCTCTATAGTCTTCAACAAAATGGAGTAGCTCATAGGTTTCTTATTAGCGTTACGCATTCTTCATTGAGGGATATGCGTGTGTCCAAGACTTGTTGATCAATGATTTTACTTACTGCTTGTTTATTTAGGAGTATGTGTGCCTAATACCTATTGCTTTAAAATCAGGTTAAGTAGATGAAAATTTACTTTAAAATAGCCAACAACCCTTGATATCACAGCACTCTTTCACAGAATTCTGGACTTCAGATTTAGCAGTAATAGCAACAGGGCATAGGGCAGATCTGGTTATTATCACAGCAGCAGTTAAGGCAGATCACTGTTAGCATAACTCCATGAAACTGACAGCGATAATAGGGGTCTAAACAGACCACCCAAATATCCCCCAGGATCAGCCTTGGAAGACTGTGTTTTGACCACAAAAGGGTGGATGAATACCCTCGATTCTGACAGACAGTAAGGGCTCAAAAGGCATGACAATATTGGAGTCAAAATCCCTCCTTCAGTTTTTCTCAAAAGAAACTCAAAATTCTTATTCTAAAAAAAAAAATCCATGGCCATCTCTATTAACTTCTGGTGGTTACAGTATATAGAAAAAAAATAACATAAACGTCTTATCTGTAATTTAGATTCATAATTAGACTTGGACTCTTAGTAAGTAACTTTCATAAATTCTATCTCCTAAATTCTAGGACCTAAAAGCCAGCAATATAAAATAAATATTCAGAATTTGGATTTCACAAGAATGTGATTCTTGAGGTTTCCCTTTTCACGTGACCACTTAATTGATCACGAGAATTACTCTCGTGTTTTCATGTCACGAGAATTACTCTTAAGGCCCACTTGGCCTCCTCTATCTTGGTTTAGTGGGTCTTAAATTTTCACCCCATTTAATCCTCCCCTTTACCCCCAATATAGGGCCTTGAACTCCGTGATTTATGGGTTAAACTAGCCCTTTTTACCTGCAATTTCAGTCCAGGCCATGAACATGGTATCCGTAGCATCACAATCAAGCAATTCTAATAATAATTGTTTCTTAGTCTTTAGTGGTTGATATAGATATGGATCCTCATATTCGACCACCACGAGGACATCCCACAGCTTAATCATCAAATGTTGATTTACCTCAATGATCAAATCTGGGGCTTTGAAATTATTTGTACCTCTATCGGACATCTTTGCACCATTAAAATTCTCATCGAACCGTTGATTTTCATTTTGATGCAGATCGGAAGTCCTTTCACTGTTTGAAATATCTTAAGCGCTTAATCGTCCATCGGAGCTTCGTCTACCGCTTTTCCACCATTGGAATTTTCCTCGTACGTCAATCAAATGATAATCCTAGGACTTCCTACTGTTGGATCTTTCATTGGATGGTTGATTTTTTATATGGGACTTTAATGGGTTCCTTATCTGCTTCTGGATTGAAACTTGACCGTTGATTTTTAGTCAAATCAAAATTCGGTAATTGATCTTCCCTCGGATTCATATCTACCTGTTGATCCTTTCAAATATATCTTTATTTGGGATCCTTTCAACCATCACATCGTCATCTTCAAACTACATCACAAAGAATGATGGTGTTAAACATCATGCATGTTACCTCCACGTGTCCTCTCTTCATAGATAGAGCTTTGACCTTTCCAATCGGCACAGCCGAGTTGCTTTTACGCGGCATAATTACTCGATCCATTTTTTAAAAGCTCTCAGAGCATCGCACTCTAATTGATCTAACCATGAGCTCAACGATGGCTTGATCCCGAGTGATATCTCATCACTACCTATGGCATTAACCCGTCTTTTCCCATAGAAAACACCTGCTCTGATATCATTTATCGTAGACTGCAGCCCCACGATGCTTTGAAATCAGGTTAAGTAGATTAAAACCTACTTTAAAACTGATGTTACCATATAAAAACACAGCTACCAACCCTGATATCAAGCTCTCTTTCACAGAATTCTGGACTTCAGATTTAGCAGTAATAGCAGCCTGAGTATATGGCAGATCTGGTCACTATCACAGCAGTAGTTAAGGCAGATTGCAGTTAGCATAACCCCATGAAACCAACAACAATAGACATCGATAATAGGGATCTAAACAGATCATCCAACTATCCTTAGGATCAGTCTTAGAAGACTGTGTTCAGCAGCAAAAAAGAAGATGATCGATTACAGTAGGCAGTAAGGGCTCAAAAGCAACAACGATATTTGATTCAAAACCCCTCTTTTGTTAGTTCTCAAAAGAAACTGAAAATTCTAATTCTAATTCTAGAAAAAAATTCTAATTCTAATTCTAATTCCAAATATCTCTATCAATATTTGGTGGTTACAATGTTTAGAAAAAAATTAAAATAAAACTTATCTCTAATTTAGATTCCCAATGAGACTTGGACTCTTAGTAAATAAAGTAACCTTCTAAAAGTCTGTCTCCTAACTTCTAGGACCTAAACGTCAACAATATCAAATAAAATAAAATAAAATAAATCACAGTTTGGATTTCACAAGAATGTGATTCTCTTGATTTTAAGTGCTCACATGCCATGAAATCATGAGAATTACTCTCGTGCTTCATATCACGTGACCAGTTAATGTGTTCACGTGGGCCTCATTCAGGTTTGTCTTAAAGGCCCACTTGGCCTCTTCTATCTTGGCCCAATGGATCTTAAATTTTGACCCCCAATTTAATTCTTCCTTTTACCTCCAATCTAGGTCCTCTGTGAATTTTAGGGTTAAACCAGCCCTCTTTACTCACCATGGTCTGAATGAAGATTGTGATTCCCATAATGGTCTGAGTGAGGGTGCTAAGCAGCGGCGGCGCCAGGATTTTTTGATGGGGGATCCCTCAGGGCTTTAGGATTCTAATAAAAATCATATAAATTAAGGCTTTAAAGTATAAAAAACATTATAGATTAGGACTTTAAATATATATTTATGAAAAAGAGACCGACTCTCGTGATCGTCATTTAAACAGTAAAATAGTGTTTAAATAATCGTATACCATCATGGTTTAAGAGGGGGCAATCCGCACCTTCGAAGTGATAGATCATAGATAGAAAAGCAATGTGCCAAAAAAAACACATTTTTTAAATTTATTAAACATTTGTGCACTCTACTACCAACCGTTGTGCTTTGCTTTAATGGTTAATATTAAAATTCGTCGATCGGATGGTTCACATCCACTTACGGGCATGATTCTTTAGCTAAAAAATTTTCTAGTACTGAATTGCCACCTAGGCAAATTAGATTGATGATAAATGTGTGCCACATGTCATAATAGTAAAGATCACTTCAATGGTGTGAGATCAAAATTTCTAATTTAAAGGTAGAAGGTTGTTTAAACACTATTTGGTGTATGAATGTTTGTTAGGAGCCATTATCCTTAAAAATAATTATACTTTGAGTAATAAATTAGGGCTTTTATTTTTTATTAAAAAATAATAATTATAGCATACCTTTTACTTCAGTGAAAAATCAATGACAATCTGAGCTCTTAGCGTTGGCGATCAGAGAGTGAATGAGATGTCATAGAAAGAGATAGGCTAACTGGCTTAGATTTGTGCGAGAGAGAGAGAGAGATGGAGACAAAAAGCTAAAGAGTGTTGGCAGTTGGCCGGCTAAGTCTGGGATTTGGGAACCGAGAGAGAGAGAGAGAGAGAGAGAATTTTGTGAGAGGGATTTGGGAATCGAGAGAATTTTGGGAGTCTGTTAATAAATCTTGCACACAAAAAGGTAAGTCTTTAAAGTCTCTGAAGAAGTTTTGGGATTTGGGGGGTCCTTGTTAAAAGATCTTGCAGCTAAAAAGATGCACCTTAAAAGACTTTAAAAGGAAAAAAACTAGCGATGGGGGATCCCGGGACCCCCCATTGGACAGCGTGGCTCCGCCATGCTAAGGATTGTCAAAGTAGTTCATTCACTAGTATTGTTGTCTATCCTCCTGCAAGTATTTCCGCTTATGTTGGCACTGCCTCACACACTTCTTGGTGGTCGTTGATTCTAGAGCAACTGACCATTTGGCTGGCGACACCCGGCGCTTCTTGACGGGGAATTTAGATCCGCATGTTTGCATCGCGACTGGGTCAATCGAAGCAAGCCAGCAAGGAGTAAATGGACTCATAAATGGGCTTTCAAAAGGCCCGTTAAAGACCCGTGTGCACATTAATTTAGGCAATATTTACATACCACCAATGCCTCCTCGACCAGTGGCAAAATTTACGTCAAGGTGGTATGTCCGTGACCGATTATATTGCCAAATTCGAAGAGTTCATGATGAGGGCAAAAGTATCGGAAGACCCTGAAATCACTCTCTCTAGATTCCGCACCGGATTGCGACTTGATTTGCAAAAAGAGTTGATTTCTCACCCCGTAGAAACTCTTGAAAGATGTTATGCCGTTGTGCAAGATCTTGAGCGGTATTTGAAAACTATGGTGGTGAAGAGAAGCGAGCCACAATATAATAACCAACGATCCGGTGAGAGACGATTCAATCCTCCTCCCAAACCTACACAACCTACCCCTATCAATTCTAGGTTTGAAAAGGGAAAAGGTGTAGGCGGGGAATCCTCAAGGGTTAATTCTCAAGTAAAGTGCTATAAATGTCATGGGATGGGACACTTTGCCTCCCAATGCCCTACGAAAGAACCCTAAAGGACTCTCTTCATTGAGGGAGAGGAGGATGATGATGAGGTAGTGGTTGAAGAGGAAGTATTTGAATCGGTTAGTACACCCAGTGATGAAGAGGGTGATGCTATTGGTCATGCTTTAGTTGTAAGGTGTGCCCTTGCACAACCTCAACGGAATGAAAAGGATGATTGGCGAAGGGAGAACATCTTCCACACCTACACTAGATTTGGTGAAAAGAATTGTAGGGTCATTGTAGATAGCGGTAATTGTACTAATGTAATATCCACTCATGCAGTCCGCCGCTTAGGGCTTACACCCAAAGCCCACCCGAGACCTTATAAAGTCGCATGGGTCAATTCTTCATCCATTCCCGTGTCGAAAAGGTGTCGTATATCGATTCAGTTAGGTTCTTATTCGGACATCTTATGGTGTGATGTAGTGCCGATGGATGTGGGCCATATCATTTTGGGGCGGTCGTGGCTCTACGACATGGACGTGACTCTTTCTGGTCGAACAAACATATGCACGTTCATGCATAAGGGCAAAAAGATCACTTCACACCCTTTGCCTCCCAAAGCACCATCGACCAACACAGTCGAAAAGAAGGGCGAGTCTTCTAAATCCATTAATATTGTGAGCCCTTCTGAGTTCGAGAAAGTTTCGATAGAAGAGAGTGTGGTGTATGTAGTTTTCACCATAGAGAGTGCTCCCGAGTCGGTGAGCGAGTGTCCCAAGGAGGCTAAGTCGATTTTAAAAGAGTTTACGGATGTCTTCCCTAAAGACTTACTAAACGAACTCCCTCCCCTGCGTGACATCCATCACGCTATAGATTTGGTTCCCGGATCTACCTAACCGAACCTGCCCCACTATAGGTTGAATCCGGTTGAGCACGCCGAGTTGACTCGGCAAGTCAATGAGCTCCTTCAAAAGGGGTTCATCCAAGAGAGTCTGAGCCCGTGTGTCGTACCTGCCGTACTCACTCCTAAGAAAGATGGTACGTGGCGCATGTGTGTGGATAGTCGTGCAATCAATAAGATTACCATTAAGTATCGGTTTTTCATACCAAGGCTCGATGATATGCTCAACATGATGGTTGGCGCCACTATCTTTTCAAAGATAGACCTTAAAAGTGGCTACCATCAAGTCCACATTCGCCCCGGTGATGAGTGGAAAACCGCCTTTAAGACTAAAGATGGTCTTTACGAGTGGATGGTCATACCTTTTAGGCTTTCTAATGCCCCGAGTACTTTCATGCGACTCATGACCCAAGTGTTGAGGCCGTTTCTAGGCAAATTTCTTGTTTATTTCGATGACATTTTGATTTATAGTCATAACAAGGATCAACACTTGAACCACCTTAGGTTGGTTTGTGAGACCCTCAAGGGCGAGAAGTTGTTTGCACATCTCAAGAAATGCACCTTCATGCAACATTCTGTTGTTTTCTTGGGATTTATTATCTCGGCCGATGGAATGGTCGCGGACCCCGAAAAGGTTAGAGCCATTGTGGAGTGGCCTGAGCCAACAAGCATACACGATGTTCGTAGCTTTCATGGTTTGGCTACTTTTTATCGTCGCTTCATCAGAAGCTTTAGTACCATTATGGCCCCAATTACTGATTGCATGAAAAATGGGGACTTTAAATGGGGCAAAGCAACGACGAAAGCCTTTGCTGAGATCAAACAACAAATGAGTAGTGCAACATTATGCGCCACTAGGACTTTTCCAAAGTCTTCGAAGTCGCATGCGACGCATCGGATGTAGGCATAAGAGGAGTGCTTAGCCAAGAGGGTCACCCTGTGGCCTATTTTAGTGAAAAAACTTAACAAGGCGAAGCAAAAATACTCCACCTATGACAAGGAGTTCTGCGGTCGTTCGATCTCTTTGGTATTGGAAGCATTACCTTAGACCGCATAAATTTGTGTTGTTCTCTGACCATGAAGCCTTACGCTTTCTTGCTTCACAGAAGAAGTTGAACCCAAGGCACGCGAAGTGGGTCGAGTACCTTCAAGGGTTCACATTCGTGTTAAAGCATAAGGTCCGAAAATAGGGTCGGATGCACTTAGCTCATGAAAGTGGTGACTTTGCGCACAATGAGCACCGAGGTCGCCGGGTTCGAACAGTTAAAGGATGAGTACCCTGAGTGCCCAGATTTTTGGGTTGAGTACACTGCTCTCCCTAGTAACCCGACCAGCACACACTCTGTGTACACCATCCAGGATGGGTACTTGTTTAAAGGCAATCGCCTTTGCATCCGTCACACTTCACTGCGTGACTTTCTCATTTGGTAGTTACATGCTGGAGGGATGGCCGAACATTTCGGGCGTAATAAAACTGTTGCGCTCGTAGAGGATAGGTTCTTTTGGCCTAGCCTAATGAGAGATGTCGCTCGGGTTGTCAAACATTATCGTACTTGCCAAGTGTCAAAATAGACCAAACAAAATACTGGCTTGTACACTCCTTTACCCATGCCATACACACCGTGGCAAGACCTCTCTATGGATTTCGTGCTTGGCCTCCCTAAGACCCCTAGGAAGCACGATTCCATTTTTGTCGTAGTGGACCGATTTTCCAAAATGGTCCACTTCATTCCTTGTTCCAAAACCTCCGATGCATCTCATATTGCTAAATTATTTTTCGCGAAGGTAGTGCGTCTTCATGGGTTACCCAAAACCATTGTGTCTGATAGGGATGTTAAATTTACTAGGTATTTTTGGAAGACCCTTTGGCACATGATAGGCACATTGCTCCAATTCTCGACAGCTTACCACCCTCAAACGGATGGCCAAACCGAAAGCACCAATAGGAACCTTGGGATCTCTTTCGTAGTCTTGTCGGTGATCATGTTAGGACCTGGGATACCATCTTACCCACAGCTGAGTTTTCATATAATAATTCTGTCAATAGGTCCATAGGCATGAGTCCTTTTGAGGTAGTACATGGTCATAGGCCTAGGACCCCATTAGATTTGATCCCCATGTATGCATCCCATAGAGTGTCAGAGTCTGCCGATGCATTTGCACAACACATTCATAGCTTGCATGCCGAAATTAAACAAAAAATTAATTCAAGCAATAATCAATATAAATTATCTGCAAATGCTCACAAGCATTATAAAGAATTTCATGTGGGTGATTATGTGATGGTCCGGTTTAGGCCTGATCGGTTCCCATCGGGATCCGCAAAGAAGCTCCAATCCCGAGGTGCTGAGCCTTTTAGAATTTTGGCTAAGAGTGGTCCTAATGCATACGTGCTCGAGCTTCCTCCAGGCACGGGGGTTAGTTCAACGTTCAATGTGGAGGACTTGGTTCCTTATTTGGGCTTCACCCCACCTCCTGAAAACCCACTCCAACCACTTCCTAACCCCAGCCCCAATCCAACCTTGCAACCTATACCTCTTCCTTCCCCAAGCAGACAGAGATCAGATGAGATATAGGATATAATCAACGATCATGTCGTCTCTACACATGACGGGGGATTACAGAAGTACTTGGTTAAATGGGTCGACAAACCGGAGTCCGAAAACACTTTGGTCCACGAGAATGAAGTTCGTCGCTTGAACCCCGACCTGCTAGACATCTACCACGAGCGCGTTTCATCAGTGATGAAACCTTTTTGGTCCAGGGGAATTGACGGGGACGCCACATACATGGACATTGGATTCGGACCACATCGTTTCTACCGGCGTCGAAAGAAGAGGAGAGGGAGCCCGGGTCCGAGTACAACATGCGTGTTTCATCGGTGATGAAACATTTTGAGTGGAGGAGAATGACGAGGAACGTCAAGAGAAAAAAATAAAAATTTAAACATCGCTCATGATGAAGCGATGACGCCTCGTGATTTTGCCCCTATCATCGGTCCGTAGGTCACGGACGTCCGTGGGGCACTACGGACGTCCGTGGACGTCGTAACGGGACTTCTAATTTCGAGTTTTTGTTGCGAAAACTTTCCTTTTTAGTGTTTTATTTCTATTAGAACTCTTTATTTCGAGTTTAATTATTGGTCGCCTATATATTGAGGCTTGTAAAGACTTTTTAATTAGTTATTGAATATTTTGAATGCTTTATGCTTGAATATTCTTTGCCTGAGATGGGTTTGGTGTGGGGCCAAGGGAGTGATTCCCAAAAGCCATTGTTATTTTCTCTATTATCTATCATTGTCTTCTTTGAATCTTCTACCTTATTGATCCCTGCTTGTTTTCTAAATCTCAACCTATTGATTTTGATCCCAAAACCCTAAACCTTTTATGCACCCTAAATCCATCAGAGCCAAAACCCTTTTTTCCAAATCATAAATCAAACCATAAGCCCATTACGAAATCATACACCTATTTCCAAAGCCCTAGTTAGAGCCTGCGAACCTACATTGGATCGAAGACGAACGCCCAAGCCTGGAAAAAGCTAGAGTTCTATCTCTAGGCCGATCTCGCCTCAAATCTAAAAGTACTTGCGCATCGGACTGGACCCTACCTGGATCTCGTGTGATCTATTCATCAAAATTCTGCAACCCTAAGGTATCTTAAGATAATTTTGTGATTAAACTTGAATTATTTTATTTAATTTCAGCCAAATTGCAAAAAAAAATCATATTCCGCATTTTAGGGTTCCCGTCCCGCATCACTTCTCCTCATATTCTCCTCCATCCTCACCTGCATGGGTTTGGTTGGACGACGACACATTTACTCTGGTTATTGGCGTAGTACCATTCTGGTATTATCTTCCCTTTCTTTGTCTCATATTCCTCACTTAGCTACAAATTTACTTTATGTTTGGAGTCCTCTTAAACATTTGAATTGTTCCATGACCACTAAGAGGATTGTTGGTAAGGGCATTGAAAAGGGAGGTTTATACCATTTGGATGTCGATCATAAGTGCACTATTGCTGCTACTACTTGTTAATTCCTCTCTTGATCTTTCCACTCATTTTCCTATTAATGCCAACTATGATACTCTTTCCCTTTGGCATGCCAAATTGGGGTATGCTGAGTTTAAAACCTTGTGCTGGTTGATTCCCTCGTTTCAAACGGTTAGTGTGTCTTCCAAATTTACATATACGGTTTGTACCTTTTCCAAACAAATGTGAAGTGTCAATCATGTGCACGTGCACGAGTGCAGTGGTCCTTTTGAGTTGATTCATTCAGATGTTTAGGGTCCTTCCCCCCGGTTACTGCTCTAGAGGGGTTTTGTTACTATGTTGTTTGTATTAATAATTAAACCCTCATCACTTGTTTCTACCTTGAAATCACAGGATGAAGTAGTTGTTAAATTTCAGGCATTCCATTCTATGGTCCAGATTCTTCAGACCCAATGTAGTTCTCTATTTACCATTAGGATCGCATAATAGTGGAGAGTATACCTTCCCATTCTTTTTCCCAGTATATTTGGGAGCATGACATTTTTTATCAGTTTCTGTGCCCCTACACTCCTCAACAAACTGGAGTAGTTGAATGCAAACATCGGCATCTTATTGGAGTTACACGTTCTTTATTGAGGTGTATGTCTGTTTCTAAGACCTATTAGTGAATGACCTTACTGCTAGTGATTTTGTTATTACATCTCGTATTGTTCATGCTACCCTCTCTCATCCATCATGGAAAACAACTATGATAGAGGAGATGAATGCCCTTGAGGGTAATCATAATTTGGATATCGTTTCCCCACCTCTTGCGAAGAAAGTTGTGGGTTATAAGTGAGTCTTTTGAGTATACCATAGCCCCTATGTTAGTGTTGCATGGTATAAAGCCCACGTTGCTCACGGATTCACACTGACTTATCAACTATGATACCACCTTTGCTCCAGTGGCCAAGCTGGAGTCTATTGGGATTGGCTTATCTATTGTGGCCAATCAAAATTGGTCCCTTCATCAGTTAGATGTGAAGAATGATTTTCTCCATGAGTATCTTAGAGAGGATATTTATATGGACCCTTGACTTGGCTTCCTGCTTTTAGGGAAGAAAAGTTTTTAGACTCCAAAAATCAATTTATGGGTTGAAGCAGTCACCTAGACTATGGTTTGATCACTTTAGTAGCGTGGTTATTGATTTGGGATTTCAAAGATGTCATTCTGACCACTCTTTTCATTCACGTGGGTCTTGGTGGTCGTACGATTCTCCTTGTCTATGTGGATGATATGATTCTCACTGGAAATGACTCTTTGTTTATCTCCTATGTGAAATGTGAGCTTACTCGTATCTTTGAAATTAAAGATTTAGGCAGTTTGAAGTTTTTTATGGGACATGAAGCCACTCACTCTAGATCAATATTATACTTTCTCTCTCAGAGAAAGTATAATATTGATCTCCTCAATGATACAAGAATGCTTGAGTGTAAGCCAACTATATTCTCGATGGACCCGAAGCTCTCTTTTCATGGGAGTGAAGGTGATCTTTTCCATGATCCCTATGAGGATCAACGTTTGGTGGGCCACTTGATTTATCTTGCTCTCACCAGATTGGATATTACTTTTATCGTTAGCTTAGTCAGCCAGTTTTATGCTCTCGCACTTATTTTGTGGTTGTTTGTCATATTCTCCGGTATCTCAAGGCTACCCCAGGTTATGAACTATTATATCTATCACATGCTGACATGAGTCTTTCTGGATAGGCTGATACCGACTGGGCTAGTTCTATCACAGATTGCCATTCTACTTCTGATTATTGCGTATTTCTCAAAGGCAATTTGGTTGCATGGAAAGTAAAACATAGCCAGTGGTCTCCCAATCTAGTGTTGAAGCTGAGTATCTCGCTTTTGCACATGGTATTTGCAAGATTTTATAGTTTCGCTGCTTTTTTTTCGAGCTTGGATTCTCTATCAGCGGCCCTAACCGCTCCATTGTGATAATGAAGTGGCCGAGAAGATTATTTCAGATGCGGTATTACATGAAAGTACAAAACATATTAAAGTCGACATCCATTTTGTTGGAGGAAAGGTTTGGGATACATCTTTGGAGCTTGTTGATGTTGCTTCCTCAGCAACTGGCAGATATATGGACTAAAATTATTTGGCCTAGTACTCTTCGCTATGTGGTTGTACATGAAGATCGGCATGTTGGATACCATGCCATGCCCCAGTTTGAAGGGGAGTGTTGGTATATTAATATGTTTGTAGTAGGCATTACTATGTATGGGGTGCATGTAGTAGCTTTGAGTATGTATGTAATATTATCAAGTTAATGCTAGTGAGGGTCCCTCTTCTCACTAGGTTTTCTCCAATTATTCTATCTTCTCCTCTATTTCCTTCTAATACTAATCCTAAAACCTTAAAGCCATCTTCCATATCCTAATACCACAAACCTAAATCCCTCTTCTATGTCTGTGTGTGTGAGAGAGAGAGAGAGAAAGAAAGGGAGAATATATATTATGTGGCATGTGCAAGCTTCGTTCGTAGGTGTGATAAAGTGTGGTTGACGGGACGCCAACATCGTAGACATCGGATATAGACCTTTTCGCGTGTATCAACGTCGGAAAAAGCGGAATGGAAGTCAGAATTAGGCGAAAGATGAGATTTTGGAGAATTTGAGGAGCAAGACAAATTCGAGCGATCGAATTGCAATTTCGATCGATCGAACCATGTCGACAGAAAACACTATTTCTGGAGTAACATATATATATATATATATATATATATATATATATATATATATATATATATATATAATTCAATCGATCGAATGTCCATTTCGATCGATCGAATTTCAGTGGCGATATATTGATATATATGTATTTCGATCGGTCGAGTTTCACTGTCAATTGATCGAAATCACGTAGAGTTATTTTAAATTTTAATTTCGAGCTTAAGTTTTAGGGGCTTATTTGTCTTTTATTTAGTATTTGTTTTAGGGTTTTCTTCTTTGTAAGGCCTCTTATATATGGTCCTTAAGAAAAGCATTGTAGTAGAGTTGATGATTAATGAAAAGAGTTTTTGCTTGCGTGCTTGAGATGAGCCTCTACGAAGAGTGAATCTTCTTTCCGAGAAGGGTTTGGTGTGAAGCCAAGGGTGTGAAGCGCACAATCTATCCTTGTCTATTTTATCCCTTTTCATCTATCTTCCCTGCTTTAATTCAAACAACCCAAATCTGTCATATCCCATCCAAATACCCGACTCCTAAAACCCTTACTTTTCCCTAATCCATTGAACCGATTCGATTCAACAACTGTAGATCCCAACAGAGTTATTAAACCCTTCCGCATCAAATACCCAAAGAAAACCAGTAATCTCATCATTGAATTGTGAGCTCCCTAATCTGAAAATACCTAGAGTTCTATCTCTAAGACCGATCCGCATCGCTATTCTAACGGATCTAGCACAAAGACTGAACCCTACGCGAACCGAACATGATCTTTTCACATGGAGGACTGTGAACGCCTAAGGTATTCGTTATATTTTTGGATTTATTGCTTAATTTAATTCAATTTAATTTCGGCAAGCCATTAATCATCGCATTCACGTAGTTTTGGGTTTTGTCCTGCGGCAATTTTGGTATCAAAGCTTAAGTTCTAGGTTAGGGCATATTGTGTGTCATTTTAATTTTCGTTGCATTTTATCTCATTTGTGTTCAAAAGTATGCACGTCTACTGTTTGACAAAATTCCTCACCCATTGTGGTTCATGCTTGCATGGCATTTAGCTCCCGTGGTAGTAAGTCGTGTTCACTATGAGCATGAGCGAGATTGTCGATGCCCTTAGGGACATCAAAGCCAAATGTGTGCAATTAATAATAGGAGCCGCTACACGCCAAATTCTTAGCGAAATCTCAAAAGTCGTGGTGAGACTAGAGTTAGAGGTTACTCTCATCAGCGTGCACCCGAGTACGATCCCGCCAAAAAGTTTCTAAAATCTATTCGGGATGAAGTTCCATGTTTTGAGGGACGGCTAAACCCCAAAACCTTCGTGGAATGGTTGTCTAGTGTAGAAGAGTATTTTGATTGGTATGGCGTACCGAATGAGCACAAAGTTAGGTTAGTGAAAACAAAATTGGAGGGTGGTGCTAAAACCTATTGGACTAATGTTGAGCTTCTATGCGAGTTAGCTAATCGTAAGCCCCTCACACGATGGGAGGACATGAGGGAGCGATTTATCGAGAATTATGTTCCTCTCATGCACCGTCACCTTCTACGATTTTTGAAAACCAAGACAAATAAGTGTCCTGATTGCGTTAAGTGTCAAGGTTTCGGACACTTTGCTTACCAGTGCTCCATTAAACTTCCCACTCCGAATTTATTGATTAAAAGCAAAAGTTCTAAGGAGCCGAAAAATATGAAAATAGAAGAGGAAGTATATCACCCTAGAACCATGATAAGCGAAGAGGAGATGGAAGAAGCTGACAAAAGTCTCGTTTGTGTTAAAGAGACTTCTATCTCCCTTGTGGATAGTGATGTTGGGTCAAGTACACTTGAGTCCATCGAACTGGGTACGCAAGAACCATTGGTGCTAATTGAATCGAGTACCTCAGAGTCTTTGGTTTTGGTTGACGCGAGTACGCACGAGTTCATCGAGTCGAGTGCACTTGAGTCTTTGAAGTTAGTCGAACCGAGTACACATGAGCCAATCACTTCACCTACCAATGAGTCATTGGAATCCATTGAGTCGAGTCCACATGAGCCAATAGTGCCACTTGATTTGATCACACATGAGTCGCTAGTGTCACATGCACATCATAGTCTCAAGTTGCATACTGCTATACATTCCAAGTCTTATTATGAGTCATCTTTTGAGTCTCATTCTGCATTGCATGCCGAAAGTAAGTTTAAAATTAATTTATGTAATGAAACTCTCAAAATATCGATGCAGTTACCTAAGGCTTTTATGGAATTTCAATTGAATGATCATACAATGGTTCGGATTGAACCTGAACGAATCCCATCGGGAGTCATAAAAGATCTCCTGGCCCACGGCACTAGACCTTTTGGAATGGTGGCAAGGAATGGCCCTAGTGAGTATGTTCTTGAGCTTCCTCCAAATACAGGAATCAGCTCAACGTTCAATGTGGACAACCTAGTTCCTTCTCTGGGCTCAACCCCACTACCTTGCAATCCTTTCCGACCGCCTCTTATTCACGACCCCATCCCACTTCCCTATCCAAGCAGGCAGAAAAAAGAGATAATTGAGGAATTTTGGGATAATCTTGTAGCATTCACCTGCGGCCAAAAATTTCTGGTTTATGAGATGCAGAGGGTTGGCGAGTCGACTACCGAGAGTGCATGGGCCAATCATGAGAGAGTTCGTCGCTTGAGTTCCCGTATTCCCGATCAATATCGCGATCACACTTCATCGGGGATGAATTCCTTCGGGTCCGGGAGAGTCGATGCGAAACTTCAAAAGTATTTGGTAGAGTGACTTGGCGAGCTAGGTTATTGGACTCGTCAAGGAGAGGTTTACCGGGTATGTCCCTCTACAATGGACCGAGATGATGCTCATACGTCACCAAGTGCTAGGATTCACTTCATTCGTGTTTCATCGGTGATGAAACATTTTGAGTCGGAGAGAATTGACGGGGACGCCGACATCGTAGACATCGGATATAGACCTTTTCGCATGTACTGACGTCGGAAGAAGCAAAATGGAAGTCAGAACTAGGCGAAAGATGAGATTTTCGAGAAATTTTGGAGAATTGGAGGAACAAGACAAATTCGATTGATCGAATTGCAATTTCGATCGATCGAACCATGTCGACAGAAAACACTATTTCTGGAGTGACATATATATATTATTCGATCGATCAAATTTCAACGGCGATATATTGATATATATATGTTTCGATCGATCGAGTGTCACTTTCGATCGATCGAAATCGAGCAGAATTATTTTAAATTTTAATTTCGAGCTTAAGTTTTAGGGGCTTATTTGTCTTTTATTTAGTATTTATTTTAGGGTTTTCTTTTTTGTAAGGCCTCCTATATAAGGTCCTTAAGAAAAACATTGTAGTAGAGTTGATGATTAATGAAAAGAGCTTTTACTTGTGTGCTTGAGATGAGCCTCTACGAAGAGTGAATCTTCTTCCCGAGAAGAGTTTGGTGTGAAGCCAAGGGTGTAAAGCACACAATCTATCATTTTCTATTTTATCCCTTTTCATCTATCTTCCTTGCTTTAATTCAAACAACCCAAATCTGCCATATCCCATCCAAATACCCAACCCTAATCCATTGAACCGATTCGATTCAACAACCGTAGATCTCAGCAGAGTTATTAAAACCTTCCGCATCAAATATCCAGAAAAAACTAGTGATCCCATCATTGAATTGTGAGCGCCCTAATCTAGAAATACCTAGAGTTCTATCTCTAGGACTAATCCGCATCGCTATTCTAACGGATCTAGCACAAAGGTTGAACCCTATGTGAACCGAACATGATCTTTTCACATGGAGGACTACAAAGGCCTAAGGTATTCGTTATATTTTTGGATTTATTACTTAATTTAATTCAATTTAATTTCGGCAAGCCATTAATCATCGCATTCACGTAGTTTAGGGTTTTGTCCTGCGGCAGTGGTGCATGTCTATGATAATAGCCTACATCATCTTACCCCCGACTTTCCTATTTCATATAAATATCTAGAATGTATATTTTTTTATAGATAAATATCCACTTTGGCAATTCTCAAGAAATAATCCAGAAGTCCTAGATCACTAACACGGGCAAACACCTTGTCTTCCTGTCTGACGTTGACATTTGTCTAAGCTACATAGGTGAGTATGCATAGAGACCATTAATTAAAAGAACCACGAAAGAAATAGTTAGATTAATGGAAAGGAAAAATCAGAAACAGGGAGTGAATAGAGAAAAGGTAGAAAGAATGGGAGAAGAAACCAAGAAAGAAAGTGGAAAGATTTGGAGACGTGGAGACTAGGGCTGGAAAGAGAGCTGATTTGGCAGTGATGATTTCTTTCTCTCGACCACAAACCTCTTGGGGCTTGGTTATGATATCATGCAAGAATGTGATGTTATGGATCCATTTACTAATTCATGATCCCCATAAATACTTTAATTGCAATACCTTTAGACATTGCTTAATATACATCTTCATGGAGAAACAGAGAACATGCAGATAATTAATAACAAAATGTGACAGCCTGGATTTCGGCACTCTGAAACCCATGCCATCAGATCACCCGTTAAGGCAATCCCACGCTTACACGAACACTTGCACATCCACAATCACTAATCCACAAACCTATCTCAATTAAGCAGATAGAGTCATTTAAACGCATCAAAAGAAATACATTTCTAAATGTAAACTTGATCAAAATAACGGTTATAAACCTCATGGCAATTGCATGAATGAAAGACCGAAACGAACCATCAGTGATTGACATCTATCACTAACCAATGGTTCACAAAATAATATCCAAAACACATCTATTACATAATCAATGTAACTCAAAATGGTTGGACATACCAAGCCAAACAAAATACACTTCTGACTTCTCTCACACACGAACTCAATCTACTTAGGAAAGAACTCCGGTAGGGGCTCAATTTCCTCAGGTTCGTATTTTGGGTTGCTTTTAAGATCCAAGTCCTTCTCTAAGTCCTCACCTGTGACGTATAGTCGAAAGGGTGAACTTACATCCAAGCTCAATAGGGGAAAACATTAGTAGCATTTAAATCTCATATCACAAGCATAAAGTCACATAACTGATTTCCATAGGCACATTCCACATTTATCTCAATTGAATTCCATATGCAAAAACTTAATCACACACATGCTTGAATCGCGTACTTTGTTTTAAAACTTAAAGCATTAACTTAAATACCTTTCTAAGCAAATATAGCATTAGAAGCCGCATATAATACTGCTGGGAATCCAAACCATCGTCGTTCAATGAACCATTCACATTTATGTCCAAGCCCCCTTCATTAGAAAGGATGCTTGTGCCAAACACATATTACCGTTGGCCGGTGAGAAAGTTGAACTGATATCCCGCCGTATCGGAGCACAAGGGATTCGTTTTACTAAACCTTAAATGAATGTGTAGTTTCTAACTTATAGTTTCACACCGTGTAAAGTGATACTTTATACTATTTTTGGAAAACTAATATTCTTACACATTTTCGGAATTCTCACAACACATCTTTCGCATCACATTATTCTATTAAAACTTGTTTGAATTTAAAGAATTTCACATCACACTGATTGTATTCAAAACTTGTTTGAAAATGTAGAATATCACATGACTTATTTCACAAAACTTAATAACGCTTATCACATCACATTACTTAACTTACATAAAGCATATTCAAGTTAAATGATCGTAAGTTTCCCCTATCTCAAGTCACGCTTATCACATCACATTACTTAACTTACATAAAGCATATTCAAGTTAAATGATCGTAAGTTTCCCCTATCTCAAGTCACGCTTATCACATTCCACACATAGCTCTATTGAGGACTCACACATAAGTTCAACGCTTTAGTCCTACGTTCAAAATGTCCAAATACCCCTTAGGAATGCTTAAGAAGAACTTAAGATACACATTTCCAAAGAATTCACATCAAAAGAGTCGAAACAAATCTGACTCTGTTTCTCGCGTGAGCGAGCCTTTGAGCTCGGGCGCGCGAGCCCACAGACAGCTCAAATCCCGCGCGACCGACAGGATTTTGGCGTGCTGAAGTCAAGTACGCGAGGCCTTGCGCGAGCGAGCCTCTTGTTCATTTACGACCTCGGGCGAGCGAGTCTCAGAGCCTCTCAGACACTTATGCTTTGCAGAAGGCTTCTCACGCAAGCGAGTTTTGAAGCTTGGGCGCGCGAGAACCAGAGATTCTTTCATATTTGAGTTTTTCTCAATTCGATCTTCTTCATTTTTCTTCCACACTTCTTACACACCACATTAAAAGACTTCATTTACAAAATTCACATATTAGAGTATCGATTTCTCACCTTTAACTCAATGGTTCACTCGTAGATCGGATCGTCTTCCTTCCTTGCAAGTAAATGGGTTTCGAAACCCATTTCAGCTTCTCCAAGCTCCTCGATCAACACAAGGCCAACGTAATCGTATGGCGATCCTTCACACACGAGTTTGCATATGATTCACTATGATCTAGTGGATCCAAACACAAGGATTCAAGCAATCCCCTTTTCTTTTCTCTTCTTTCTCTTCTCTCACAACAATTAGGTTAGCAAACCCACATATGGGTTTCACACGTGGGTTATCCCTCACACCAAGCAATTGCTTTGCTTTCATGTAAAGCACAAACACAAATGTTGTGTTACACTTATCTACTTATTCACTTGGTGTGAGACGCATGCACACCAAAGTGTGTACAAAATTAAATGGGTTCCTTTGTGAACCACACACACACACACCACTATTTGACTTACGTGTTTGCCCAAAATTTGGGGATATTACACACAATGTGTTCTATCGCTTAACACACTGACCAATGGCAATGCATTAAAACATTTGTATAAATTATTTGTTGAATGAGCATGGATCTAACCATTTTTCATGGATAATAACTTGCTATATTCTTTCCACATCAAATTTAATTCCACAGAGCTGCTCATGAGGCAAGTGCTACCATTGCAATTGTTAATATAGGCGCAACAAGGGCTGATGAGTTTGTGCCATTGAAAATCAATGCTCGATGTGGGGAGGTACCTATCTTGATAAGTTGATACAATTTTAACTTGGTCTGGAGTATATGAAAGAAACTATTCTTAATCTTAGGACAACTCTTTGGGTGTTTCAGATACTACCCAGGATGCTTGACATGGGATGCCTTTATGTGTCTAATATCCATTGATGCATCTTCCTGCCAACATAAAAGAGGTAGAGTGGATGAAAAAAAAAAAAGTTTTTCTTTCTTTTAATTTAATGGTGTAATCTTTGGTTTGGAAGTATACATACACAATGATCTGATTATCATAGAATTTCTTTTTGTCCAACTTCACACAGGATGCTGAAGAAACTAGCTTTGTCAATTCCAGGAAGAGCTTGCTTCACGATGAGCTAATGGATCGTTGCAGACTCATCCTAGCCAATGAGCTCATGTCTTGTTGGCTGACTTTGAGACATGCACGGATTAAATTCTGTACATATCTAAAAGTCAGGTTAGCTCATTGTCTGCAATGAGCCCTTGGCTCATCATTGGCAAATTCTCACAGGAGTGCGATTCAAATCATGCATACAGAAGCCTCTTCAGAAACAAATGTTTGGTTCTTTTATTAATTTATGTGTAAGCTTCATGAACGATTCCGTGATGAAAACTGTTGTAATTCTAGGGCCTAGGATGCTCTATGGACTCCTTGAAGAGAGGCCAATACTTAGGAACGACAATAGACCTTTTCTTTAGTTGTAATTAATTGATTCTAGATTGGGAGTTCTTCTGGGATGTTCTTCGTTACGAATAATGGACCGCCTTATTACAAATAAGCTGTGACTGGCACCTCTTTTAGGCCACGTGTCAGATGCTTTTAGCAATCGTGGTTATCAAAGTTTTAGTGTATATTGAGCTGAAGTAGACCCAAAAATACTGTTATTAGGAGATTTGAACCATCTCATCAATGGACTTGATATTGATAATTTTATAGTGGTTGATATTAAAGTCTACCGAAATTGGATATCTCCAATTCTCTCACATGCATAATTATTTATAAGACTTGCAATAATTGGCTGCAACTTGAACCACTTAGATTGATCAAAGGTGCACGACACAACATAAAATTGGGCTGTCGTGGCTCTATGAACAAAGGGTCAGTATATCAACCACTATTCGTTATGCATAATTACAAGTTCAGTATACAACTACAATATGTATACATAATGGGTACTGGGACTATACAATCGAACGCACCTATGCCGTGTGTTCAACTGCTATTCACGTGCCACATGGTATGTGGTCGCGAACCTCATCTAGTCTCTTAAGGTTTTGCAACTGTGTTAAGACTTTTTACCTTTCAAATCATGGGGCCAAGACCTTGGTTCACCATCTAAATATGGGCCGATGAAATTTTTACCCAATAGTTAATAGTGGAAAATCACTTATTTTCAGTTATTGTATTTTATAATCATTGATTCACTTTGGGTATGTTGATGTGGCACTCAACTAGTTCAAGCATATTGTATCTAGAATGCATTTAGACGTATAGTCTCTCTCTCTCTCTCTCTCTCTCTCTCTCTCTCTCTCTATATATATATATATATATATATATATATAGTCAAGATATGGGTTCGAATGCATGAATGATCCATGCATTCGAATCAGGTGGGGTCCACATGGCTCTCATCTAAGGGATCGCGTGCCACGATTGCCCAAAGAAGACCAGATTCATTTAAAATAAGATAGAAAAGGGTTATATCAACCATCCAAAATGTGGTCAAAGGTGTAAAATTTTAATAGGAAAAAAGTTCATTTAAGCACTTCAACCAACATGCTTAAGCAACCTTAAAAGAAATGTTTTTGAAATCGTTATAACTTTTAATCCGAATGTCTGTTGTTTTTTAATATAAGATGCACTGGGACATTTGTTTTAAATTGTGACAACTTTTAATCCAGGCATCAAACTTGTTGATGTAGTATATCGTTTTGGGTGACTCAACAATAAATCCATTTCAATGGTCAAGTCAAGATTTTGGGCTTAATTTAGAGACAGTGAAAGTCTCGTGTGTTTTAACTTCGTTTGCGAGCTTTCAGACAGCTTCGGGGTGTGCAACATGACGAGGAGTTGTGAGAAAGGTCGAACCCATTAATCGTATCCGAGACTTAGCTTTCACCCGGTCACCCCTCTTATACCCCCGAAGTTGAATCAGAGCTAGAGGGGGGTTTTTGCACTTGGGCGGTGTGTACAAGGCCTGAGAATGAATTCATCGTCGTATGATTGACCGTCGAATATTAGCTCTTCCGGCTTCATGCAAGGCAAATTGCAGCCTGCAATTTGAACTGATTTTGGAGTTAGCTTACCCTCACGGGATTACGACCCTTTGTCCCGCAACCATTATAGCACTTGTATAGCCCAAGGCATAAGGGGCATGATGACTTGTCGTCATCCTCACCTTCCTCTGGCTTGTGTTCAAAGTCGCTCTCTAATTAGAATGTACAGCCTAAATACGGAATCTATAGCAATGTGTGTTAGAAAATTAGTTCAGGTTGCAAGAAAGATAATGATTTGAATGAAAAAATACGCAGATTCAATTCGAGGCACGTTGAGTATTATTGTTTTTAAATCAAAATTTGCCCCTATTACTATGAAAGTGGTCACCAATAGGTCATCGGCAAATCGGTTCCAAGATATAACGCACCAACAATGTACTTGTGTGATCAAATTTGGTGTATCTGATCACGCAACCAGAACACCAAATAGCGCAAAAAGAGACTTTTGAAACTATCTTTAAAACAGGGCAGAAGAAAAGGAAAAATGCAGTATTTGAAAAGAAGGTCTCGGGTCCCTTTAATAGAAAACAACAGGAGCGAAAATGTTTTTGGAACGGACATATCCGTTTAAAGTAACTGAATAGATTAAAAAAATCAAATGTTTAAAATCAAAGAGTAAAAAATTTGGTTACATTTTTATCCAAAAAGATTAACTAAATGCACCACCACGTACACGTGCTCGTGCTCGTGTCCGTCCCGTCTCGACCCGGCTCGACTCGGCGCGCGCGTATTTGTAACTGATGAGGTGCATGGCGGTGAAAGCTATAAAATTTGTTCCCCCTTGGTGAAAGCTAAGCATTGAGTCAATGCTTGAATATAAAACTCAAGACCCAAAAAATGTTCTACACGATGTGGGACTATTAAAATAAAAGACAAATAAATAAAAAAACTTTGACTTGATATTTTAAAATATCTAACAATCTCCCACAATTTTAAAATATTTAAAACAAAGTAAAGCCAAAAATATGTGCATAAATGAAAATATCTTATAGACTTGAATTTTCACTTTAGTGAAAATAATTTTAATTCAAAATTTACTAAGGTCTTTAGTGAAAATAAGTCTTAAACTAACGATCTTATACGATAAATTAGAACTATTTCATACACGTATTTCACATATTTGGTGTTCAATAAATAGGTTAACACATTTAGGCCCTATGCTAGTAGCCTGATTTTCGTAAGTGTTTATGAGAAAAAGTTATGTCTCATTAAAAGCCTCATACTTATATAGGTATACCTATAAGAGATATCCCTGTAACTTTAACATCTCAACACAAAGTGTTATAGGACTATTAAGAGCAATGTTCAACCTCCCCTTATCCATTACAGGTGAAACAATACCCTCCTGGGATGCATATAAAATTTATTTCTTATCAATCTAGTGTTATTTAGCCGTCACGTATTTACGACTTGTTTTTTTCTTTGAACCTAATCATTAATTTAAACAAATAATAGGTATGGTTCTCATCATAAGTGGTTGTGTAGGTTTAATGGCTTTAAACTCATCTCGATTGATGTCTTATGAATTTCATCTCTGTCAAGACTTTTAGTAAATGGATCCGTCAGATTTTCTGCAGATCTGATCCCAATTACTGAAATGACTTCATCTCTAAGTAATTGTTTTACATAGATATATCTTAGACTAATACGTCTAATTTTTCTCATTATATGTTTGACTATAAGTCTTTGATAGTGTTGCTTCACTATCATAATGTATAGAGATAGGAGGCAATGGTTTAATTATAATTGAAAGTTCTATTGGTAAATTTCTTAATCATTCCGCTTCTTTTCCACTTAACGCTAAGACAAAGAATTTTGATTTCATAGTGAAATGTGTGATGCAAATTTCCTTCTTTGATTCCCATGAGATCACAGCTCCCAAACTGAATATTCATCCACTTGTGGACTTTGATTCTTCCGAACCAGATATTCAACTTGCATCGTTATATCCTTCTAAAACTTGAGGATATCCCAAAAAATATAAACCATAATCAATAATATCTTTTAAATATCTAAAAAATGAGAAATAGCATTTCAATGAACAGAACTATGATTACTTGTAAATCTACTTAACTTACTTACCGCAAATGTAATGTCTGATCTTGTGCAATACATCGCATACATAAGGTTACGAATAACCCTTACATATTCTAACTGTTGCATACATCTTCCATCATTTTTAGGTAATTTAATATTAATATCCAAAGGTGTATTGGCAGGTTTTAAATCAAAGTAATTGAATATTTTCAAGATTTTTTCAACATAATGAGATTGAGTTAAGGTTAACGTATTTTCATTTCTTACAATTTTGATTCTTAAAATTACATCTATCTTTCTTATATCTTTCATGTTAAAAGATGAATTAAGAAGTTTTTAGTTTCCAAAATAACTTCTAAATTAGTTTCAAAAATGAGTAAATCATCTACATAAAGACATATTATAACACCATGATTAATAGAGAATTTATAATACATACATTTGTCGGCTTCATTAGTTTTGAATCCAAAATTAGTAATAGTATTATCAAATTTTTCATTCAACTATCTTGGTATTTGTTTTAACTCATCTGCATATTTAATAAGTTTACAGACTTTCTTTTATTGTCCAGGTACCTTTTGGTTATTTCATATAGACCTCTTCTTTTAAATCACCATTTAAGAAGACAATTTTAATATTCATTTAATGAATTTCTAACTTGTGTATAGAAGCTAGTGTAATTAGAAGTCTTATAGTGAAAATTCTAGCAATGGGTGCATAAGTGTCAAAATAGTCAACACCTTCTTTGCCTATATCTTTTGACAATCAATCGTGCCTTAAATTTGTCTATAGTTCCATTCATTCTATGTTTTCTTTTAAATATCTACCTACAACCTATTGGTTTAGAACCTTCGGGTAAGTCTACTAATTTTTATATTTTATTTCTCATTATTGAATTCATTTCATCATTGATAGCTTCTTTTCAAAAAGTATTATTTCTAGATTTCATGATATCGTTAAAAGTGATAGGATCATCTTCTATATTTAGATATAAATGTTTCTTAATACTTTTAGTCTTATTTCCTTCAATCAAATAGATATAATAGTCTTTTGAGAGACTAGTTTCAAATCGTTGACGTTTACTTCGTCGAGGTTTAATGATGACCTCTTCATCATTCAAAGATTCAATAATTTCTGAAGATTTAGAAGATTCTCCATCTTCATAAGTTTGACTTTCAATATTTAATTTATTAAATAGAGTAGTAAACTTAGATTCATAGAATATAACATTTCTAGATTCGATAATAGTATTTTTATCTATGCTATCATTAGATTCCATAACTAGAAATCTGTAAGCTTTACTTTTTTGTGCATAGCCTACAAACGCACACTTAATAATTCTAAAGCCTATCTTAAGTCTTTTAAGATTTACTAATCTAACAAGTGCCCTACACCCCCACACTTTAAAATAGGTTAGACTAAGTCTTTTATTATTCCAAAGTTCATAAAGTGTAGTTAAAGTTTTTTTATGTGGAATTCGATTCAAAATATGAGTAGCAGTTAATAAAGCTTCACCCCATAAATTTTTATCTGAATTAGCATTGACCAATATTGCATTAGTCATTTCTACTAATGTTTTATTTTTTCTTTCGACAACCCCGTTTTGTTGCGGCATGTAAGGGGTTGTCACCTCATGATGAATTCCATTAACTTTACAGAAATCGGAGAACTCATTTGACATGTATTCTCTACCCATATCAGATCTAATGACTTTAATTCTTTTATTTAATTAATTTTTTACTAAAGCTTTATAAATCTTAAACTTTTCAAAAGCCTTATTTTTAGTATTTAATAAATATATATGAACATATTTTGAAAAATCGTCTATAAAAGTAATAAAATATTGTTTCCCTCATCTAGTAAGAACATTATTTAAATAATAAATGTCACTGTGTATTAAATCTAATAAACACGAATTTCTCAAAACACTGAAAAAAGATTTTCTAATAATTTTAATCTTAGCACATACACTACAAACACTACTATAAAAAAATGCATGTGTTGGAATTAATTCTAAGTTAGTCATGCATTTCATAGATCTACAATTAATATGTCTTAATCTATCATGCCATAAATTAGAAAGAGAGATCAAGTAAGTGTTTGCGATTCTCAGTGTGCTTACTTTATTTGTTGGTGGAAAAAGTAATTTAAAATCAAAGTAAAACAGGGGATGGAATCAGCACAACTGAGAAATCCTAGACCTGCAAGATACAGGGTCCATTTGTAGCAAGTTTTGATAAGTAAGAGTTTGTCCCACAAGGAAAGGTGATCTACAGCTCCAAGGGAGCCATCTCTAGTAGTCCCTCCAGATCTGACTACAGATCTGGCAGTCCTAAAAGGAAGGGAGTTTAGGGTCACTTATTCTAAGTATCCTAAGATAGCCTAATGAATTAACTACAGAAAGGGTTGAGAAGATGGATGGAGTGTAAAAATAAATATAAAAGGGTGAGAAGTATGCTATTGAGATCTAGATCAGAGGAGTTTTGTAACTCAGATTCAGATCTAATGTTATAGAAATCCTATCCAATGGCTACATTATCACCACTGAGGAGAAAGAATCCAACTCATCTCTGTGCCATGATCCAATCCCTTAAGGCTATAACCTGTCCACTTAAATGGTCACAGACTATCCCATAGGAGAACCACAATCCAGAGATGGGTCAAAACAAGTTTATCATTATAGGCACTACTTCATCCAGGCTACAAGCTCAGGAACCTCAACCTCTAAAGCTCTATGTGTGGGGCTAAGGCTGTATAGGATCATGATAGCCCAGACACATAGAACCAGCAAGAGAGTGAGTACAACCTTCGATCTAGCTGTCCATTGTTTGAGTGGGACTACAATGGTCCAGTCACAAGCCTACAATCTCCATAACCAGATCAGATCTAACATCTGATGACAGGTCTATACTAATATAGGGGAGTCTGCCTCTGCACAATCTCCTACCAGGCTACAAGCTCAGGCTCGGAGAAGAAGGATCCATTTTGGATTGGCGGGTTGGATTCACCCTAAGGCTATAACCTGTCCACTTGAATGGTCACAAATTATCCCAGAGGTTATCCTCCTCACGGAGCCCAAAACAAAACAAGAATATTGCTGCCACCACCATGGTTACAAGGCTACCAGCTCAGGCTCCCATAAGAATTTCAGATCTAGTGGATCCTGTGATGGGGCTAAGGCTGTATAGGACCATGATAGCCCAGACACACAGGTCACTTGGATCTGAATGGATCCTTAAAATCAGTCCTCCATTGCTTTGAAACACAGCCAAAGCAATGGCGGATCACAAGGCAGCAGCCTTGCACAAAGCAACTCACATATACACGAATCCCATAAAAGTACAAATCCTATTGCAAAACATCCATTAATCTAATCTTAATAAACATACATAGGCATAGCCAGCAAGTGCTGGGCCATGGAGAGAAGAAAATGAAAAAGGAAAACTACTTACAGCTACAGAAAAAACAAGACTACAATGCTAAAAATAAAACAGAGAAAAAGCTGAACTCTTCCGGCCATTCTAAACCTAAACCAGGCTTAGGTTTATATAGCAGTGGGTGTGGCGGCGCATTAGGGTTAGGAAACCCTAATTTTAGCGATGCCACGTGGCTTATTAATGATCCTTGGATACCTCGGGGCGCGTGCACAGAGATTCGAGCGTGGGAGTGCGTGCCCTAATCATTAAAAATCCCCAGAAAGTCCTCTGCTGACGCGATGGAAGTTGGAGTTCAGAGCTTTGCCAGGTTGCAGTCGATTCCCAGACTTGTCGCGTGGTAGCTCTATTCTTCGCGTGGTTGAGTTTAGCATTAAAACTTCAGACGTCACAGGGTTGCAGCTTCTTGATGCTTTGAGCAGTCGCGAGGTAGATAGTTAGGCTCTCGCTGGATTGGGCTGCGTGCAGTTGGATTGCTACTTGTGAATAGCGCGGGAATTGCGCGAGCATTCCATAATAGATCTTCGCGAGGCTAACTCTGGCTTTGCGAGGCTGCTTTCTTCCTGAATAGTGCGAGAACTACGTGAGAAGTTCACTTCTTAATGGAACTTCGCGAGGATCCTCGCGAGGCTTTGAGGCTTTTCTGAACTGCGCGAGAAGTTCTCTTGACATTTGCATCCCGCGGCTACTGCGCGAGGCAGGATTTTGATGCTCTCTCTCCTCAGCTGTTCTGAGCGAACTGCGCGAGGGTGAGAGGGATCTTCTTGAACTGCGCAGGAGCTACGCGGCCTTTAACTTCTGAACTTCGCGAGAGCTGCGCGACGAGTATTTTTCTGAATCCTCTGGAGCTTTGTCAGCTGCGCAAGGCTCTTCTCAGGTCTGGACTCATGGCTCATTCTTCTAAGGGACTTCTGGTGCCAAAACAGGCTCCTTAGCAGGATTTATGGCCTTATTGCACTGCTGTTTATTACCTACAGTAAATAGCTTAACAAACATTTATTAGATGGCTAAGGGTCTAATCAAATATTAAGTTAAGGGATAAAAAGTGATACTTTTCAGGTCTTAACAGTAAGAAAATGAGAGATTTTATTAATTGAATTAATTACATTGAGTTTAAACATGCCTCCCATGGCATATATTTTTCTAATAAATTCATCATTCTTAGATAAGATAAACTTATCCGATTCAAATACAAGTTTAAAATCATGCTTGATCAGTACACCATCCGAAACGATGTTCTTGCGAATATCGGGTATATGGAGCACGTCAGTAAGTGTCACGACTTTTTCAGATGTGAAATTCAATTTTACTTTTCCACAACCTATGATCTTCGTCGTAGATGAGTTCTCCATAAAGATATCTTGATCATCATCAGCCTTTTCATACGTCACAACCATGTCACGATTATTAAAAATATATTTTGTGGCGCCCGTGTCGATCCACCATTCATTGATGTCACTAATCAGATTAACTTCTGAGAGAATGACTACGAAGTTACTTTTTTCTTCCACTGCATTCGTTTGATTCTTTAATTTTTTTAAGAGGCGACAATCCGATTTGAAATGTCCGGGTTTCCCACAGTGGTAGCATCCACCATTCTTTGGTACCATGGTCTTATTCTCCTTGGCGAATTTTTTATTCTCCTTGGCGAATTTTTTATTCTCCTTAGAATGAGAATATCCTCCCTTCCTCTTCTTTGATGGTCCACTGACAACCTTAGACTCAACCAAGTGTGTCTTTGATATCATATTAATGTGATCTTCGAATTTATCCCTAACTCGAAATTCTTTCTCAATACGTAAATGAAGGAGAAAATTTTTCATAGAAATCTTCTCATTATTATGTTTAAAGATTTTTCGATAATCTTTTCAAGATGAAGGCAACTTAACGATTAACGCACCAATCATAAAATCCTCATCGAAATGAGAACCATTAGCAATCATATAATTTATAAATACTTAAAAATCATGCACTTGGCTAAGAATAGGTTTATCATCGACTATTTTAAAATTAAAAAATTAACTGATAATGTAAGAATTATTTCATACATCTTCAATTTTGTATTTCTTTTCGAGTGCGTCTCAGAGTTCCTTCGAAGTGTTATAGGCGCGGTAGACGTCGAACAACGAATCCGATAATGCATTTAGAATGTAGCCCTTGTATGTGTAGTCGTCTTCTTTTCATTTCTACTTTTTTCGGCCTTCATTGAGTGTTGATGATTCGGTAACAGTTGGACACAGATTCGTGATAACGTACACAACTTTCAGTGCAGTCAACAAAAAGTATAAATTTTTTTGCCACCTTTTAAAATTCGAACCATCGAAACTATCCAACTTGTGGATGTTGTTGGGCAGCACGGGATGGATTTTATCAGTTAGTACGGAAGAAGTCGAGGACTGGATATGGGTCATCTCGGTTTAAAATTGTTAGAAAATTAGTTCGAGTTACAAGAAAGATAATGATTGGAATGAAGAAATGCACAAATCCGATTCGAGGCACGTTGAGTATCATTGTCTTTAAGCCGAGATTTGCCCCTACCACTATGATCAAGTGGTCACCAATAGGTTACCGGCAAATCGATTCCAGGATACAACAAACCAAAAACGTACTCGTGTGATCAAATTTAGTGAATCTGATTACGCAACTAGAACACCAAATAGCACAGAATGAGCCTTTTGAAACTATCTTTGAAACGGGGCAAAAGAAAAGTAAAAATGCAGTATTTGAAAAGAAGGTCTCGGGTCCCTTTTATAGAAAACAACAGGTGTGAAAATATTTTTGGAACAGACATATCCATTGACAATAACTAAACGAACATATTTGTTTAAGTAACTGAACGGATTTAAAAAATCAAACAGTAAAAAATTCGGTTACACTTTTGTCCAAAAAGATTAACTAAATGTACCGCCACGTACATGTGCTCGTGCCCATCCCATCCCGACCTGGCTCGGCTCGGTGCGCGCGTATGTGTGACTGATGGGGTGCATGGCGGAGAAAGCTATAAAATTCGTTCCCCCTGGGTGAAGGCTACAAGCCTTGAGCCAATGCTTGAATATAAAACTCAAGACCCAAAAAATGTTCTACACGATGTGGGACTATCAAAATAAAAGACAAATAAAAAAAAAACTTTGACTTGATATTTTAAAATATCCAACAATGTGTAGTACATGATTTTTGTTTTTAAATAAATCCTAAGGTAGGCTATCATGTTCACTAAATTTTCACTCCATATATTCTTTTTTTTATTCTACTAATTTTTAAACCTCTCGGCTCTAAGATTTTTCTCCATAATTTTAACTTACCAATTATTTCTTCCATGTCTGATACACTAATACTACGTCATCTATAAATAACCTGCACCATAGAATCTTTGCTTGTCTATCTATGATTAACATATTCATTATTAAGACAAAAAAATATTGGCTTAAGGAAGATCCTCCTTGCAACTCATCTCCGACAATAAGCTTACTCTTTTCTCTATATGTTTTTTTGACACTAGTTACACTAGTGACCCAAATTATTTAATCAGATTCATTTCTTTCGCATCATCCACTAGATTATCTGTCTTGAGACTATCATATGCGTTCTCTAAATCAATAAAAATCATATGTAAGTTTTTCCTTTACTCTCTGAATTTCTTCATAAGTTGCCTCAATAAGAAAATAACTTTCATTGTTGATCTTCTCAACCTAAATCCAAATTGATTCTCTGATACATTTGATTCTTGCCTTAGTCGTTGCTCTACTATTCTCTCTCAAAGTTTTATAGCTTGGGTCACTAGTTTAATGCTTTGATAGTTGGCACAATTTTGGAATCCTCTTTTGTTCTTATAAAAAGACACCACAATGCTTTTCCTATATTGCTCGGGCATTTTGGTCATTTGTAGTTTATGATTAAATAATTTAGTCAACTAGTTCAATCCATTCTCTCCCAATACAATTCAAATTTCTCTAAGTATTTCATCTGGTCTTAATGTTTTTATTTTTTTCATTTTTGTTAAGGTTGTTTTTACTCCAACTTCTAATATTTTGTTGATCATCTGTTAACTTGGTTCCTCTTAATTGATCTTTAAAGTAATAATGTTGTTGATTTTTTATCTCATCCTCCTTTATCAAGATCCTTTGATTTTTGTCTCTAATGCACCTTATCTGGTTAAGATCTCTAATTTTCTTTTATGTAATTTTGGTAAGTTATAAAAAAAATTCTCTTCTTCTTACATTCTTAGCCTTGTATATAAATTGTCATGCCCTTCATAGTTAACTTTACTTTTGGCTTTCTTAGCTACTCTTTTGGTGAGTTTATATCTTTCAAAATAATTTATAGTTCTTGTTCTTTGCAATTCATTTAAACACCTCTTCTTTTCAACAACTCACTTTTAAATGTCTGCATTCTACAATCACGTTTCTCTTTGCACACCTTCCCTTCTTTCAAATTTTCCGAGCACCTCCTTAACAATGTTTAAGGCATTGCACCCTTTACTCCAACATCTGATTTAGATCCCCTTCCTACCACCACACTTATCGATCACTCATTTTCCCTTTACAAGTTGTTATTCTATTCTCGTTTAATTACAACATTTTATTTTGAAGGATCTTTTTAATCACTTGACTCTTGATTAGAACATCTATAATTATCACTCGACTACATCATAAGGCTCTCTCCTGAGATGACCTTGCAATCCTTGCAGTTTGCTCACTCTTTTTGCCTTATTAAGAAATAATTTATTAAATTTTATTTGCTCAACTCTTGAAAGTCATAAAATTTTCATGTCTCTTCTTAAAAAAGGTATTTGCTATTGTTAAATATAAAACTATTGCAAAAATAAGGATAGTTCTTCCGCTTCAATCCTTTTACTAAAATCATCGATCAATTGTCAAAATTCTAATTTTACTTTTTCACAGTTTGATTTGGGGTGCGTACTTATTAATAATGTTTAATCTTTTTTTATTTAAAATCATTTTAACCATCATAATCCAATCATTCTTTCTCCTGACCTCCACAATCTTATCCTTCGTATCTCTATCCAAGGTCTTAAGCCTTCTTTCATTTTTACTTTGTCTGTTGAAGCACATTACGCTATTTTTTTTATTCTCATAACATCAACCAGCTCGAAAATTTTCCCAATTAAGACCTACATTCCAAAATGTCAATATAGCATCTGCCCTCGAAGTCCCTACTTAGCTCCACCTGTGTGTGTGGGAAATGGTAGCGTTTTCACGATACAACTTCAAGTGCTAGATCACGTGCAATAACGTATGATCGTAAGTTGCACCACATCTTCTAAAGATTCAATTAGTCTCTTAGGATTTTAGGAAAAATCTAATTTATACTATTTTGCCCTTTAAATCATAGATCAAATATTGTGGTTTTCCACCCAAATTTGGTACATTAATTTTTTTTTAACTTTGAACCAATGTTCAACAACGAATATATATATATATATATATATATATATATATATATATATATATATATATATATATATATATATATATATATATATATATATATATATATATATAATGGTATCTAATCTACCTTAGGCATGTTTTTATTACACCCAATTCTTAGGTTGGGTACCACGTGATGCTCACTTGTATCAAAGGTAGCGCCCAAACTCTACCCTAGTGGATAGAGTCCCAAGCCTCTCTCTCTCTCTCTATATATATAATATATGTGTTCACTATGCAAACCCACATGATCCTAGAAGGAGATTGATTATTATCTTTTAAGGTCTTGTTTGGCAAAACCCATGAGAAAGATTTTTTAATTGTTTACTTCCCATGGGCTGATTAAAAAAAACCTAAGGAAAAGGTTATTTTTTTAATATAAAAAATATGTGCTTGTGAAAAAAAAATAAAAAATAGCCATTTGCTTATAAATCTTGTAAAATTTGCATTAAAATACGTGTTTTATCATATACGATAAAATACAGGTTTGATCTCATACCATTAAAATATTTTCACGGCTATGTCATGTGCGACATATTTGTGATCAATCTAACTAGTCCGATTAGTTGTCCATCATTGAAACATATTTCATTTAAAGAATCACGCCTATAAGGCTAAACAAACTACCCGATCATTGAGCTTCAATATTAGCAATTAAAATTAGGGTACCTTATTAGCGTCCATGAAATCTTGTTGGGCACCCACCCTAAAAATCATTGATTGCTTTAAATCAGACGTTGAAAATCATATTTGACCCCAACCTTCCACACAAGGGATGTTGATGCCATAAACATATCATCAGACGATTAATTTTCAATTCAGCATGACACAAATCCCAAACATGATAGTCATTCTTCAGGTCATCACATAGAATTTATACAACATAAGATTGTATCGAAATATTACAAATACAGAGATTTTTACAAATGTAACAATTTATAACATTGAAATGTGTAGTAGTTCAACAAGTTATGCAAATCCAACTATTAAAATGGTAGGCGACACTAAGAAAGGCACCTTTATTTTCAACCCAAATTCATCTCTCTCAACTTGGGTTTCACTTTGTTAAACCGTTGACTTCTTTTGATGAGACCATAGAGATTTTTTCCCGGCCCAATATTTGACAAAATGGATCTTAAGATCATTACCCTATTATTAAGGCATCAAATTTTGATTCATCATGACACACTTCTCCAAATGTGATGCAAGAATTATATTTGATGTATAGGCATGATGATGTTCACTTTTTGAGATTTATATTATTCGGAATCAGAATCTGTTCGTCTTATGATCTCAAAATCTAAGAGACTATGGTATTGCTCATATTGGAAGCCGCCATTAGCCAAAAGAGGACAGTTATTTTAGAGGATTCGAACAGTTGGATTCAGGTGCTCCAATGTGCACAAATTTACATGTAATTTACTTTTTTATCATTTTCTTTTCAAAGGCAATAGTAAAGTGGAGAGTGATGGGATGGTTCGAAAGGTGTAATAAGATTATGATTATTTAGTTGAGACGTATCAATTATGGAGGTTGCAATTGAAGTACTGTGATTGACCAAAATATGTGTGTCACATGACCAAATGCGTGCGTCACATGGGTTAAGAGTGGGGTGTCATGACTTTTGTACATATAAGTACCAAAATCCACATGGCATGGCGTAGAGAATGGGGCCAATGTAGGTTGATAGGGGGACCGGGCGCATTTAGAAGACTGGTAATGATGTATCGTCCGTCCGCTGGTTGTGGAGATATAGTATGTGGAGTGGGAGGCACCCGAGTGCCTTTCTGTCTCGCAACAAATAACTTCGTCTCTTGTACGACTATGACTGCTCATCGAACATCTTCCAAGCATCACCACTTGTTGGATCTCTTCTCTCTTTCTCTCTCTCGTCCTCCCATCACTATCACTTGTAGGGTGGGTTCATTGGTCAAACAAAATAAATGAGTTTTTTCTTTTCATCCCGCAAACACTATTTGTCTGTTCCACCTCCAAGCCAACAAGAACCGGTTACTGATTCATCTGCAGTTTTAAATATAGTTCTAATCATATATGCGCTTCACAAGTGATTTCTGTTCAAATAAATATCTCCTTCCCTTTGGTTTCATTCATTCTTCTGGAGCAGTCGAAGCCAGTTGCTTCTCGAACCTCCCTCTGATCGCACTCAATACAAGGAAATGTCCGAGGAAGGAAGCAAAGCACTCTCCGGGTCAACTCGCCGAGTCGTTCTAATATCGGCCGGGGCTAGCCACTCTGTTGCCCTGCTTTGTAAGTCTTTCATTTGGGAGCTGTCGTCTTGCATAAATTTTTGGGTTTTATTATATTCTATATTAATCATTCGCCTTCTCTCCAGTTCCGGTTCAACTTTTTGTCACTGTAGATGGGATGCTGCTATTATGAATTCATGAAGACGACTTCTTTCTTTAGCAGCATTCTTCTTTCTCGTCACTTTGGAACGTTTAATTCTCTGCCCCTTATTTAAAACTTGGTCACAAACATCACTTGACTTGCCTGCTCTACATGTCGTGATCAGTGCCCAATGGACATGATTTCTGCTGCATTTTTCTACTTCCTACTCTTGTATGAATATGTCATAAAACATTGAGGGGTTCTTTTTTTTTTTTTCTTTTTTTAATCGTTTGGAAAACATATTAGGTCCTGTTAAACTAATTTATGTTGATGACAATTGAGGACCTTGAAAACTCCTAAAATGGTTTTGAAGAAACTTGATCCATTTTTCTCCTCAAGGTAGAAAGCAAACATATTACAGTTAGGGATTGTCTCTCCTCACCAACATCAACAAACAATGGCGAGAGAATCCCGTCAAAAGTTTACCTCCACATTTTTCAGGAGGCCTGACTTCTGTAAACGCCAAAATCTGATAGGATTCTCTCACCAAAGTGCTTCTAGGTGCCAGTACCTATTGATGTCGGTGACCCCCATTAATCCTTACAGTTAATGAAAACATAAGAAGAGTGATTTACCCATTAAACTATTCTTAATAACTAATGATGGAAAATGGGGAATGGTGTTCAGAGAGAGAGAGAGAGAGAGAGAGAGAGAGAGAGAGAGAGAGAGAGTGATTCTTCTCCTTGATCTGAATTTATGTTAACACCATTCTTGTTTCTTTAGAGTGATCTCCAGTGATGTAAATGGTTAATATCATGACATGACCATACATGAGACACATTGTGTTAATTGAATCAAGTGTTGACTCCAATTCTTGTCCTTCATGCTGACTTTATGTTAAAATCATTTTTGTTTCATTAGAATAAGTTCCTTTGATGTAAATGGTGGATATGATGACATGACCGTACACGAGACACACCATGTCGATTGAAATGAGTGTAGTGCTTTAAAAGTCAGTCCGGACGGGACCGGAGCTTCTTCCGGTCAGGTTGGTCTGTGAGCCATAATATCAACAAAAACCTGGAAGACCGGTGAACAGCCCAATTCAACCATTGTACTAATTAAATCGGATAGTTCTCAACAAACCAGAACCGGCCGGCATCGAAGCTATTATTGTTTGGACGACCATTTTGGCTGCATTGTAAAACAAATGAGAAAAATTGAAAAAAAAACTAACAAATATTTATACCTGTTTCTCTTGATCAATAAAGTGAAAACTGGTGATTTTCCTTGGTGTTGAAGGCAGAGTCGATGCTGGTGTCGACGCCTTCGAGCCGCTTGGTGAAATTTGAGGAAATTTATCCTCGGAGAAGAGCGGCATCTTGTCTCCGTAAAAAGCACTGCTGTTTGCTGATGAGATGCCACCAAGCCTAACATGGTAATTCACCGAAGAAGAGAAAGATAAAATAGAAATAAAAAACTGAGGGGGTAACATGCATGCCTACATGTGACTCCATTTGGACCACAAAAAATATTTTTATTTCTATTTTATCTTTTTCCTCTTAGATGAATTACCATTTTACCCCTCAGTTTTTGGGAAATACCGAAACTGCCCTTATGGGTCAAATGACAGTTTGTCCTTGATAAAATGAAGAATGCCCAATCTGCCCATTAGGGTAGTTTACACATTTACCCTTAACAATACATGAAATACCATTTTAGTCCTTTATGTGAATTATTATTTTACCTTTATAATTTTTATAAATTCCAATTTTGTTCTTTCACATATAATAAGGAAAATATCATGTGTTTATCAGGTACAAGCCAGTAATTGTACTAAGTGTGACTTGGAGAATGAGTAGTAATAAACAATAGTTTTTATTGCCTAAAGTTTAGGCTATTACAATTAATATGAAACACAATATCACTGCGTCGGAGCGTATGATTAGTATCGCCCCCTAAAATCCCAGTAGGCAATGTCATCGACCAATAGATTTTAGGTCTGTGCATACCATGCAACAAGTATATATGCTCGAAGAAGATCTTTATTTTTATGCTCCGCAACATCATTATGTTATGCAGTGTAAGAACATGAATATTGATGAGCAATACCATAGTCCCGTAGATACTGATCAAAGAAGTGAAAAGAATACTCACTACCATTATTATTGGATCTAAAGGCTTTAAGAAACTCCATAACGTGGAATGAAAATATTGAAATTTTGAGAACACTTCATTTTCAGGTTTCATAGGATAAATCCATGTAGATTATGTGCCATCATAGATAAAAATAACAAAATAATGGAAACCATCAAGAAATGAGATTGAAGAAGGCCTCCAAATATCAGAATGAAGTAACTCAAAAGCACTATTTCATTAGTGCGTTGGAGAAGCATAAGTACACCTAACATGTTTAGAAAGTTCACAAATTCCATATTGAATTTAACACATTGATAAAGGGTTCTAAAATCATGTATTATAAACTTATTGTGCATAAAGTTTGAAAGCCAATATTCCCTAATCTGGCATGCCACAAAAGAGTATCAATACTGGCTACAATAGTAAAAATAAAAACATGATACGCTCCATTGGTAACAACAATACTGGGAAATCAAAGCCCACATCCAAGTACTCTCGATGCCCCTACCAACAATCGTCCTCGTAGCAAGCTCCCGTAGGATAAAATATACCACACCAATATAATTTATTTGCAAAATTACTAACTAAAAGAAGATTGGTAGAGAAATGTGTCACATGCAATACATGAGATAAAAAGAGAGTTGAAGATACAAGAATGGTTCCCACCCTCAAAACCAGAGTCAACGAATCATTAGCTAAGAGAATCAGGGGATTCAACCATCATGTAGTTCGTAGTTCTTAAGTCCATAATCCAGTGAGCCCATAATCTAGTGAGGAGAAGATGGCAAGGTAGTGGCAACAAAGGTAGATGGAGGAAAGATACCTGAAGGCTCTGCAGAGGATGAGGGTCCAGATGAATAGATGGAGTATGAATGGCGCACAACTCATCATGAATCTCAACCATCTGAGCTCACAGTGAGCTCATAAGATTGGGTGGAGCAGTGGAGCCGGTAGTAGTTTCAGATGGAGAGTCAAAAGCCACATAATGCGTGGATGATGGGCGAGACTGATAACCATCAATATAATCATGCAGTCGATAACAATGGCCACAATCATGTTTAGTAATATTACAATGAGAGTAAGTATTTTTTTCGCTACTCCTTCCTCCACTCGAACACAACAAGAGTAAGTAATAGTAGGTCGACGACGTCCACACCCTCGATGTCGACCTCTATCACTCCCCCTGCCTCTACCTGCAAGAGGACATGAGTCAGTAGCAAACACAACTCTTTGAAGGTGTCACAGAAAACCTGAAGACATAACTGACCGACGGTGCTCCTCTACAAATATGATACCATAAACAACACTAAGAGGGGGTAGAGGACTAGAGGTATTGTAGCGAGCTTTGGGTCTTAGTCTGCTCATATGACTATGAAGTCCTCCAAAGAACTTATAATTTTGTTCCCTCTCTATTATTTTAGTCAACTCAGCAGCAACTTCTTCACCAAATTTCGGTAACAAGTCATGATGACTAAGCTCCTACCACATACTCTCCAAGGTACTAAAATACTCCTCCATAGACATATTTCCTTGCTACACTCAACATCCATTTGTTTAAGCTAATATATACGGGAGTAATGCTTGTCAGGGGCAAAAGTAGCAACCAGCTTGCTGTATAGCTTGGCTGTGGAATCATGGAACATAAATATCTTATAAACAGAGAGATTTATGGAGTTAAAAATCGTGTGTGATAGCATTGTTGGCATCGTAGTTACCGGAAGCGGCATGAAGCGTGTGGTAGGTTGGGAGCAGGAGCATCATCAAAAGCTTAAAGTACACTGTTTTATGACTGGAAGCAGGTGCTCCAAGAGCGGCACACTAATTAGAAGATTCTTGCTACGAGGGTCGGCATCCACATTTCAGCATCAACAAGACCAGCCTTAGGTCGTGGGGTAGTACCAATAAGAAGATCCATCTCCGTACTATCCTGAACAAACAATGTAATAGGACATCTCCATTGCAAATAATTGGAAATGGGTAATGCGTGCCACGCGGGGTCGGAGGGGTTTGGAGAGATGCGCGTGGATCCATATTACTTTCATATACATCTCTTTCAGGCATTATGACTTGGCAGAAGCTGAATTAAGAGTCACCTTAGATGGGATTACGCTGGGACGTGAAAAAGGTTGGAATAATTGCATTATAGAAGATTCTAAATGTGTCTCGATTTGATTGCAAGGAAAAGGTGCAATCCGTTGGCAGTTGCTGCATCTTTCTTATGCCATTAAAGATTAAAATTGTAATTGTAGCTTCAGTATCTCTCACATTCCTAGAAGTCCTAATGCTGAGGCTGATGAGCTTGCTAAAGAAGGGTTTATTTCAAATGAGGATTCCCGAGCTTATCTGAGATTGACTTCATTTCACGTTGTTTTTGGCTTTTTCTTTGTTTGTTTCTCTTGTATTTTCTCAGGCACGCTGAGCTCTATGCTTTTCTTTTCCTTTTAATATATATATATATATATATATATATATATATATATATATGCTTTTTGCAAAAAATATTGGTTAACTACTGACATTAATAACATATTAGCACTTATGTGAGTATTCATTAAATCAAGATAGGGGGTAAAAATCTGTTCGACTCTCACCCACTCTTTGAACAACCTAGGAAATGTTCCTCCTGCTTATATGTATAACAGAGTTGCTAAACCATCGGAAATAAAAAAATTCCCTTCTAGAGTTCAGGTAAGGTGATCGGGTATGCCGACTGGTCTTTACTCATGATTTGAACTTTTCTGCTTACTATTAGTGTCATATACTATAGAATTGATTAGAAAAGACTCCACAGCCTAACTACTGTATGCATGTAAATGAAACAGTTCTCTATCAAGTTCCTCTTATATGGTAAATTATGCAACACAAAGCAGTATGTCAGGTTTCAGATTAAAACATAGAAATAAAAGCAACATAGGAACTGCAAAGCGGAAAAGGCCCTGTACAAAGGATTCTATGTTATAAACACAAGTAGGGGAAGACCAAGAAGAATTACAGAAATAGTGAGAAGTGGCGCAAAGGATTATGGACTGACAACTGCATTTAGCCCTAAACAAAAATATGTGGAGAGATGGGACTCTAAAACCGACGTCAAACCGATCTCACAGGGCTGATTTATTCAATATATAATTGGCTGAGTCAACATGTTTCAAGTTAGAGCCATGCCATGACCAAGTCCCAATCAATTTGAGAAATGTCAATGCTGTATGCGTAGGCCTATTTAATTTGTTCTTTTGATTCACTTGGTAGATTGTTCTACTATCATTGTTGAAGCTTATTTTGCTCTTTCTAGGTGCTGTATTTGCAAATTATTTGTACTCAGAAGAATTTGTTAATTGTTAGTTTCGTGGACAATGGGTAAACTCTTTACTTCATTTTACTTGGCAATGAAAGGAAGATTCAGTTGACCTATTGGTATATTACAGCTGGCAACATTGTTTGCTCTTGGGGACGAGGAGAGGATGGGCAATTGGGCCACGGAGATGCTGAAGACCAACTATTTCCAACATTACTTAGTGCATTGGATGGCCATGAGATAGTGTCCATTACTTGTGGAGCTGACCATACAACTGCATATTCTGAATCTTGGATGGAAGTCTATAGTTGGGGATGGTGTGTTTTATATAGCTAGCATTTTGAAGTCATTTTTTTTTTTTGGCTGTCATTGAATCTTCTTTCTTTCAAGTATAGATGTAGGGATATTAGCTGTCTTTTCTTTTGCAATTTCTACATGTTTACATAAAATTGTATGGTTATCCCGAAGGAGTGTCTGGATCTATACTAAAGGTTTACTTAATATAAATTCCAATTCTAAAAAATTTAATGAGTCATGTATAATCATAAATTACACAATGGATTGTAAATCAATTAATTGGTTTAAGTTATACATTTTTGTATACTTGAGAGTTATTATCATCTATTTGTGAATGCTCTTAAGTTTGTCTTTTACACCCTTGTGCCAATCTGTCAAGCGTCTTCTCTAAATGAATTCTCTCAGTCATGTTATCTTGTCATCACAAGTAGTAATTGAATCATTTTTAACACCAAATATCACATAATATTATTGATTGATGCCAAGGAATTCATTTTTTAAAATTTGTTTTCTTTCAATATGAAAGGCCATAGCTGCCTCCCTCTGAACTGGTTGGTACATATCACTAATAGTGATACATATCAGCCGACATGACACATATCGATTGGTACATTTTTTTTCTTCCAAAAATAGAAAAATATGAAAAATTCATAATTATAGTTTTTAGATGTTTTAGACATTCATTTATGCATATATACATAAAATTCCAAAAATTCGATATAGATATATGACTTTGATTGGTTTAAATAATAATTAATTTGCTTAAAATTGATTAATCGTATGAATTGGCTCACAAGGAATAGAAGACAAGACACCTATAGCAATGACAGATCTTGCTCTTCCCCCCATCAAATCAGTATCTAGTTGACGCGGGACGGGAACCCTAAAATGTGTGAATATGAATTTTAATGCGATTTGCCAAAATTAAATAAAATTAATTCAAGAGTAATCTAAAAACTATCACGATACCTTCGGGTTCATAGAATTTCGGTGGGTAAATCACGCGAGATCCGAATAGGGTGTCCAATTTGATGCGCAAGTTCCGTTAGATTTGAGGTGGGATCGGGCCTAGAGATAGGACTAACTTTTCTAGGCTTGGGCGTTCGTCTTCGATCCGATGTAAATTCATGGCTCGAACCAGGGTTGCGGAATTAGATTATGGGTTTTGACGGGGACGCCACTTACATGGACATTGGATTCGGACTGCACTGCACTGCTTCTATTGGCGAAAAAAGAAACATTGGAAGGGAAGTCAGATCTAGGCGAAAGATGAAAACTTATGGAAATTTCTGAAGAATTGAGGGAGCAGGAAAATTCGACCGATCGAATTCACATTCAATGTGGAGGATTTGGTTCTTTACTGGGGTTTCACCCCACCTCCTGAAAATCCACTCTAGCCACCTCCTAGTCCCAGCCCCAATCCAACCTTGCAACCCATACCTCTTCCTTCCCCAACCAGACAGAGATCAGATGAGATAGAGGATATAATCAACGATCATGCTGTCTCTACACATGCCGGGGGATTCCATAAATACTTGGTTAAATGGGTTGGCAAATCGGAGTCCGAAAACACTTGGGTCCACGAGAATGAAGTTCGCCGCTTAAACCCCGACCTGCTAGACATCTACCACGAGCATGTTTCATCGGTGATGAAACCTTTTTGGTCCAGGGGAATTGACGGGGACGCCACTTACATGGACATTGGATTCGGATCGCACCGCTACTACCAGCGAAGAAAGAAACAGTGAAAGGAAAGTCAGATCTAGGCGAAAGACGAAAAGTTTTGGAAACTTCTGAAGAATTGAGGGAGCAGGAAAATTCGACCGATTGAATTATCGAAATCCAATTTCGACCGATCGAATTTGTCGACGGAAATATCAAAATTTGGAGTGATATTTCGACTGGTCGAATCATATATTCGATCGATCGAAAATTTCAATCGATCGAAATTCAAATTTGACTGATTGAATGTCGACGGTGATTTTCATAGAAATATGAAATTTCGATCGATCGATTTTTAATTTGATCGATCGAAATTTCAAATCGATTGATCGAATTCCAAGTTCGATCGATCGAAGTCGTGTCGAGAATTTTAGTTATTTTAGGAGTTTAATTTCAAACTTTTGTTTCAAGGGTTTATTTGTCTTTTACTTAATATTCGTTTTAGGGTTTTCTTTTATTATAAGACCTCCTATATAAGGTCTTTAAACAATGTAATTAAGGGAGTTGATTGATTATTGAATGCTTTTATGCTTGAGTAATCTTTGCCTGAGATGGGTTTGGTGTGAGACCAAGGGAGTGATTCCCCTATATTTTCCTTATTGTTATTGATTTGCGTGGTTTGCTTATATTTGATATCCCTAAATCTCTGCATTCTTCTCTAGCCATAGCCTAAATCCCTCCTTGTGATCCTCGAAACCCTAAACCCGTTTTGAAGCCTAAATCACACAAGCTAACATCCTTTCCAAAACCATAAGCCGATCTAAAAGTCATAAGCCTTTCACAAACCCTAATTCCATTCTACAACCCAATTTGGAATCCGTGAACCTACATTGGTCCGAAGACGAGCGCCTAATCCTAGAAAAAGCTAGAGTATTATCTCTAGGCCGATCTCGCCTCGACTCTAACGTACTTGTGCATCGGACTGGACCCTATCTAGATCTCATGTGATCTACCCATTAGAATTCTGCAAACCCTAAGGTATCAAAGATAATTTTGCGATTAAACTTGAATTAATTTATTTAATTTCGGCAAAATCTTCATTAAATCATATTCCACATTTTGGGGTCGTTGTCCCGCGTCAGGTTTATAATAGGTTTTGGTTTTGTAACAAGTTTATGGTTTTCAGATCGGTTTATGGTTTGGAAAAAGTTGTTGGCTTTGTTTGATTTAGGGTTTCAAAAGGCTTAGGGTTTTGGGATCGAAAAGAAACAATTAGACTAAGGTTTAGGGAAGCAAACACAGATCGAGAGATAGCAAATATAATAGATCAAAGCAAATTGATGACAAAGATAAATAAGAAGATATATGGAAATCACTCCCTTGGTCTCACACCAAACCCGTCACGAGGAAGAAGACTCTCTCTTCATATAGCAAAAGTTCTCATTCAATAATCAATCAAGTTCCTAAAAAAGTGTTTACAAGCCTCTATATATTGGCTACCAATAATTAAATTCGAAATATAAAATCCTAATACTAGTAAAACACTAAAAAGGCAACTTTCCGCATTAAACGACGATAAATAAATGTACAACAGGATAAAGACGACCATATGACGTATGACAAGTATGATACAGATCCAAGCTTACACGCTTCTTCCAACGCCGGTAAAACTGATGTGGTCCGAATTCGATATCCATGTATGTGGCGGCCCCGTCAATTCCTCCGAACCAAATAGATTTCATCACTGATGAAACGAACCCATGGTAGATATCAATCAAATCGGGGTTCAATCGGCGGGCCTCATTCTCGTGAATCCAAGTATTTTCGGACTCCGGTTTTCCAACCCGTTTAACCAAGTACTTATGGAATCCCCCATCTGACGGGGATGCCACATACATGGACATCGGATTTGGACCACATCGTTTTTATTGGCGTCAGAAGAAGCGTAGAGGAAGCTCGAGTACCGTAGCCTCAACGGAGAAACGGACACAAACCGCTAGGAGGACAATGCCGCAGGCCCTCATGCAAGCGAGCACTTAAGTGTGGCGTGAGATGGATGATTTCATCATGAGCGAAACCCTCACGGGATGATAATTATCGCTCGAGCGAGCTACGACACAGAATTTTATGCGAAAAACTTCCTTTTTGTATTTTATTAGTATTAGAACTCTTTTATTTCGAAATTAACTATTGGTGGCCTATATATAGAGGCTTGTAAAGACTTTTTATTAGTTGTTGATTGATTATTTGAATGCTTTTATGCTTGAATAATCTTTGCCTGAGATGGGTTTGGTGTGAGGCAAAGGGAGTGATTCCCAAAGCCATTGTTATCTTCTCTATTCTATTTGCTATTTCTCGATCTGTGATTGCTTTCTAAAACCTTAGCCTAATTGTTTCCTTGTTTTCCCAAAACCCTAAACCCTTTTGAAACCCTAATTCAAACATAGCCAATACCCGTTCCAAACCATAAACCGATCCGAAAACCATACGCCTAATGCAAACCACAAATCCCTTTGACAACCCAATTTGGAATCCGTGAATCTACCGCGAACTGAAGACGAGCCCCTAAACTTAGAAAAGCTAGAGTCCTATCTCTAGGCTGATCTCGCATCGACTCTAAAAGTACTTGCACATCGGATTGGTCCCTACCTGGATCGCATGTGATCTACCCATCAAAATTTTTGCAAAGCCCTAAAGGTATCCAAGATAATTTTGCGATTAAACTTGATTTAATTTCATTAATTTCGGCAACATCTGCATAAAAATCATATTCCGCATTTTAGGGTCGTTGTCCCGCGTCAGTTTTGGTATCAGAGCCCTAGGTTTTCTAGGTTAGGGCATCTTGGCTTATCATATTTATTTTATTGCATTGTTTCCTTTTTGTGAGTTCATATTGCATTCCATATTTGAACCCTAATAGACTTTGTGATCACCATGGCTTCGGATGAAGTTCTTAATACGCTTAGAGCTATGCGAGAGGAATTGGGTGCGATTAATGCACGTCTGAGTACCATACAACAAGCCCAAACATCCCTAGGAGTTGGTAATGATAGATTACGAGATTGAATTAACCAATTGGAAGCGATGGGTGGGCTGGAAAATTAGCACAAAGAGCGTGAGTGTCCATACTTTGAACGTAATGGTCGCCAAGACAACCGGAACCGTAGGGATCATCGTAGAGATGACTATGACCCTGAAGTTCAACTCCTTAAGAATGTCCGAGTTGAGATTACGACTTTCGATGGAAGAATGGACCCTACCGCCTTCCTCGATTGGCTTTCTAACATGGACCAACACTTTGATTGGTATGCCATGAATGACGACCTTTGCGTTAGACTCGCTAAGATGAAATTGGATGGTCAAGCTCGGCTTTTCTGGCTCAATGTCGAGCGCATCAGGATAAATGTGGGTTGTCCTCCCATTACCCGTTGGGACGACATGAAGGAACGACTTACTGATAAGTATGTTCCTTTATCATACCACCAACGCCTCCTCGACCAGTGGCAAAATTTATGCCAAGGTGGTATGCCCGTGACCGATTACATTGCCAAATTCGAAGAGTTCATGATGAGGGCAAAAGCATCGGAAGACCCTAAAATCACTCTCTCTAGATTCCGCACCAGATTGTGACTTGATTTGCAAAAAGAGTTTATTTCTCACCCCGTAGAAACTCTTGAAAGATGCTATGCCGTTGTGCAAGATCTTGAACGGTACTTGAAAACTACGGTGGTGAAAAGGACCGAGTCACAATATGGCGGTCAACGATCCGGTGAGGGACGATTTAATCCTCCTCCCAAACCTACACAACCCGCCCCTACCAATTCGAGGTTTGAAAGGGGAAAAGGTGTAGTCAGAGAATCCTCAAGGATTCATTCTCAAGTAAAGTACTATAAATGTCATGGGATGGGACATTTTGCCGCCCAATGCCCTACGAAAGAACCCCAAAGGACTCTTCATTGAGGGAGAGGACGATGATGATGAGGTAGTGGTTGAGGAGGAAGTAATTGAACTGGTTAGCACACCCAGTGATGAGGAGGGTGATGCTATTGGTCATGCTTTAGTTGTGAGGTGTGCCCTTGCGCAGCCTCAACGAGATGAAAAGGATGACTGGCGAAGGGAGAACATCTTCCACACCTTTGCCAGACTTGGTGAAAAGAATTGCAGGGTCATCGTGGATAGCGGTAGCTGTACTAACGTAATATCAACTCATGCAGTACGCCACTTAGGGCTTACACCTGAAGCCCACCCGAGACCTTATAAGGTCGCATGGGTTAATTCTTCGTCCATTCTCGTGTCGAAAAGGTGTCGCGTACCGATTCAGTTAGGTTCTTATTCGGACACCTTATGGTGCGATGTGGTGCCGATGGATATGGGCCATATCATTTTGGGAAGGTCGTGGCTCTACGACATGGACGTGACTCTTTCTGGTCGATCAAACATATGCATGTTCATGCATAAGGGCAAAAAGATCACTTTATACCCTTTGCCTCCCAAAACACCATCGACCAACACCGTCGAAAAGAAGGGCGAGTCTTCTAAATCCATTAATATTGTGAGCCCTTCAGAGTTCGAGAAAGCATCGTTAGATAAGAGTGTGGTGTACGTAGTTGTCACTGTTGAGAGTGCACACGAATCAGAGAGTGCGTGTCCCAAGGAGGTTGAGCCGATTTTAAAAGAGTTTACGGATATCTTCCTTGAAGACTTACCAAACGAGCTCCCTCCCCTGCGTGATATCCAACACGCCATAGACTTGGTTCCCGGATCTACCTTACTGAACCTGCCCCACTATAGGTTGAATCCGGTTGAGCACACCGAGTTAACTCGGCAAGTCAATGAGCTCCTCCAGAAGGGGTTCATCCAAGAGAGCATGAGCCCGTGTGCCGTACCTGCCCTACTCACTCCTAAGAAAGATGGTACGTGGCGCATGTGTGTGGATAGTCGTGCGATCAATAAGATTACGGTTAAGTATCGGTTTCCCATACCAAGGCTTGATGATATGCTCGATATGATGGTTGGTGCCACTATCTTTTCAATGATAGACCTTAAGAGTGGCTACCATCAAGTCCGCATCCGCTCCGGTGATGAGTGGAAAACCGCCTTTAAGACTAAGGATGGTCTTTATGAGTGGATGGTCATGCCATTTGGGCTTTTTAACTCCCCGAGTACTTTCATGCGACTCATGACCCAAGTGTTGAGGCCGTTTCTAGGCAAATTCCTTGTTGTTTATTTCGATGACATCCTGATCTACAGTCATGATAAGGAACAACACTTGACCCACCTTAAGCTAGTTTGTGAAACCCTCAAGGGCGAGAGGTTGTTTGCAAATCTCAAGAAATGCACCTTCATGCAACGATCTGTTGTTTTCTTGGGATTTATTATCTCGGCTGATGGAATGGTCGCGGACCCCGAAAAGGTTAAAGCCATTGTGACCCCAATTACAGATTTATATACACGATGTCCACAGCTTCCATGGCTTGGCTACTTTCTATCGCCGCTTCATCAAAAGCTTTAGCACCATTATGGCCCAATTACAGATTCCATGAAAAAGGGAGACTTTAAATGGGGCAAAGCGGCGACAAAAGCCTTTGCTGAGATCAAATAAAGAATAAGTAGTGCACCCGTCATGCGATTGCCGGACTTTTCCAAAGTCTTTGAAGTCGCATGCGACGCATCGAGTGTAGGTATAGGAGGAGTGCTAATTTTAGTTAAAAACTTAATGAGGCGAAGCAAAAATACTCCACCTATGACAAGGAGTTCTATGCGATCGTTCGATCTCTCTGGTATTGGAAACATTACCTTAGACCGCAGGAATTTGTGTTGTTCTTTGACCATGAAGCCTTACGCTTTCTTGTTTCACAGAAGAAGTTGAACCCAAGGCACGCTAAGTGGGTTGAGTCCCTTCAAGGGTTCACATTCGTGTTAAAGCATAAGGCCGGTGTTGAAAATAGGGCCGTTGATGCACTTAGTCGGCGAGTGGTGACTTTGCGCACAATGAGCACCGAGGTCGTTGGGTTCGGAAAATTAAAGGATGAGTATCCCGAGTGCCCAGATTTTAAGGTTGAGTACACTGCTCTCCTTAGTAACCCGACCGACACTCACTCTGCATACACCATCCAGGATGGGTACTTGTTCAAAGGCAATCGCCTTTGCATCCCTCGCACTTCATTGCGTGGCTTTCTCATTTGGGAGTTACATGCTGGAGGGATGGCAGGACATTTCGGGCGTAATAAAACTGTTGCGCTCGTAGAGGATAGGTTCTTTTGGCCTAACCTAATGAGAGATGTCGCCCAGGTCGTTAAGCATTGTTGTACTTGCCAAGTGTCAAAACAGACCAAACAAAATACCGGCTTGTACACCCCGTTACCCGTGCCATACACACCGTGGCAAGACCTCTCTATGGATTTCATGCTTGGACTTCCTAAGACCCCTAGGAAGCAAGACTCCATCAATGTCGTAGTGGACCGATTTTCCAAAATGGCCGACTTCATCCCTTGTTCCAAAACCTCCGATGTGTCTCATATTGCTAAACTATTTTTCGCAGAGGTAGTGCGTCTTCATGGGTTGCCCAAAACCATTGTCTGATAGGGATGTTAAATTTACGAGTTATTTTTGGAAGACCCTTTGACACATGATGGGCGGCACATTGCTCCAATTCTCTACAGCTTACCACCCTCAAACGGATGACTAAACCGAAAGCACCAATAGGAGCCTTGGAATCTCCTTCGTAGTTTTGTCGGTGATCATGTTAGAACCTGGGATACCATTTTACCCACAACTGAGATTGCATATTATAATTCTGTCAATAGGTCCATAGGCATGAGTCCTTTTGAGGTAGTGCATGATCATAGGCCTAGGACCCCAGTAGATTTGGTCCCCATGTCTATATCCCATAGAGTGTCAGAGTCTGCTGATGCATTTGCACAACATATTCATAGCTTGCATGCCGAAATTAAACAGAAAATTAATTCAAGCAACAGTCAATATAAAGTATCTGCAGATGCTCACAGGCATTCTAAAGAATTTCACGTGGGTGATTATGTGATGGTTCGGGTTAGGCCTGAGCGGTTCCCATCGGGATCCACAAAAAATCTCCAATCTCGAGGTGCTGGTCCTTTTAGAATTTTGGCTAAGAGTGGTCTTAATGCATACGTGCTCGAGTTTCCTCTAGGTATAGGGATTAGTTCAACGTTCAACGTGGAGGACTTGGTTCCTTATTTAGGTTTCACCCCACCTCCTGAAAATCCACTCCAGCCATCGTCTAGTCCCAGTCCCAACCCAACCTTGCAACCTCTACCACTTCCTTCCCCAAGCAGACAGAGAACAGATGAAATAGAGGATATAATCAACGATCATGCCGTCTCTACACATGACGGGGGATTTCAGAAGTACTTGGTTAAAGGGTCGGCAAACCGGAGTCCAAAAACACTTGGATCCACGAGAATGAGGTCCGCCGATTGAACCCCGATCTGATCGACATCTACCACGAGCGCGTTTCATCGGTGATGAAACCTATTTGGTCTGGGGGAATTGACGGGGATGCCACATACATGGACATCGGATTTAGACCACATCGTTTTTATCGGCGTTGGAAGAAGCGTAGAGGAAGCCCGAGTACCGTAGCCTCAGAGGAGAAACGAACACAAACTGCTAGGAGGACAACGCCGCAGGCCCTCACGCGAGCGAGCACTTACGGTACAGAGCGATGATAATCTCGCGTACGAGTTCACGATTTGAGCCGACGATATCACTTAAACTCGCTTGAGCGAGCCCTCGCGCGAGCGATGATAATTTTCGCTCGAGCGAGCTACTGCACGAAATTTTATGCGAAAACTTCATGTTTGTGTTTTATTAGTATTAGAACTCTTTTATTTCGAAATTAACTATTGGTGGCCTATATATAGAGGCTTGTAAACACTTTTTATTAGTTGTTGATTGATTATTTGAATGCTTTTAGATGAGTTTGGTGTGAGGCCAAGGGAGTGATTCCCAAAGCCATTGTTATCTTCTCTATTCTATTTGCTATTTCTCGATCTGTGATTGCTTTCTTAAACCTTAGCCTAATTGTTTCCTTGTTTTCCCAAAACCCTAAACCCTTTTGAAACCCTAATTCAAACATAGCCAATACCCATTCCAAACCATAAGCCCATCCGAAAACCATATGCCTATTGCAAACCACAAAACCCTTTCACAACCCAATTTGGAATCCGTGAACTGAAGATGAGCGCCTAACCCTAGAAAAGCTAGAGTCCTATCTCTAGGCCGATCTCGCCTCGACTCTAAAAGTACTTGTGCATCGGACTGGATCGCGTGTGATCTACCCATCAAAATTTCTGCAAAGCCCTAAAGGTATCCAAGATAATTTTGCGATAAAACTTGATTTAATTCATTAATTTCGGCAAAATCTGCATAAAAATCATATTCCGCATTTTAGGGTCGTTGTCCCGCGTCACCATCTTGTGTGGAAACGGCATGATCATTTATTATATCCTCGATCTCATCTTTTCTCTCTTGGCTTGGGGATGGAAGAGGTACGGGCTGCAAGGTTAGGTTGGGGTTGGGGCTATGAGGTGGCTGGAGTGGGTTTTCAGGAGGTGGGGTGAAACCCAAGTACGGAACCAAGTCCTTCACAGTGAACATTAAACTAACTCCCGTACCTGGAGGAAGCTCAAGCACGTATGCATTAGGACCACTCTTAGCCAAAATTCTAAAAGGTCTAGCGCTTCGGGATTAGAGCTTCTTTGCGGCTCCCGATGGGAACCGCTCAGGCCTAACCCGAACCATCACATAATCACCCACGTGAAATTCTTTAAAATGCCTGTGAGCATCTGCAGATAATTTATATTGATTGTTTCTTGAATTAATCTTTTGTTTAATCTCGGCATGCAAGTTATGAATGTGTTGTGCAAATGCATCAGCAAACTCTACACTCTATGGGATACAGATATGGGGATCAAATCTAATGGGGTCCTAGGCCTATGACCATGTACTACCTCAAAAGGACTCATGCCTATGGACCTATTGACAAAATTATTATAGGCAAACTCAGCTGTGGGTAAGGTGGTATCCCAGGTCCTAACATGATCACCGACAAGACTACGAAAGAGATTCCCAAGGCTCCTATTGGTGCTTTCGGTTTGGCCATCCGTTTGAGGGTGGTAAACTGTCGAAAATTGGAGCAATGTACCCATCATGTGCCAAAGGGTCTTCCAAAAATAGCTAGTAAATTTAACATCCCTATCAGACACAATGGTTTTGGGCAACTCATGAAGCCGTACTACCTCCTTGAAAAATAATTTAGCAATATGAGATGCATCGGAGGTTTTGGAACAAGGAATGAAGTGGGCCATCTTGGAAAATCGGTCCACTACGACAAAGATGGAATCGTGCTTCCTTGGAGTTTTGAGAAGTCCAAGCACGAAGTCTATTGAGAGGTCTTACCACGATGTGTGTGGCATGGGTAACGGGGTGTACATGCCGATATTTTGTTTAGTCTGTTTTGACACTTGGCAAGTACGACAATGTTTAACGACCCGGGCGACATCTCTCATTAGGCTAGGCTAAAAGAACCTATCCTTTACGAGCGCAACAGTTTTATTACGCTTGAAATGTTCGGCCATCCCTCCAGCATGTAACTCCTAAATGAGAAAGTCACGCAATGAAGTGTGAGGGATGCAAAGGTGATTGCCTTTAAACAAGTACCCATCGTGGATGGTGCACATGGGGTGTGTGCTGGTTGGGTCACTGAGGAGAGCAGTGTACTCAACCCCAAAATCTGAGCACTCGGGGTACTCATCCTTTAACCTTTCAAACCCGACAACCTCAGTGCTCATTGTGCGCAAAGTCACCACTCGCCGACTAAGTGCATCAGCTGCCTTATTTTCAGCACCGACCTTATGCTTTAATACGAATGTGAACCCTTGAAGGTACTCGACCCACTTCGCATGCCTTGGGTTCAACTTTTTCTGTAAAGCAAGAAAGTGTAAGGTTTCATGGTCAGAGAACAACACAAATTCCTGCGGTCTAAGGTAATGTTTCCAATACCAAAGAGATCGAATGACCGCATAGAACTCCTTGTCATAGGTGGAGTATTTTTGCTTTGTCTTGTTAAGTTTTTCACTAAAATAGGCCACTGGGTGACCCTCTTGGCTAAACACTCCTATGCCCACACCCGATGCGTCGCATGCGATTTCAAAGACTTTAGAAAAGTCCAGCAATCGCATGACGGATGCACTACTCATTCGTTGTTTGATCTCAATAAAGGCTTTCGTCGCTGCTTTGCCCCATTTAAAGTCCCCCTTTTTCATACAATCTGTGATTGGGGCCATAATGGTGCTAAAGCTTTTGATGAAGCGACAATAGAAAGTAGCCAAACCATGGAAGCTGCAGACATCGTGTTTGTTCTTAGGTTCTGGCCACTCTACAATGGCTTTAACTTTTTCGGGGTCCGCGACCATTTCATCGGCCGAGATAATGAATCCTAATAAGACAACGGAATGTTGCATGAAGGTGCACTTCTTGAGATTTGCAAACAACTTCTCGCCCTTGAGGGTCTCATAAACCAACCTAAGGTGGTTCAAGTGTTGATCCTTGTCATGACTATAGATCAAAATGTCATCGAAATAAGCAACAAGGAAGCCTAGAAACGACCTCAACACTTGGGTCATAAGTCGCATGAAAGTACTCGGGGCGTTAGAAAGCCCAAATGGCATGACCATCCACTCATAAAGACCATCTTTAGTCTTAAAGGCGGCTTTCCACTCATCACCGGGGCGGATGTGGACTTGATGGTAGTCACTCTTAAGGTCTATCTTTGAAAAGATAGTGGCACCAACCATCATGTCCAGCATATCATCGAGCCTGGGCATGGGAAATCGATACTTAACCGTAATCTTATTAATTGTACGGCTATCCACACACATGCGCCACGTACCATCTTTCTTAGAAGTGAGTAGGGCAGGTCCGACACATGGGCTCAGACTCTCCTGGATGGACCCCTTCTGAAGGAGCTCATTGACTTGCCGAGTCAACTCGGCGTGCTCAACCGGATTCAATCTATAGTGGGGCAGGTTCGGTAAGGTAGATTCGAGAATCAAGTCTATTGCGTGTTGGATATCACGCAGGGGAGGGAGTTTGTTTGGTAAGTCTTCAGGGAAGACATTCGTAAACTTTTTCAAAATCGGCTCAACCTCCTTGGGAAACTTGCTCACGGGCTCGGGAGCACTCTCTATAGTGACAACTACGTACACCACACTCTCATCTAACGATGCTTTCTTGAATTCAGAAGGGCTCACAATATTAATGGTTTTAGAAGATTCGCTCTTCTTTTCGACTTTGTTGGTCGATGGTGTTTTGGGAGGCAAAGGGTATAGAGTAATCTTCTTGCCCTTATGCATGAGCGTACATATGTTTGATCAACCAAAAAGAGTCGCGTCCATGTCATCGAGCCACGACCTTTCCAAAATGATATGGCTCACATCCATCAGCACCACATCACACCATAAGGTGTCCGAATAAGAACCTAACTGAATCGCTACACGACACCTTTTCGACACGGGAATGGATGAAGAGTTGACCCATGCGACTTTATAAGGTCTCGGGTGGGCTTCAGGTGTTAGCCTCAAGCGGCGTATGACATGAGTTGATATTACGTTAGTGCAACTACCGCTCTCCACGATGACCCTATAATTTTTTTCACCAAATGTGGCAAAGGTGTGGAAGATGTTCTCCCTTCGCCATTCATCATTTTCATTCCGTTGAGGCTGTTCAAGGTCACACCTCACAACTAAAGCATGACCAATAACATCACCCTCCTCATCACTGGGTGTGCTACCCGGCTCAAATACTTCTTCTTCAATCACTACCTCATCATCATCCTCCTCTCCCTCAATGAAGAGAGTTCTTTGGGGGTCTTTTGTAGGGCATTGGGCGGCAAAGTGTCCCATCCCATGACATTTATAACACTTAACTTGAGAGTTGCCCCTTGAGGATTCTCCAACTACACCTTTTCCCTTTTCAAACCTCGTATTGGTAGGGATAGATTATGTAGGCTTGGGAGGAGGATTAAATCGTCCCTCACCGGATCGTTGACCACTATATTGTGGCTCGGTCCTCTTCACTACCGTAATTTTTAAATAACGTTCAAGATCTTGCACAATGGCATAGCATCTTTCAAGAGTTTCTACGAGGTGAGAAATCAACTCTTTTTGCAATTCAAGTCGCAATTCGGTGCGGAATCTAGAGAGAGTGATTTCAGGATCTTCTGATACTTTGACCCTCATCACGAATTCTTCGAATTTGGCAATATAATCGGTAACAAGCATGCCACCTTGGCGTAAATTTTGCCACTGGTCGAGGAGGCGTTGGTGGTATGATAAAGGAACATACTTATCAGTAAGTCGTTCTTTCATGTTGTCCCAACGGGTAATGGGAGGACAACCCGCATTCACCCTGATACGCTCGACATTGAGCCAGAAAAGTCGAGCTTGACCAATCAATTTCATTTTAGCGAGCTTGATGCAACAGTCGTCATTCGTAGCATACCAATCAAAGTGTTGGTCCATGTCGGAAAGCCAATCGAGGAAGACGGTAGGGTTCATTCTTCCATCGAAAGTTGGAATCTCAACTTGGACATTCTTGAGGAGTTGAACTTCGGGGTCATAGTCATCTCTACGATGATCCCTACGGTTCCGGTTCCGAATGTCTTGGCGACCATCGCATTCAAAGTGAGGACCTTCACGCTCTTGGCGTTGATCTTGAAATTCATCTTCCGCTTCGAATCGGTTGATTCGATCACGCAAACGACCATTAGAAATTCCTAACGATGTTTGGGCTTGCTCTATGGTATTCAGACGTGCATTAATCACGCCCAATTCTTCTTACATAGCTTTTAAGGGTATTAAGAAGCTCATCCAAAGCCATGGTGATCACAAAGTCTTATTAGGGTTCTAATATGGAATGCAATATAGACTCACAAAAGAAAACAATGCAATAAAATAAATATGACAAGGAAAGATGCCCTAACCTAGAAAACCTAGGGCTCTGATACCAAAACTGACGCGGGACGGGAACCCTAAAATGCGTGAATATGAATTTTAATGCGATTTGTCGAAATTAAATAAAATTAATTCAAGAGTAATTTAAAAACTATCACGATACCTTCGGGTTTGTAGAATTTCGATGGGTAAATCACACAAGATCTGAATAGGGTGTCCAATTCAAAGCGCAAGTTCCGTTAGATTTGAGGCTGGATTGGGCCTAGAGATAGGGCTCTAGCTTTTCCAGGCTTGGGCATTCGTCTTCGATCCGATGTAGATTCATGGCTCGAACCAGGGCTGCAGAAGTAGATTATGGGTTTGTAATAGGTTTTGGTTTTGTAACAGGTTTATGGTTTTCGGATCGGTTTAAGGTTTGGAAAAGGTTGTTGGCTTTGTTTGATTTAGGGTTTCAAAAGGTTTAGCGTTTTGGGATCGAAAGGAAACAATTAGACTAAGGTTTAGGGAAGCAAACACAGATCGAGAGATAACAAATATAATAAATCAAAGCAAACTGATGACAAAGATAAATAAGAAGATATATTGGAATCACTCCCTTGGTCTCACACCAAACCCATCACGGGGAAGAAAACTCTCTCTTCATAAAGCAAAAGCTCTCATTCAACAATCAATCAACTTCCTAAAAAAGTGTTTACAAGTCTCTATATATAGGCCGCCAATAATTAAATTCGAAATATAAAATCCTAATACTAGTAAAACACTAAAAAGGCAACTTTCCGCATTAAAATAAAATTTTCGTGGTGGAAGTCGGCTGAAATTGTCGTCGATGGCGCGCTGCGGCGGCTGTGACAGCATGCTGCTGTGGCAGCGCGCTGCGGCGGCTATGGCAGCGCGTTGCGGCGCTGTGACAGCGCGCTGCTGCGCTGTTATTCTGGCAATTTCAATCTTCTTTTCTCCCTTGAAGCTACGGTATCCGGGCTTCCTACACGCCTCTTCCAACGCCGGTAAAACTGATGTGGTCCGAATTCGTTGTCCATGTATGTGGCGTCCCCGTCCCTTGCCCTTAGTTCAGCCCTCAGCCTAAGGTCATCAGTATGTGACCCAAGAGGTCGTCCAGTATTGTACACAAAATGTCACTCAGTCGGGCATCAGTATGCGACCCAAGTGGTCGTTCAATACTGTGACACAAGAGGCCACTCAATATCCAATTATATGATCCAAGAGTTTACTTGATAACACAGACGAGTTGTCACACATGATGGTAACTCCAAATTACAATACATGAGCGCTGGTCTGCATGCCAGCAAAGAACACGACGTCAAGTTTCCATGAAGAGCGACATCAGAAGTTAGCTGAGAATCAGAAAACATTCAGTCAGCAAAGAGTAGGGTCACAGAGTTGACCACTCCGTTTATTGGAAAGAATCTTATAAGCAGATCTGCGACCTTGCAGATAATGTCCTATGGTCATGCAACCTATTCAATCAAAGACGAAGGTCAAAATGAGATACAACTGTCAATCAAGCTGGCAATTGAAGTTGAACACAGCTGTCAGTCGAGCTGGCGGCTGAAGTGGAACACAAATGTCAGTCGAGCTGGAAGTTGAAGTGGAACACAGCTCAACCAAGCTGGAAACTGAAGTGGATCACAGCTGTCAACCTAGCTGGCGAATCTGAGTATACGTCTTTGGTCCATGGGACTTTTGAGCTCCTTTGGTTGCGTTCTCATCTCACTGAGCTTGTTCTCCCCCATCCATTCATATGCATCTTCATTGCGATAACCAAGCTGTCACCGATATTGCTGGGTATTCAATTCTTCATGAGGGAACCAAACATGTTAAAGTGGATTCCACTTCACCCGCGAAAAGATTCAAGCTGGTCTTATTATCAATCTTCCAAAGGTTTCCTCTTCTCGGCAACTTGCGGATGCCTTCACCAAAGCTCTTGGTCCTGCACACCTTCAGGATATTACTGTCAAGCTAGGCATGTGAGTATTGCGTTTTATGTTTGGCATGTGAGTAGTATTCTAGTTTAGTGTGCCACTTATGGTGTTTGTGTGTAATAATGTTGGGTTTGTCAGTTGTAATTGTGTTAATCTTCAGGCTAGTAGAGCTGCTCCTAACCTTAACTAAGTCATTCCATTCGAACTCTCTCTCTCTCCTCCTCGCAACCCTAATCCTAATTACCACCATTCATGTCAAGTGCAATGAGAGCACAATAGGGCACAGATGCCGAGGCTATAAAGAAATACGATACTAAGAAGCTACAGATTAGTTACTTACATGTTTTACAGCGTTATGATAAAACTTCTGCAGATTTCTAAAGCACTGCCATACGACCACTGTTAGGTGGTACCAAGTTTTCGAATTACAAACAAACTCTCCATACTTCATCCTAATGCCTCAACAAATGTCAACAAACAATCATAAAAGACCATACAATTTGAAATAACAACTGCTGAAGTGACAAATAGTCACTCACATACATGTTAAAGGTCACACGGTCAAGACACCCCAAATAATTTTTCATAAAATCCTTAATACATATCCAAATCACGCACCACCACAACCAATGTGCTCCTAAGGCAAAACTGATACACTGTTTTACTGTCATAGCAAGTTATAGCCTCTTGATAACTTTAGGTCCCTAGAAACACGTGAAAATAGGGGGTTCGGATGGAACCTTGTTTCATTAAACTGGAACATCATCCAGTATGAAAAAAAAATTGGAAAAAAATTGCACGTACCAATAAATTTTCCTCTCTCAACAGGTTTCTTCATTGCCTTGATAGGAGGACCAGACGCAGACATTACTTGGCATACATGCTGATGTGATCGGGCCATGATGTCTCACATCTTCCTCATTTGTTGGCGATCGAAATTTGCTCTGATACCAAATTGAGGTTGTGATATAGTAGCTGTTAGGTGTATTAGTGATGCATTTGTGAAGAAAGAGAGAGGAGAAGAAGGAAGGAGGAGCTGCTAGAGAAATTAGGGTTTTGAGTGATACCAAATGGAGGTTGTTGTTATAGTAGCTGTTGGATGTATTGGTGATGCATTTATGAGAAGAGAGGAGGAGAAGCAAGGAGCCGTGGAGGAATTAGGTTTATGAGTGACCAAATTCTCATACCCACCTATCATTAGTATATATAGGTAAAGGTAAGGGAACAAAAATATTACGACTGAACCATCCTTTTTAACGTACTTTCACAATAAAATTTCAAGAACATTAATAGTTTTAAAGAGTTGTTCTTATACAGGTAACTTTTGAGAGCTTTTTAATGTCCCTCTTATATGGTCCATGTAGTTCATTTCTTCAAAACGTCATAAAACATTATAAATTTTTAAAATTTGATGACACAAGTTGTAATATGGTTGCCTTGTTCTTATTTTATGTCTTCGGCCCTAATGTATTTCTTCTATATATAATTTGAAACAAGAAAAAGAAGAAATCTTCTAATATAAAATCTTCTGTCTGATTCAATTTTCAGAACATATTTTTTCATTTGTTGTGCTGTATAATTCTTAGATGATGAACTTGTGCACATTTGGGCTATTGTTTGTATTTGTAGGGGTGACTTTGGACGTTTGGGTCATGGTAACTCCAGTGATTTGTTTACCCCACAACCCATTAAAGCATTGCAAGGCATAGAGATCAAGCAGATTGCTTGTGGGGATAGCCATTGTTTAGCAGTAACCATGGAAGGCGGGGTGCGGAGGTTGGTACTTTTATTATTCAACTTAAACCCTTATAAAAAAATTCATGATTTGCTACTTTAAACAGTTATTGTTGGAATTCATCAAATTATTTTCTTTCTTTGTATGCACTAAACTCATTTAAAATGAATTATTTCCTAAAATTATTGTTGCATGGGATTTTGGCCATATCACATAAAATGGCACAGTTGTCATTTTTTTCATCTCTCTTGAACAAGGGTTCACAATTTGTAGGGATTTTAGACAATAAATCAGGATAAGTTCCACGTTTTCAACCAGAGTTGTAGAGCTGTTATTGAGTAACTTGTTTACAAAACCAACAACAAACACTAAAATGCTGAATTTATGGCATCTAATGAGTAAACCAGTAGCGTTGATTTAAAATCATCTTTGTCTTTCAATTCCATTTTATTGATCTAATTCATTATTGTTTAAAATGGCTGACTATATTAAGAAATTAGTTGAATCTAAATCCAAATACTACTTCTAATTCATATTTTCATTTATCGTGGATTTCCCACGTTCTCTCACTTACCATGGACTTCCCACGCCATATCACTTATCGTGGACATGTCACGTCCTAGGTATTCGAAGAATAAAATTGAGCAACCATCCAATATCTATTTGTAAAACATATACTTTTTCAGGAATGAAACCGTGAATTAACTCAGAAATTAATTAAATCAGGTATTCATGCCTTGCTTTATTCCAGGTATGCCAGAAACTGGCTTTTCCTTTAAAAGCCTTTCATGCTTTTCAAATATCAAGGATTACAGATACTTTCACTGTCAATTTACTTTCATACATAAACCATTGTATAAAGATATGCTGTAAACAGAATTCCAGAATCTTCTTTACTTTGTAATTGCTAAAGACATGAAAACCAGCTTTTGATAACCATTTTGGTTTTAGAACTTTGCAAGTAATCTTTTATAAAAAAAAGGTTTGCTTGACTTTGTCACACTTAATTATGTATATTGGCTTAATTAGCCTTAATCAGAGTTAACTGGTTAATCAGGACTCAGGAGCTAATTGGGGTTAATTAGATTTAAGCAGGATTAACTGTCTAATTAGAGTTAATTAGCCCTAATTAGGCTTAACTTGGCTAATCAGATTTAATTAGCCATAAGCAAGGTTAACTGTCTAGATATGGTGAATTAACCGTAATCAAAATTAATTAGAGTAATCGGGGTCATGGTTGTCAAATACGATTCAAGTTGAATTGTACCTATTTCGATTCGAATCATAATCTGCCTAAAATCGGTCAAATCGTTTTTGAATCGTAGATTCAAATTGAATCGTGTGATTTAAGTCTCGTGTGACTGCTTGCGCAATGTCACACAATGTCACTTAAAATCACTTTGTTTTCTTTTTTACTAAAAAGCCCCTAAACGCTTATGAACCCTATGCCATCTTATTTTATGCCTATTAAACATCTTTTTATGTTTAAAAAGCTTCTTTAGAGTTTTTACAAGTTTTTTTAGGGCAAACACTATATTTTAAGTGTCTCCATGATTATTGAACAAAATCAAATACCTTTTCTTTTTGGTTTTACATTGTCTAGTAGCAAAATAACACTTTTTTTTATTAAGAATTGGTGTCTTCAACAAAATTCGCCATCGACAGAAGAGTTTTAAGATTTTATAAAGTGAGCTTTTATTACATTTTATATATTTTAAGTCATTGGAGTGATTATTCTCTATCGATGTTCTTTATTGACATACTTATAGTCTCATACTATTATAGTGTCTCCATACACTCGTATATACATATTTTATATACATAGATGTCATACACGTACAAAATTACTGGTGAACTTACATGAATGAACAATGATAGGTTAAATGATGAAATGAAAACTTTTTGTGGCCTTTTGGGATTCAAATGGATTAAAAATGGTTGGAATCTTTATTTGTATTGCAGTTTCATAATTTTCTGATGTTTTGAAATATTCTCATATTTTTTACATTTTTTTTCAAAAAACCAATTAAATCTTATGATTCGATTCATTTTATGAGGAAAACGATTTACAATCTGATTCACGAGTTGATAACCTTGATCAAGGTTAATTAGTCCCAATCAAGATTAACTAAGCTAATTGAGATAAATAGCGCTAAGCAAAATTAATTAGGCTATTTGGGGTTAATTAAATCTAATCAGGATTAACAAGACTAATCGAGGTTAATTAGCCTGAAACAGGATTATCCTAGCTAATCGGGTTTAATTAGCCCTAACCAAGACTAACTGGGCTAATTGGGGTTAACTAGCCCTAACCAGGAGTAACTGGCTCATTGCGGTTAATTAGCTGTAATTAAACTATGTTCTCTAATTATATCTAATCTAGATTATCTACCCCTAATCCTATTTTAATTAAACTAATTGGGCTTAAGGAAGAAAGACTTTCCTGGAGGAGACTGACTGCCCTTGACCATGCTACTCCGTGCCGAACTGAGCCTAGTTGGACCCCTAGGATCGGCCTTCTTCTCATTCCTCTCCTTCTTCCTTCCGTCTCTCTCTCTCTAGCTCTCGTGATGGTGGGATGAGTGCTTTTCATCCTTCCCCCCCTTCCACCCTTTATATAGAGTCCAAGGGAGGGGGGCACGCACACACCTGCCCACATGCTAAGACGTGGCTCCCTATGGGCCACTCACATGAGGTGATGTGGCTCATTTTGGGCCACCAAAACATGGTGTGAGGCTCATACGGGCCACTCAAAGTGGGGTGATGATGTAGCGTGGTAGGAGAAGAGATATACAAAATAAAAATCAGAATTTAATATTTTGTAACTCACCTTTTTCTGCAAAATATTGAACAAAGAGAGAAGAAGAAAACCCAAATTAAGGTCCTCGGTCACCACAAGTTCACACAGATTTTTCACGCAGAAAAATTAATTTTATTCACTATCTCATTGTCTTTAATTACATATATATATAAATGTAAAAAGTAAATCCCCTAGTTTACTACTATTTCCTATTTAGACTCCGTACTCCATCTAAGGCTCTTAAATATTATCCACAATAAACTAATTCTAATACTTACTCCTACTTCTCATCAATCTCTACCCAATAGAATTAAAGAAGTAAAACAAAAATAGAAAGTCAACTTTTCTAGACAGGTCAAAGGATTTACTTCCCTATTTGGAAAGGGCTCTTATAGACTTTTTAGGAGTGCATTCTATTCCAAGTTTATTGCAGATATTAAAAGATTTGAATGCCAGCTGTCTTGTGATTTGAAGTCTTCCTGTTATGGTAAAAACTCACGCAGCAATAACAGGACTGATATGAAGAGAAGCAGGATGAGTAAGGACTTTCAGGTGCTTAGGGCCAGAGACTGGATCTGCTCTTGGTGTCGGAACGTAAATTTTAAGAGAAGATCCATATGCCATCATTACGGGTGCTCCTCACTGAGAGCACAAGGAACGTTGGTCAAAAGCAAGGAGGAACATCCTACTCGGGCTGGCTCTAACCATCAGATAATTTTTAACGGTGCCCAATTACGGGACATTGCCCATGGTTGGTCCATTGCAGACATCAGGGTTTTTCCTTTGCTGATGCCGCAAAGGGTGGCCCCCGCATAGCTTCTTCCTCGGACGACATCGACTCCAAGACAATCTACGGTGGGCCCATGGACTGGGAGATCCAGTGGACCCTACCTCCAAGGATGGTGGGGAGTTTTTTAGCCCTCTAGGGTTTACGAGCCCTATGTTTTCTTCCTTGGCAAAAAACATTAAAGACTACTGGATCATCTTATACACCATTAAAGATACCATTCAACCTATTCACATTTACTACTGGCTACAAAGCAAATGGAGTTTACAAAATAGATCGGCTGTTTCGGCCATAACTAACACAAAGCTTCTCCTGCGATGCCCTTCGGTCGAGACAACTAACGATATCCTTTCCAAAAAGGTCTTCTCCATAGAGGGCAAACCAATTGAATGTAGTCGATGGGTGTCGGACGAGAACGAACTTCATCTTCACCGATGGGATGGGGGAATTTGGATACGTCTATTCGGTCTTCCGGGGGATTGCAGAGAAGTGTGGGGGCTACATTCTCATTGATAGAAGCAGTGAAGACGTGGGAAACTCGATTCGCACGGATCTTGGTGGGATCCGACAATTGGGAGACGATCCCCAAATCTTGCGAATTTTGCCTTAACGGATAGAAAATCAGAATGTTCGTAGAAGTGGAGAGGGTGGTCCTCCCGTGTCAATCGCACCATGTAGCCGAGCGGTTCATGGTTTCCGACGAAAACATATTCATCGGTCCCACAGAAAAAATCGCAGCGGAGATCACTTAGGCACGGGGTAGAAGGGGCCATGCTGCAGCCTATTCAAACCCCAAAGGGGTGCTCATCCTTGGACTTGCCGCCCCATCGGGGGCCGACCTCGCCGATGGGATCTTCCAGACGATGCATTAGAACCGAGGGATGCCATGATTTGCTGGTGCCGGTGATAAAGGAATTGGAAGAGGGGGAGTTCGATTTTAAGGCTGCCGAGATGGAGGAGAGGTCTATCGACGAGGCGACGACCAACGATCTCTGTTGCTCTACGCCGGTGATGCGAAACCCAACTCCGTCACCTGATTATGTGCGGTTGTGTTCGACTTTGGACGAACCCGGCTTCTCACTTGATCCTACGGTGGAGAGATACTCCAATTCTTCGGGTACACCATCCAATGGTTGAGATGAGGCTGTTGATGAGGCGGTTGAGGCGCTGGGAGTATATTGCGTCTCGCCTCTTCGAGATTGGGACCCAATGTCCCTTGAGTCGACACGTGGATGTCATTCGATAGATGGTGCAATAAGGGTTGCAGGAAGATGGGACTTGTCTCCTTCGAAAGCTTCCAGAGAGAGAGTGGGTGTGACACGTGATTGTTTAGTTGACTTGGCAGTTTGTGCAAACAAGCACATGGTTTTACGTCTCGATTTTGGCTGGGTTTTTTGGGGATACGCAGACGGTCAAGTGTGTCACTTGTTACAGTCTGAGGATGGGCCGCGCAACTTGGGCCCAGTGATGCTGGACAACGACCCTAAAATGCGTGAATATGATTTTAATGCAGATTTTGCCGAAATTAACTCAAGTTTAATCGCAAAATTATCTTTGATACCTGTAGGGTTTGCAGAATTTTGATGGGTAGATCACACGATATCTAGATAGGGTCCAGTTCGGTGCGCAAGTACGTTTAGAGTTGAGGCTAGATCGGCCTAGAGATAGGACTCTAGCTTTTTCAGGCTTAGGCGCTCGTCATCCGTCCGTTGTAAACTCACAGATTCCAACTTGGGTGTGAAAAGGATTTAGGGTTTGTAAAAGGCTTATGGTTCTCGGATTGGTTTATGGTTTGGAAAAGGGTATTGGCTTTGTTTGGTTAGGAATTCAAAAGGTTTAGGTTTTAGGATCGCAAGGAAACAATTAGGCTACGGTTTAGGGAAGCACACAGAGATTGAGAAATAGCAAATATAATAAATCACCACAAATTGAAGGCAAAGATAACACAAGATATATGAGAATCACTCCCTTGGTCTCACACCAAACCCATTGAGGGGAAGAAGACTCTCTTCACAAAGCAAAAGCTCTCATTCAATAATCAATCAACTAATCACATTGTTTAGCTTAAGGACCTTTTATAGGAGGTCTTACAATAAAAGAAAACCCTAAAACGAATATTAAATAAAAGACAAATAAACCCCTAAAACAAAAGTTCGAAACTAAACTTCTAAAACAACTCGGCACGATTTCGATCAATCGAAATTGAAAATCGATCGATCGAAATTCATAAATATAAAATTTCACCGTCGACTTTCGATTGATCGAATTTAACTTTCGATCGATCAAAATTTTCGATTAATCGATTATATGATTCGATCGATCGAAATATCACTCCAGAACTTAATATTTCTGTCGACCGAATTTGATCGATCGAAATAGGACTTCGATCGATCGAAATTTAAATTCGATCGATCGAATTTTCATGTGCTCCTTCAATCCTCTTGAATTTTCATCTTTACGTTTAGATCTGACTTCCACTCCGCCTCTTCTTTCGACGCCGGTAGAAACGATGCGGTCCGAATCCAATGTCCATGTAGGTGGCGTCCCCGTCACCCAGTTTCTTATTTTACCGGGTCTTTCGGGGCATCTCTTATGTTGGACAAGGTGTCTAATTGGAGTATCTCTCCACTGTAGGATCGCCTTTGCAGGCCTGGCCGACTTACTATCGGGATCCGAGTTTAAACCTAGGTGTCGATTTAGGGTCTTCGGGACACTAGTCTGGCCCTATGGAGGATTTTTCTCGAGCTTCCTCTTCTCCCAGCCCCTCGTTGATGGTCCCTCTAGATATCCCACAAAATCCTCTCTTTGGAGACGACTCATCTTCTTCATCCTCGATGTCTTCCTCCGAATGGGTTGTGGTGAATGTTGCTGAGACCTCTTCGCCGGATTCCTCGGACTGCTCCCCTCTTCGGGTGAGGTTCTCCCTCTTTGTTCGCTATATTGCAATGAGAAGGGCTGGTGGGTCAACTACTTGCCAGGCATAGATCCCCCTATCCAGCGGACTCGAAGAGGTCCTTCTAATATTGATAACAGCAAGAAGTGTGGTGTCCTCGACGAGATTATTACTTTCAGAAAGGAGCATGGGATGTCCTTTTCTAGGTTCACTGATGCTCTCTGGGAGATTTTCAGAACCATTACGAGGGGGCACTTTAATTCGTCATCTACCAATCCAAAAAAGAAAAAATTTAAGTCTAGAGAGCTTGCTAAACTGGAGTGGGGCATGTCGGATGGGAGGGGGACGGGGTCTCTGTGAGACTTTGCCTTTCAGTCGGGTTCTGCTCAGTTTCCTTAGGAAGATTTTGTCTTGGAACGTAAGGGGCATTTGCAATGCGAAGAAAAGAACAGGAGTGAAGCGAGTTATCGTCTCTCAACCCGACAATCATCACTCTTCAAGAGACGAAATGGGGTGCCTGTGATAATCACTCCTCCTAGCTTGGAATTCGTCCCTCTTCCAAAAAATTGACGAGGAAATCGGTCGCTTCTCAGCTTCGGCCAAGCTGATAAACAAGGACAACGACAAGTGTTGGGCCTTTACTGGTATTTATGGGCCAACCGACGTGGACAACAAAGACGACTTCTGGTATGAATTGGCGGTGGCTGCTAGGCATGTGCTTTGGAATGTGGGGGGTGATTTCAATGCCTTGCGTCACTCCCACGAATTGTCTAGTGGCCTACCGGACCAGCGCAACATGGCCAACCTCAACTCCTTCATCAATGATTGGGCTCTTGTTGATTTACTTCGGCTGGGGGCCCGTTTTACTTGGTCCAACCTGCAACAGGCTGCCTCTTTCAGCCTCTTGGACCGCTTCCTTGTGTCCATCGATTGGCTTGACTGTTTTCTTCACGCGTCTCTTCATGGTCTTGCCAGAGCAGTTTCCGATCACATGCCTCTTCTGCTCGATTGCAGATCCTTGGACAGAGGTCCTACCCTGTTCAGATTTGAGAATCAGTGGCTGCTAAACAAGGATTTCAAAGCAGTGGTTCCGCTTTGGTGGACGGAAACTAACCCCCACGATTCGACCGCTTTTCGTTTGATTTACAAACTCGGGTACCTAAAAGAGCGCATCACGTAATGGAATCGAGAGACTTTTGGGCTGTCTCACGAATGGAAAGCGACTATCTTAGATCGCCTTAAAGAGCTGGGCCTCCTTGAAGAGCATAGATGTTTGACTGACATCGAAATCGCCGAAAGACTTAATCTCAAGATGAGGTTTAGCGAGAAAAGCCTTCAGGAAGAGATGAGCTAGAAACAAAAATCTAAAGTCCACTGGCTGAAGGTTAGGGATAACAACACTAAAGACTTTCATACGATAGCGAATGCCAGGTCCAAGAAGATCCTGACTAGAATTGTGGTGAATGGGGCTGAATTCTCCGACTCGGAGCAGATTAAGATGCAAATCTCAGACTTCTATCGTAATTTGTTCCAAGACGAAGGGTGAACCAGACTACAGTTGGATGGCCTCTCTTTCCCCTCTATTTGCCAGGCTAATCGTGATGTTTTGGAAAGGTCGTTTGCGGAAACTGAAATTTGAGATGCTATTAAGCGGAGCGGGAAGAATAAATCGCCAGGTTGTAGTTGGCAGAACCCTAAATTTGACATTCATCACTTTGATCCCAAAGAAAGAGCGTGCAACTGATATTTGAGACTTCCACCCTATTAGCCTCATTAACTGCCTGTACAAAATTCTAGCGAAGGTGTTTGCTAATCACCTCAAGCTAGTTTTGAGCTTAATTGTGTCCGAGACGCAAGGGGCTTTCATTAAGGGTTGTCAACTCATTGATATGGCGGTCATTGCTCATTACGTGGTCCACTTTGCTTCCTCTACGCATGCGCCAGGTTTTGTTTGGAAAGTTGACATGGAGAAGGCGTATGATTGGGTTAACTGGGAATGTCTTGACTATATGTTGAAGCGTTTTGGCTTTGGCGATACCTGGAGAAAGTGGATGAGAGCTTGTGTCACCTTGCTTTGGTTCTCGGTGATTGTCAATGGTGTGCTTGCCGAATACTTCAAAAGTTTGTGGGGGCTTGAGACAGGGCAATCCCTTATCTCCTCTCCTCTTCAATCTGGTCGTGAGACTTTGGGGGCCCTCATCAACCGGTCCCATGCTCTGAATCGGATCTCGGGTATTTCGGTGGGCAGCAACGATTACGCCGTAACCCACCTACAATACGCCGACAACACAATCTTCTTCGGCAAAGCTGATCTTGAGGAAGTATCAGCCTCTGCTAATATTGTAACAGTTTACAAAGCAGTTTCCGGGCAAAGGGTCAACTTGCTGAAATCCACTATCTTCGGAATTAATTTGGATCGTGGAGCTGCTGAGTTTTTAGCCATCAGGGTGATGTGCGTCGCCGCTCCTCTCCCCATCTCCTATCTGGCCTTCCTCTGGGACTGGGAAGCCGAAGGCTAGTGATTGGGAGGTTGTCATTCAGAGATTCCAAAGGAAACTGGCTGTCTGGAAGGGAAAATTCCTAAGTACTGGGGGGCGGCTCCAGCTTTTGAACTTGGTTCTCTCCAGCCTACCCATCTTTTTCATGTCAATTTTCAAATGCCTGAAGACGATCATTCATCCCCTTGAGAAGATTGAGAGGGATTTTCTGTGGGAAGGTGCTGGTTTGGAAAAAAATACCACTTGGTGGCTTGGGAGGTGTCTCAACTACCTAAATGTTTCGGACAACTTGGCATCAGGAATCTCCACCGAACCAATATAGTGCTTCTTGGCAAATGGTTATGGCGGGCAGGAAGTATTACGGACCAAAACAGCTTATGGATGTCAATTCTCGTTCAGAAGTATGGCAATCTGCCAAGAACTTGGGGGATTAATATCAACCGAATCAAGAACGTCTCAGCTTGGTGGAAAGATGTCAGCTCGATTTGGAGTGATTTCTCAAGATGGGTTCGGTATAGCTGGGGTGATAGCTCTCGGATCTCTTTTTGGGAAGATCCTTGGTTATTCTTATACATGCTCAAATCGATGTTTCCTTCGATATTCAATGTGTCGGTCGCCCTTCATGGCTTGATTGCGGATCTCTTATCTACCAATAGTGTTTCGCCGGTTTGGGAGGTTAACAGTAGGAGGGCTTTGAGGGAGGATGAGGTGGACCACTACCTTTTGTTGATGGCTGCACTTTATTGCTCTTCCCCGAACTGCCAATGCCGTGACTCGAGAATTTGGTTGGCCAGCAAAGATGGAAATTTCCCGGTCAAGACTTTCTACTGTGCCCTCACTTGGAGGCCTCTGATTAGGGTGGAATGGTTCTTCATCTGGAAGGCACCGACTCCACCCAAAGTTCGATTTTTCATTTGGACAACAGTGAGGGGGCGCATCTTGACGATGGACCAGCTGATCGCTCGGGGAAAACCTCTCCGGAACAGATGCCCAATGTGCCTTCTTATGGAAGAATCTATTTCCCACTTGCTTATACATTGCTGGGTTGCTTCTAAGATATGGGGCACTATCCTAAAGTTTTTTTTATCTCAGCTGGGTAGTCTCGGAGAACCTGTTGGATTTTCTGATATGTTGGAATGGATTAAGATGGAACGGTCCGCAAGGAGCTTTTTGGAGGGTGGGGGTGACGCGGGACTACGACCCTAAAATGCATGATTATGATTTTATGCGATTTTGCCGAAATTAAATAAAATTAAATCAAGCTTAATCTCAAAACTATCTTAAATACCTTAGGGTTCAGATAATTCAGGTTGGTAGATCACGTGAGATCCAGCTAGGGTCCAGTCTGATGCGCAAGTACTATTAGATTTGAGGCGAGATCGGCCTAGAGATAGAACTCTAGCTTTTTCCAGGCTTGGGCGTTCGTCTTCGATCCGACTTAAATTCGCAGGCTCTAACTAGGGCTTTGGAAATAGGTGTATGGGTTTGTAATGGGCTTATGGTTTGATTTATGGCTTAGAAAAGGGTTTTGGGCTCTGTTTGATTTGGGGTTCGAAAAGGGATTTATGGTTTTAGGGATCAAGAAATCAATAGGTTAAGATGTAGGAAAAACAAATAGGGATCAACAAGGCAAAAGATTCAAAGAAGACAGTGATAGATAATAGAGAGAGTAACAATGACTTTTGGGAATCACTCCCTTGGCCTCACACCAAACCCATCTCAGGCAAAGAATATTCAAGCATAAAAGCATTCAAAATATTCAATAACTAATTAAAAAGTCTTTACAAGCCTCAATATATAGGCCACCAATAATTAAATTTGAAATAAATAATCCTAATACTAATAAAACACTAAAAATGAAAGTTTTCGCAACAAAAAAAATTCAAAATTAGAAATCCTGTCACGACGTCCACGGACGTCCGTAGTGCCTCACGGACGTCCGTGACCTACGGACAGTGAGGGGGCAAAATCACGGACGTCTGTCACTATTCACGGACATCCGTCACTGTTCATGTGAACAGTAATTTTTTTTTTTTTTTTTTTTGTTCCTGAAGTTGAAAATCTGTTGCGGTTCAACTTCAATGCTTTCGATCTTGGCGTTCCCTGTCAGGGGGCCTACGCGGTTCTGTGGACCATTTGGCTTGAAAGATATACTAGAGTTTTCAGTCGCAAGCGTCGCCCCATCGGCACCATCCTTAGTCATATTGAAGACCTGATGTGCCACTGGACCCTGTTGGATAAATATGGGGGACAGGGTATAGAAGACCTTTGTCTGTGACTCGCTCCGTTTTTTTCCCCAACTCTGGGGGAAGGGGGCTGATCTTTGCTAGGTTGGCTGTCCCTTCTGGTTGTCTGCTTATGCGGGCTGCCTTTTGGCTTTGTTTCCTTTGTTTCTTTCTTTACTGCTGTTTTTTGGAGATTTTTTGGCCGTTTTGCAATCTTCCAACTTCTCGTTGGTTTTTTTATGGAATGGAATCTCTATTTACCGATAAAAAAAAAATAACAGGACTTATAATCTCAAACTCTTTAACCTTTTAGGGTTTATCGACGAAGGAGGAAAGGTGGGTTGGTACCTCGGGATGCGGTGGGGTATCGATGGCCGACACGTCGATGGTCTTTCGAAGGTTCCCGAATCGCTCGGACTTCATTGCTGATGGAACTGTGTAGATCCCGCGACCTTTATATGGGGGTGTTGACGGGTTTGCAATCCCGATCGATGACACGTGGAGCGCTGACGTGGCACTTGGGGGACTTAAGTTGCTATAGACCCGATTTGGATTTTGACGGGTCTTGGGTGCCCTTTTTGCCCACGGGTCACTCTTACGGGCAGGAACCGGGTCAGGTAAAGGCTCTTGGGTCTCCAACTCAAGACGCTAGGGGGGTCGGGCAGACGGAGTTGTGGGGCCGGGTTGATTGGGGCCCAGTTTCCCCCTTACTACTTAATACAGGGGAGACTCGCGGGACCACAAGTAGAGGAGGGTTACATGCTAATGAAGGGGGACACATCCTCAGGATCGGCAGATGCGAAGGGACCTTGACGGATGAGTTGGGGGATGCTGCGGACATGGCTGATCTGTATGAGCCCTCGGATCGGGCGGGGGATGGGCTCGCTGTTGAATCCCGACCCCACAGAGACATCCGACCACTGCCACTGTGTTCTCATGGGGTTTTTGGAGATGACGATGGGTTGCCCATGGGGGATGAATTGGAAGTTGATAGATTAATTGATGTGGGTCGAAATCTCGGTATGTCTTTCGATGGATCGCACGACGAGCTACGGGCGGTGTTTGGTTCGGTTGTCTCTACTCGTCAGGTAGCCAAAAGCAAGCGGCGGGGTGGATCCAAAGAGCTCGCACGACTGCAATGGGGGATGTCGGATGGGACAACGGTGGGGGGTCTGTAAGTAGGGACCGGATGGGCGGGCTACACGGATGAGAATCATGAAGATGCTTACATGGAATGTCAGAGGAATTAGTAACTGGTCGAAGCGGGTCGGGGTTAAGCAGGTCATTGCGGCTGCTAAGCCGGAGGTGCTCACTTTACGGGAGACGAAGTGGGGCTGCTGCAATCAGAGGAAGGTTACGTCCATCCTCGGCAGGGTTGGATGGGACTGGGTTGGGGCGGACTCTGCTGGTGCCTCGGGGGGCATTTTGGTAGCTTGGCAAACCAGGATGTTTGACAAAGAAGACGAAGAGGTGGGACTGTACTCGGTCTCGGTTGTATTGCGAAATAAGGCGACGGGATCTCGATGGGTTTTTGCTGGTATCTATGGGCCATCTTCGAACTCCGAACGGCGCGACTTCTGGTTTGAATTGGCGGCTATGGTGGGTCGGTGGAATTATCCTATATGCCTAGGAGGGGACTTTAATGCGATCAGGTGGGAGTTTGAGAAGAGGGGTGGTATGCCTAATGCGAGAGTGATGCGGGACTTTAACACATTCATTTCCGACTGGGGGCTAATGGATCTCCTGCTCTCGGGGGCTCGCTTCACGTGGTCGAATCAACGGGCCAACCCGTCGCTTTCCAGATTGGACAGATTCCTTGTATCGGCAGAATGGATTCAATTGTTCCCGGGGGCGAGGTTGGATGCTCTTGCTCGGCCGATCTCCGATCATCGCCCGTTGTTGTGCACGTCGGATTCAAGCGGGAGGGGGCCAATCCCGTTTCGGTTTGAGAACATGTGGCTGTTGGAGGAGTCCTTTCGCGAACATGTTACGGTGTGGTGGCGGGAGAGGACTTACACAGGAACTGCTGCATACCGATTTCTCTCCAAGCTTCGTCACTTGAAGGAGCGGATTAAGGAATGGAATCGGACGGTGTTTGGAAAGGTGCAGGCCCGGAAGGAAGTCCTGCTGGGGAGGTTAAAGACTTTCGACGATCTGGAAGAAGAGAGGGATCTAAGTGGGGAGGAGAGGGAGGAACGGCTGGAACTGAAGATGGAGTTTGATAGCGTCTGCAGGTCCGAGCAAATCTGCTGGATGCAAAAAGCCAAAGTTAAGTGGCTAAAGGAGGGGGATGCGAACACTAAGTATTTCCATATTGTGGCGAATGCTAAATTTCAGTCTAAGGTCTTGAGGAGGATTGTGGCGAACGGGGATACGGCTGAGGGGGAGGACCAAGTTCGCGAGAAGGTGGTTGAGTTCTATAAATCGTTATACACTGACGATGGGTTCACGCGTCCTCAACTGGAGGGGGTGCCTTTTCAATCTATCTCGGTAGTGGAAAGGGAGGTGCTGGAACAGAATTTTACGGAGGAGGAAGTGTGGCGTGATGTCCGATCAGGGGGACGGAATAAGGCACCTGGCCCGGATGGGTTCACAATGGAGTTCTTCCGGGCTTTCTGGGATCTCATCAAGGCGGAGCTGATGGATATTATGGCTGAATTTCACGAGAATGGTTTCATCGGGAGGGCGCTTGGATCCACTTTCATCTCCCTCATCCCAAAGCGAGAGGGGGCTGATGACATCTCCGACTTTCGGCCCATTAGTTTGACAAACTGCACCTATAGAATCATGGCTCGAGTGCTGGCAAACATATTCAAACCTCTGATGGTCACTCTTATTTCGGGGAACCAAGGGGCTTTTGTGAAGGGAAGACAGTTGGTCGATCTGGTTGCTGTGGCGAACGAGACTATCCACTCTGCGCATCTTCAGCGATGCCTCGCGGCAGTTTGGAAAGTGGATATGGAAAAAGCCTATGACCGGGTCAGCTGGACGGCGCTGGACTACTTGCTTGGAAGGATGGGATTTGGTGATCATTGGCGAACATGGATGCGGGGCTGTTACTCCTCCGCATGGTTTTCGATTATGATCAATGGGTACTTCAAAAGTTCTAGGGGCATACGCCAGGGGGATCCTCTATCACCCTTCCTCTTCAATGTGGTGAGTGAGATACTATCCCGCTCGCTCCACCAGGCTAGGGAGCGGCAACTAATTTCGGGGATCCGAGTGGGAGGGCACGGCAGCTGTATTACACACCTACAGTATGCGGATGACACGATCCTATTTGGGAAGGCTAACGACGCTGAGTTCCAGGCGCTCGGGGATGTTCTTCAAGTATATGAGGCCATCTCGGGCCAGCGCACTAACCTTCTTAAATCCTCCATTACGGGCATTGGTGTCGGTCAGGAGGAGTTGGAGGAGTTGGCAAATTCTGTTGGATGTCCCATCACACCAATGCCTATTACCTATCTCGAGCTCCCTTTGGGCATCAGAAAATTATCGGTTCGTGATTGGCAACCGGTAGTCCATCACTTTGAGCAACGGCTGTCCACCTGGAGAGGGAAACTTATGAGTAGTGCTGGCAGGCTGGTTCTCATCAAGGCGATTTTAGCTTCTTTACCCATTTTCTATATGTCGATGCCTTTACTCAGAATACACAGCTTGAGAGGATCCAGTGATCCTTTTGTGGGAGGGATCGAGATTGGGCGAAGTGTCATCTTGTTAGATGGGAGGTCCGCGTTGCCTATCGCATGTGGGGGTTGGGTATTCTCAAAGGACCAACAAGGCGCTTGGGAAATGGTTCGGAGAGCTGCACGAATGTTGACAGAGTGTGGCGGAGGGTGCTGGTTGAAAATATGCGCATGCCCCTGGTTGGGGCATATGCCGAGGGCCCGGCGGCGATCGGCTTGGTGGAAAGGGTCAGCGAATCAGCCCAACTTTCAGAGAGGATGGCCTTCAAATGGGGATGCTGATCGAATTCAGTTTTGGGATGACGTTTGGTTAACACCCTACAATCTGAAATCCACGTTTCCGGCTATCTATGCTCTCTCGCCCAACCAGGGGGGGATGATTCACCAATTTGTCACAACTGATAATGGGGTTGTGGTCTAGAATATTAATACGCGGAGATCTCTGAATGACCGTGAGACGGTGGAATTCCTTGACCTTCTTGACTCTTTGTCTGACATAGCGAGGGAGTGGATCGAGAGGTGTGGGCTCCGAGTCCAAATGGTGAATTTACGGTGAAAAGCCTGTACAGAATCGAGACTCGGCGGCCGCTGGTGCTCTTCGAGGGGCGATGGCTGTGGAAAGTTCCTGTCCCCTACAAGGTCAGATTCTTCGTGTGGACCCTATGTAAGGATAAAGTTCTCACGCGGGATCATTTGATGAGGAGGGGGATTGATGTTGCGACGACCTGCGTCATGTGCAGTACGGGTGAGGAGACTGCGGCGCACCTCTTCCTTCACTGTAGTATGGCCACCTCCATCGGAATCTTTTCAGCCTCTGGGCTGAGTTGGGCTATGGCGCGACCTTACCAGCACCCTCGAAATGGGCCCATGAGGATATGCAACAACTCACCGCAAACTAGATGTCTGCTGTTTTTGGTGCATCCGGCCGGAGCGAAAGGGTAATTTTTGAGTCTACTAACAGACCTATGGGTCTCATTGTCAAATCCATCATGGACCTTGTCGGCTTTTGGGGAAGGGATGGTACGAGGGGGAGTGGACATGCTTTCACTGGATGGGATCCAGACTGAGGGGGGTCTCCTACTTGTTTGTGGTTGCGCCTTTGCTCCCCTTTCTATTGTGTCTGTATATTTACTTATCTTCCTATTTTCTTTTTTCCTCTTTCTCTTTCTCGCCCCTTGCGGGTTTCTTTTGTTAGTTTTTCTGATTGTATTGGGTTCTCAGCGCCTTGCTGTGTTTCAATATATAACTTTTTACTGATAAAAAAAAAAAAAAAAAAATCTCAAACTCTTTCCTTTCCAGGTCACATGATAACTTGAACCATCATGTGACTTTCAACTCACTTAATGGGTTTTATTTAAAGCCCAGTTGCAGCCCATAACCAGCCCCATATTTATTCTGTTATGGGCCACTTTTCGCCCTCAATTTTCGTGAAACCGCTCTCTATTTCAGTCAGATAGATTCCTGCATCTGCCCCTTCTCGAATCTCTTTCTGGCCCAACAACCAGCCCATAACGATAACCCTTAAATCCCTCTTAAATGTTCTGCCCATCTCCTTCAACCTTGATGACAGCCCACCCTTCTCTTTGCAACCCTTCATCGTCTTCTCAATTTTCCGATCGCATTAGGTGATGTGGCTGCTTCCTAGCCACTGAAAATAGTTTTTTTTATTTAAAATTCTTACCCTTTTTGTAACACTAAAATGCCCTTCAACTTCGATATAGCTTCCATATTGCCCTTAGGCATTAAAGTTAGTTAAACCCTTCGAAAATCTGGAGTTTTACCAAACAACTGTGCACATTTAAACGTAATAAATAACCATTTACAGATGCAGGTTCAGATCAGTTCCCCCCCTCCCCACCACATTGTAAATTACCACTTTACCCTTCAAATATTAGTAATTTCCAATTCATCCCCTTGGTAAAAAATTGAGACAGTTCATTTAAACAAAACTTTATTGCAAAAGTTTTTGGGTTATTACAATAATTCGGAGAATTTGGTGACTAAGTTAGAAAGAGAAAGCCTCCAATATTTGACCGGGATTTCGATCCAAGAAATGGTTCCTAATCAGTATGTGTATGCATTTCCCCGGTGGAGTCATAATGGGTTCTAGATGTTTGTGGAAACCCTTACACGTGTTGGATAAGGTGTATATTTGATGGGAGTAGCAGAGGAAGGCTGATTTTGGCATTGCTTTCTGTAATGGAGAGGAAACTCTTACTTCTGCCGGTCCAATTGGCGAGCCTTTAGTAGCAAACACCAAGGTCAAGGTTTTATGGCACTGAATGGTATTTACTTGATAAAGCCACCCCAAGAGGGCTTTGGAATGAAGGTGAATCAAATAATACCATCAGAAGGCTCCAACATGATGTTTCTCCACTGTTGAAGCCCAAGGCAACATTTACTTGTAATTTTTGTCTCCAATGATTTGGGTCATGCTCAAGTTATTGTAGAGAAATTTTATAGGGTGGTCTAAATCCTCAAGTTTCATAGTTTCAATTGACTTAGTGGCACAATCTGATTTTATCATGAGATGAGTTACATATCTGACTTGTCTTGCACTTTGTTAATATTTTTTATGAACAAGACGAAGTGTATCATATTTGATTAGTTTCAAATCAACGTGCATAGTTTTGGCAGATTTTTGCATATAATGGCTTTGATTTATGTTGGCTATATTGGTTTGGCATGTTTATTGTCTTAAAGATGTCACATTACTATTGAATTGATGGCTCCAATCCTACTTCGAGTATTACATTTGAAATTGGTTCTGTAAATCCCCCAAGCTTCCCTTGTTCCTTAGTTTCCTACACTTTTCACATGAACAATTTTCATGCCAAAATGAATGGCTATGTATGGCCATTATAACCTTATGTTCATCTTGATTTATTTTTAATCTTTTATTTTACAATTGGTTTATGCAAACATTTTAATGTTTTAGTTCCTTGTTTTCATCTGCTTGCTTTATTTCTTCCTCTTCTTTTGTTGAAGTTGGGGGCGTAATCAAAATGGGCAACTTGGTCTTGGCACCACTGAGGACTCCCTTGTGCCACAAATAATTCAAGCCTTGCAGGTGTCGTAAGCTTCTTTTTTTTTTTAAATCTCAGAAGATATTATAATGGATATTATGTAATTTTTTATTGTGAATCATTATCTAGTAAGTGCTGAAGAGGATTATATTATTTATAGTAACTTGATGGTACCATATCTAATCTATTTGAAGATAATAGCTACACAATCACTTGTAGTGTATGACTTGATGAATGTATCTCATTGTAAGCTATGATGCAGTTCATTATATTTTTACATTTTTCCGGATGGATTATCATAAATAATTAAACGTCTCGAATGTTGTCCATCCTAGCAGTATACTTGTGGCAGAACGTGGGTGTACTAATGAATGTCTTCTTCGTTTAGCTTCCTCATACAACACTCTAGTTTGATGTTGGTAGTCTTTAATTATAAGTTTGAGTTGGCCTCCATGTCTTAAAATCATCATTGTTCATGGTGTAATTGTTGTGTCATTAAGCCAAAATTTTAAATTCTACGTAAAATAATTTTTTATGATTAATAATTGATTGTTTTTATTTCTGTAAGGCAATGGTGGTTATATTTGTTTTTCTTTGGTGGTTTTATAAAATTTTATGCCATTAAATTCTTATTAGTGGACCATCTAAATAGTTTACCGGTTTCCTTTTTTTTTTTTTTTTAAATATCCATTAGGCTAGATATAATATCTAGTCTTAAATGGAAATCACTCTTCTAAGATTTCAATATAATCTTTAGTATGAACAAAAAAAAAAGAGTTCCATAATTGAATGAAGAAATAAGACCCACAAAGCCAACCCCAAATCAATTAGATAAGTCGAATATGTGATTTAATACAGAGCAAAGCTCATATGAGACTAAATGAATTTAAGGTTGAGGGTGAGGTTTGGTGGTTTAGGGTTAGGTTGGAGTGGTTTTATGGTTAGGGTTTATAGAGGAAGAAAGAGGAGAGGAAAAATCCGAGTGAATGCCTTAGAGTAATGTGCCCTACTAGCCTTATATTATGTAGAGAAGGAAAGATTACATGTATGCACACCATAGTAAGTATATACACTCAGCTATGATAACATCACACACATCAACACTTCCCCTCAAGCTGGTGCATAAACTTCAAACATGCCAGCTTGGCAGTGTTATCATGATGAGTGGTAAGCCCAACAGCCTTACTAAACACATCGACTAAATCCTGAGAAGTGGAACAGCATGTGCTTCAACGAACCATTACTCGTTTTCTCTGACAAAGTGCACATCAACTTTAATATGTTTCAGCTGTTCATGCAAAATAGAATTAGATGTAATCGTTTCTGCCACTTCATTCTTACAATGTTTAGGAATAGAGCCACTGGGGGGGAATCCCATCTCAGACATGAGAGATCAGAGCCACAAAATCTCACATGTCGCGCGTAATAGCTTGATTCTCAGCTTCAACACTTGAGCGAGAGACAACATGTTGCTTTCTATTTCTCCATGCAACCAAGTTACCTGATACTGAGCTTCGGTACTCGAGTAGCTACTTCTCCATGCAACCAAGTTGCCCCTTAGGAAGACACAATATCTGAAAAGTGATCAACGATCAGTACCAGATCTAGCGTAATCTGCATTCATATACCCCATAAATATCAAGATGATCATGTGTGCAATATATAAGTGACGCAGGACGATACCCTAAACTACGTGAATGCGATGATTAAATGATTGCCAAAATAGATTTGAATTTAAATTAAGCAATAAACCTTAAAATATAGCGAATACCTTAGTCTTTCGTAGTATTCCATGGGAGGATCACGTATGATTCAAGCAGGGTTCAGTCCGAGTGTTAGATTCGTTAGGTTGCAGCGTGGATCGATACTAGAGATAGAACTCTAGATTTCCAGATTAAGGCGCTCACAGTGCAATGATGGAATCTCTGGTTTTCGGGTTATTTTGATATGGCTGGGCTTAACAGTCTAATGGAAGCTACGGTTGATGAATCGGATTGATTCAATGATTTAGGGGAAAAACTAGGGTTTAGGAATTTCAAAAGGATGATGGCTGATTTAGGGTTGTGGGATCAACACAGGCATAGAAAATAAGAGATTGATAGATAGAAGATAGATTTTGGCGGGCTTCACACCCTTGGCTTCACACCAAACCCTTCTCTGGAAGAAGAATCACTCTTCGGAGAAACTCATCTCAAGTCTCAAAAGCAAAGCGCTCATTCATTAAATAATCAATAACTAATTACATTGTTTAGCTTAAAGACCTTATATAGGAGGTCTTACAACAAAAGAAACCCTAAAACGAATATTAAATAAAATAAACCCCTAAAACAAAAGTTTGAAACTAAACTTCTAAAACAACTCAGCACGATTTCAATCGATTGAAATTGAAAATCGTTCGATCGAAATTCTCATATATAAAATATCGCCATTGACATTCGATCGATCGATCGATTATATGATTCGATCAATCGAAATATCACTCTAGAAGTTGTATTTCTGTCGACCGAATTCGATCAATCGAAATTTCAGAGTTCCTTCAGTTCTTCATCTTTCTCAAGAATTTTCATCTAGCTCTGACTTCCATTCCGCTTCTTCCGACATCAGTATACACGAAACAATCCATATCCAATGTCTACGATGTCGGCTTCCCCGTCAATAAGTCCACGAGAAGGACTACACTTAATATATGGAGAATGCGATGGACAACAACAAGACGTGGAGCACAAGGAGCGTGCATAAATTGACTCATCATGCTAACAAGAAGGGTAAATTTGGTCGTGTAAGAGTGAGATAGGTCAAGCGGCTCACAAGGTACTGATACTTATGGGAAGAGGAAGATCATCTTCACTTCCATGTAAAGAAAGCTTTAGATTCATTGGAGAGGTAGAGGGTTTGAACCCACTCACCTTACCTTTGATGTTAGGTTTAGGTTTAGGTTCCTAGACCAACTCAAAAGTTCTATCTTCTGAGCAGTCGGCTGATATTTTTACTAAGGCAGTTGGCCCGTCTCTACTTCAAGATATTCTGGTCAAGCTGGGCATGATAAATATCTACTCACCAGCTTGAGGGGGAGTATTGGGATATATTTGTATATGCATAATTGCAATGTGTTTGAAGTAATATTTGGTATGTGTGTTGTAACGGTATTCTTTTTTGGGATGAATATAAAGGCCAGCATGGACTCCTACCCTCACTAAGTCAATTTGGTTAAATTTCTCTCTCTCTCTCTCTCTCTCTCTCTCTCTCTCTCTCTCTCTCCTTCCAACCTAACTCTAACCCTAGCAACTTAAAGAGGTCCAATAACAGATTTAGCGGGAAATACCTCCACTAGACAATCAACTAAAGGGTAAAGAAGAGTTGTAAAGCTTCTACTATTATCTAGAAGGACTAATAGCAGTATATGTGCACACAATAGGAGCAAGTATACCCTAGTTTCAGTCCAGGCAAAACTCCTCAATTAAGCGTACTTGAGAGAATATGTCTCCATTTAAATCATTCATTCCCTCAAATCTGCACTGAATCAACTCAAAACGCTTCCAAGAGGTTTCTGAGGGAAAAATGATCCAACCCCTCACAAGAAGTATCAACTAAGAGGCACAAATTTTAATGTCCTCAAAAATGCAATACCAGGCAATAAAATAGAGAAAGAGAGAAAACCAACTATCTTTTGAAATTTGTAACAACTCAGAACTATGCTACCACAGGATGAATTAGCATTAATAGCCTTGCTAAATACATCAAAAAGGTCTGAGATTACGCATCACTTGGAGAAAATACGTCGTTAGTCGTGGATATAGGTATACCGTGTGGTGTCCTTCAAAATAATTGAAGCGTTCATCAAAATCCTACCGTCCCCTTCACAAAAGTGGCCGGAAATGATAATCTGATTAAATCTAGGGTAGAATCAGGCTCAACTAAGGTAAAAAAACTTGGTCATGCTGACCTTAACAATGGGTGGTAATGTCAGCTGATGAACATGTCAGGTTGCTTTGATACCAACTTGACTTTTGATGCTAGGTTTAATTTTAGGTTGCTAGGAGGGTTAGGTTTGAAGAGAGATGACCTACTTAGGGTTGGAGTCTTTACTGTCCTTTATATTACGATCAAAATTCAAGAATTCCCTTACCACACACACGCACGCACGCGCACACACACAGACACCTCCCAATAAGAGTGACATCTTTGGAAACCTATACTTCGAATCACTCCATTGAAGCAATGAAACCAAGCACTGGGCGATCGAAGTCTGCGTAAATTCCTAGTCTCCCCTTGAAGTAGAAAGCCAGGTGGAGGGTACAACCTCCTTCGTGAGATGCCCATTAAGACAAACATTCTTCATATCTAACTGTTAAAGGGGCTAATTCTGATTGGCTGCGATAGGAATGAAAACTCACATTGAAGTCAGCTTTGCCACTATAACAAACATCACATAAAATCAAGACCATAAGTTTGAGTGAATCCATGTGCTACACGGCGTGCCTTATGTCGCACAACACTATCATCAAGATTATGCTTCATTACAAAGACCCATCTGCATCCAACATTCTTCTTCCCTGAAGGAAAAGGGAACTATGTCCCAAGTGTGATTACTCTCTATGACATTAATTTCCTGTCATAGCTGTTTTCCATGCAGGACACACACGCACGCATGCACGCACGCACACACACACACACACACACACACACACACACACACACCTCCCAATAAGAGTGACATCTTTGGAAACCTATACTTCGAATCACTCCATTGAAGCAATGAAACCAAGCACTGGGCGATCGAAGTCTGCGTAAATTCCTAGTCTCCCCTTGAAGTAGAAAGCCAGGTTGAGGGTACAACCTCCTTCGTGAGATGCCCATTAAGACAAACATTCTTCATACCTAACTGTTAAAGGGGCTAATTCTGATTGGCTGCAATAGGAATGAAAACTCGCATTGAAGTCAGCTTTGCCACTAGAACAAACATCACATAAAAATCAAGACCATAAGTTTGAATGAATTCATGTGCTACAAGGCGTGCCTTATGTCACACAACACTGTCATCAAGATTATGCTTCATTACAAAGACCCATCTGCATCCAACATTCTTCTCCCCTGAAGGAAAAGGGAACTATGTCCCAAGTGTGATTACTCTCTATGACATTAATTTCCTCTGTCATAGCTGTTTTTCATGCAGGATGAGAAAAGTGAGTACACTGGCAATACAAGGTATGGTCACAATATCGACAACAGAAAAGAAAATCCTGTAAAAAGTGCATCCTTATAGCACATGTACTTGACAAGAGGGTAAGCAGTAACACACAAACGGATCATATGTATTAGTAGGTTGAGTAGCATGTGAAATAACAGGGGTAGTAGGAGAAGTCATAGAAGGATGCAAGGGGCTGGAATCACCCATTGGATCTACCTCCGTAGAAGACTAAGGTTGTGGCATGATCGAGATATCTCATGCTGATGTCTGTGTACATAAGTGCATAACTCCTGCTGCAGTAAGGGAGGATGAACAGGTAAAGGAGGGGCTATAGTAACATGTAAAGGTATATGAGAAAATATGGTGATAGAAAGTGGGATAAAATCAAACCTAAAATTTAGGGAAAATTGGGAACATTCTCAAAAATGTAAGATCCTTAAAAGGGAAGAATGGGACCTGTGATCCTAAAACTTGTATCACTTAGACTTACTTGAGTAGCCAAAGAAGACACACTTAATGGAGCAATAATCTAATTTAGATTGACTAAGACAAAGGTCCTGAAAAAAGCAATACACCCGAAACACGTGGCTCAATAAAAAACATAGGATCAGCAGGGCACGAAGTCAGAAATGGGGTATTACCTCTTAAAACCCAAGAGGGAATTGATTATTGAAGAAACAGATAGTAAGTGAAGTCATGGACCAATAAGTTTTAGACATGTGCAGGCCTCTCAACAAGAATGAGTCAAGCCAACGAAATGTTGATGTTTATGCTTCGGAACGTTATTTTGTTACGGAACGTAAGGACGTGAAAACAGATGAGCAATACTATGCTCTTGTAAATATTGAACAAAGGAATGAAAGGTGTACTTACCCTTATTATCTGCACAAAGAGCTTTAATAGGAACACCATATTAACGAACCTCTTGAAATTTAGAAAACACTTCATGAGATAAACCCATGTGGTATAGATGTAGTCCTCAATGCAAATAGCATAATATTTATAACTCTAAAGCGGAAAATTTGAAGGACCTAAACATTAGCATGAACTAACTCAAAGGGAGAACTATGCCTATGCATGCAAGCACGATAAACATTTCCAATTTGTTTGGTGAAGCACATGTCATATTGAGATTTGACAGACTGGAAAATATTGTTAAAAGAAGAATGAAAGCGCAGAAGGTTTGAAACCGACATGTCCTTATTTGGCATGCCATAAAGAAAGAGTATCACAACTGGAAACAATGGAAAAAAGGAAAACTAGATGAGAGATCAGTAGAAGCAACAACAACAGCATGACACTCATGGTCTACAGCCAAATTGTATAGTCCCCTCTTTCAACACCCCTACCAACTGTCTTCCTTATAGTAAGATCCTCAACAATACAACGAGAAGGGTAAAAGGGTAACAAAATAATTTAATTTCTTAGTAAGACTACTAGCTGAGAGAAGAAGAGTGGAGATAAGAGGATCATGAAGCACATGAGATGGAAAATTTGAAGAAAGTATTGGAATGGTTCCCAATCCCATAACATGAGTAGAGGAGCCATCGACTAACCGAACCTATGTAGATGTGGACAAAATGGAATATAATCAGTAACCCTGGGAGTTTCTAAATATGATATGTAGCCCTAGAGTCAAACGATAGTTGTCAGGAGTTGGTACGGGGTACGATACGTTTAGGTGAAAAACGTTTCGGGTACGTTTTTGGTACGACATTGGAACGCCATAGAAACGAAATAGATACGTTATAGGTACAAAAATAGAAACGAAATCAATGCGTTATAGGTACGAAATTGATACGATACTGGTATGATATATATACGAGATGGATTCGTCATAGAAATGCTATTGGTGCAATATAGATGCAAAATAAATATTTTGTACAATGTGTGATATTGGTGTAACATTGGTATTTTTTTGTACCTATATATGATAATTATATTTATATGCGAGTATTAATATTTCTATATTTGAAGACAATGTTCTCATTTTACTCCCAACTTAATGAGAGAGGAGTTAAACACCAACATAATTAGTTAACTACATCCATACTTCCATTCAATAAGCTCACAACATAAAAGAAATAAGATTAATCAACTCTTAGAATCCGTGATCATTAGATTTTGACATAACCTAATGGATCTACAAAAGAAATTAGGTAGAAGGGAAAGATTCATTTCAAAATAAAGAGATAGAAGTACTGATTAAAAGGGAAACTAGTCTCTCTTGTAATAGAAACAAGTTTCTATATAAATTGAAAATAGTTTCAACAAAGATAGAAACCGTTTCTATTTTTAAAGAAACCAGTTTCTATCTTAAATGAAACCCGTTTCTATTACTCATCAAAACGAGTTTCTGTTACTCATCGAAACGGGTTGTTAAAAACGTTTCTAAAATGTTTTTGAAACTTTTCATTCTAGTCCCTGCTATTGGTACGCATGGGGACTGGTACAATAGGGTAAAGCAGTTTTCTGGGTAACTATGAGTCAAACCCAACAAGAAGATGGTGATGCACAAACACAGATAGGCGTAGCTGAAGGCAGACTAAGAACAACAATGCAAGTAGATGAGTGAGGCTGGTAACCATTTTATCACCAGTGAAGACTATAACAATGATCATTCCCAATAATCCCATCGGAAGAGCATATACTGGTACACCAATCACGTCTATATTGATGACAAAGATCCATCATAGGGAGAATAAGGAAAACCCTTCTAATGAAATCAAGTAGAGTTACTGACGGGGACGCCACTTACATGGACATTGGATTCAGACCGCACCGGTTCTATCGGCGTCGGAAGAAGCGTAGAGGAAGCCCGAATACCGTAGCCTCAGAGGAGGAACGGACACAAACCGCGAGGAGAGCAACGCTGCGCGCGAGGAGAACGGCGCAGAGAACCCTCGCGCGAGCGAGTACTTAAAATCGCTCGAGCGAGCATCGCGCGAGCGATCACTTAAACTCGCTCGAGCGAGCCCGTAAGATGGGATTTCATGCGAAAACTCCCTTTTTGTGTTTTATTAGTATTAAAACTCTTTATTTCGAACTTAATTATTGGTAGCCTATATATAGAGGCTTGTAAAGACTTTTAGTGGAGTTGATTGGTTATTGAATGCTTTTATGCTTGAGTAATCTTTGCCTGAGATGGGTTTGGTGTGAGGTCAAGGGAGTGATTCCCAAAAGCCATTGTTATCTTCTCTATTCTATTTGCTACTTTTGATCTGTGTTTGCTTCTCTAAACCCCAAGCCTAAATTCTTTCTAGATTTTTGAAACCCTAGATTTTCGAAACCCTAAACTCGTTTGAAGCCTAAATCTCTCTAAGCCAACACCCTTCCAAACCACAAACCGATCTAGAAGCCATAAGCCTTTAACAAACCCTAATTCCATTTCATAACCCAATTTGGAATCCGTGAATCTACATCGGACCGCAGACGAGCGCCTAATCCTGGAAAAGCTAGAGTCCTATCTCTAGGCCGATCTTGCCTCGATTCTAAAGTACTTACGCATCGGACTGGATCCTATTTGGATCTCGTGTGATCTACTCATCAAAATTCTGCAAACCCTAAAGGTATCTTAAGATAATTTTGCGATTAAACTTGAATTGTTTTATTTAATTTCAGCAAAATCTGCATAAAATAAATTTCCGCATTTTAGGGTTACCGTCCCGCGTCAGTTACACAATCCAAATCAAATCAAGTCCTAACCAATCCTACCAACAAACTCGAAGCTAATGGGTAAACATTCAATCAGATGCTCCAAAGCTCAATATTTGTGTAAGATAAAAAAGCTTATCACTAGAAAGAAGCTCATGCAAGCTTAACCAACCAAATAAGGCATGAATGCAATAACACTAGATTGTATGTTAGTGTTGGGTATGACCTTGCATGATTGAACTTCCTATTGCCTAAGTGGCATATTACTGTTTAACTAAAGACTTGGCTCTTTTGGGGAGGTTATGTTGAACCCTTACGATTATATAACAGAAACAATTTCGCCGAGTACGTCTCCAAAATGAATCACTGAATGAGAGTCTGGATGAATAAGTTTGATGCACACACGTCTCAATGGTTGGCCACCACCCATAGTCTCCATTGGGAATGGAACCAGACTCTCGAACAAAAGTTGTGTCTAGGGGCCTGACATATTGCACTTGTGTTCATCAAAATACAAAGACACACCCTACCATGTTATCAAATCTTGGCAATTCGAGAACAGTTATAAATCCTAGCATCTAAGGGACCCCCAAGCTAGATAAATGATTTTTGCATGTAATCTAGTCGTCTGATGAGATCGTAGGGCCCCCCCAGTTGATCAAAGGGATGGAGTTGAGCTTTATAGATACCTGAATTAATCAAATCCGTTCATCTTGTATATATTCCTCAATAACATATAAGATTTTGGATCGTGGCCCATTTATGTAATTAGAAGACTTTCAAGTGGTATTCTCAAGTTCGCTTAATATTAGTGTGCATTTCTTGTTCCATGAAAATGTAAGCTCTATAATTCATGGACATACATATCTAGCACTTGGGGTTATGTCATGCATCTTATTTTGTGGTCCACTTATGATTTCGAATTAATATGAGTTGGGAATATCAAAAGTCACTTAGGAGTACCAAAGTATTTTGGGACTTTCAAAAGTCTTTCGGAATCCCAAAAGTCTCTTGGGAATTCATGTGTCTAGATAAAATGATAATTTATGGGATTCTTGAATTTCTAAATATTTGTTGCAGGGGATTACTCCAAGGATAACCAGCTTGAAGGAATTAAATCATTCATGAATATGAAGGGTCAAGTATCCTTATCAATGCCTACTATGGGTGGCTGGTTGAAGCAATTGAATGGTTAGAGGAAGATCTCTTTTTGCTTGGAGGAGTGCACTTGCTACTGTTCACAAGCATTTGGCACACATTGCAGCCTTAGTCTCTCTCTTGTCCTTCGCTCAATAGGTGGCAAAATGTTGTGTTAAACTTACGATTTCGACAATGAATCGATGAAAGTGTAGCTCTCCCCCTCTAGCAAGGGCACTTCTCAAAATAGTTTGCATCAATCTCATTGTTCGTTCGGGTTTAGTTATTTTTCTAACAAAGGGCGTTGCTTGGTGAAATGGTAAAAGGCTTGGCAAGCTTGAAGACACGGGTTCAAGTCTCAAGAGCAGCCACTTTGTGTGTAAAAAGTCAGAGATTAAGTTTATATCCCATCCACCCCTCCCAGCACCCCTTAGCCCTTACGTATGGGACCAATATTGGGTAATGACTTTTTTAATTATTTTTCACCAATTCAATTTTCTATCTCCGAAACTAACGTTCCCCTTCTTGCGCGAGTTTTCGAGCCTAGATCCAACAGTTATTCATTGAACCATTCTGTAGCCATTGTGAATTTCGCAAGATGATAGTGACACAAGACAACGACCCTAAAAGTCGTGAATGATGATGCGATGAAGAGTTGTCGAAATTAAACAGATTGATTTAAACATAATTGCAAAAATTATCATGATTCCTTAGGGTTCATAGATTTCCGATTCGTAGATCGCGCAAGATCCGACTAGGGTCCAGTCCGATGAGCGAGTCCCATTAGTTTTGCAGTAGGACCGTTCCTAGAGATAGAACTCCAGCCTTCCAGATTAGGGTGTCTGTTCGTTGATCGATGGTGGAATCACCAGACCATACTAGGGCTAGTTGATCTAGAAAGATCCAGCGGCACTGATGAATACTAAGGTTTTAAGATTTTCAGAATAATTAGGCAAAATAGGCAAAAAGGATTGGGAAGAAAACAGAGATAGAGAAATAGAGATAGAAAAATAAAGATTTGTGGGCATCACACCCTTGGCCTCACACCAAACCCTCCCGGAAAAGAAGAATCACTCTCCTTGCAAGCTTTTCTCAAGCCCTAAGCAAAAACTCTTTTTATTAATCAGCAATCAATAATAATAAATGTGTTTACAAAGGCCTTTATATAGGCAACCAAACCTTAATTCGAAATAAAAGAATCCTAAAATAATAAAATGCTAAAAATGGCAAGTTTTGCCAAGAAAAACTAAATTTCGTCATTGGGCGAACGCGTTTCACAACGTCTGTCTTGTTGTCACGGATGTCCGTCGCTTACGGAATCCAGAGAAGTCACGGTTCACGGGCGTCTGTCCCTTTGAAACAGAGAGCTGCGTTTTCACAAACGCCCGTCTTAAATCCACATTCGTCCGTCCTGTAGGTCACGAATGTCCGTGGTGTATCGACGACTTTAGACCCTCTTCGAAGCTGTGGCACTTTGGTTCTGGTTCCCTCCTCGTTTCTTCCGGCACCGGTATATGTGATAAGGCCCAAATCCAACGTACATTATATCAACGTCCTCGTCAATTCCCTCGGACCAAAGGGCTTCATCATCGATGAAGTGTGGTCGTGATAGCGATCAAGCATATTGGGGTCTAATCGACGAACTTCGTCCCCATTAATCCAAGTGTTTTCTGAATCTAGCTTGCCCATTCACTTAACCAAGTACTTCTGAAACCCGTCACCATGGGTGGATATCACAAGATCATCTAAAATCCCCTCAATCATCTTTTTTCTCTGTCTGCTTGGGGAAGGAAGGGGTATCGGCTGTAAGGTGGGATTGGGGTCGGGGATATGAGAGGTCTGGAATGGATTTTCAAGAGGTGGGGTTGAACTCAGATAAGGTATTAGGTCTTCCACATTGAACGTTGAACTAACTCCTGTACCTGGAGGAAGCTCAACCACATATGCATTAGGACCACTCCTAGCCACAATTCTCTAAGGTCTATCGCCTCGAGATTGAAGCTTCTTTGTGACTCTCGATGGGAATCGTTCAAGCCCAATCTGAACCATCACTTGATCACCCACCTGAAATTCTTTGAAACGCCTGTGAGAATTTGCTAATAATTTATATTGATCATTGCTTGAATTAATCTTTTGTCTAATTTCAGCGTGCAAGCTATGAATGTGCTATGCAAATGTATCCGCGAACTCAGGCACTCCATGTGATGCAGACATGAGGATCAGATCTAAAGGTGTCTTAGGCCTATGACCATGTACAACCTCAAAGGGACTCATGCCTATGGACCTATTGATTGAATTGTTGTAGGCAAACTCGGCTATGGACAAGACGAAATCTTAGGTCCTAACATGATCACCGACGAGACTATGAAGGAAATTCCCTAAACTCTTATTGGCGACCTTGGTTTGGCCATCCGTTTGAGGATGATAGGGTGACGAGAATTGGAGCATGGTGCCCAACATGTGCCAAAGGGTCTTCCAAAAATAGCTAGTAAATTTGGCGTCCCTATCTGACCGATGGTCTTAGGCAACCCATGAAGACGCACTACGTTCCCGAAAAATAGTTTTGCAATATGAGATGCATCAGAGATTTTGGAACATGATATATATAAAGTGAGCCATTTTGGAGAATCGGCCCACTACAACAAAAATGGAATCATGTTTCCTCGGAGTCTTTGGGAGTCCGAGCACGAAATCCATTGAGATGTCTTGTCATGGTGTGTGTGGCACGGGTAAAGGAGTGTACAAGCCAATATTCTGCTTATTCTGTTTGGACACTTGGCAAGTACGACATTGTTTTACAACCTGGGCGACATCTCACATCAAGCTAGGCGAAAAGAACCTATCCTCTACGAGCACAATGGTCTTAATACACCCGAAATGTTCGGTTATCCCTCCGACATTTAATTCCCAAATGAGGAAGTCACACAATGATGTGCAAGGGATGCAAAGGCGAGTACCTTTGAACAAATATCCATCCTGTAGGGTATACGTAGAGTGTGTGTTGGTTAGATCGCTAAGGAGGGCATTGTATTCCATCCCGAAATCTAGGCACTCGGGATACTCTTCCCTCAACCGTTCGAATTCGACGACCTCGGTGCTCGTTGTTTGCAAAGTTGCCACCTGACGACTAAGCACATCTGCAACCTTGTTTCAACACCGGCTTTGTGCTTCAGCACAAAGGGCCCTTGGATGTATTCAACCCATTTTACGTGCCTCGGATTTAACTTCTTTTGAGAGGCTAGAAAGCGCAAGGCTTCGTGGTCGGAAAATAGCACAAACTCTTGCGGCCTAAGGTAATGTTTCCAATACCATAAGGATCGAGCAACTGTATAGAACTCTTATCATAGGTGGAGTAATTTTGTTTTGCCTCGTTAAGCTTTTCACTAAAGTAGGCCACTGGGTAGCCCTCTTGGCTAAGCACTCCTATACCTACACCCGACGCATCACACTCGACTTCAAAGACTTTGGAAAAATCCGGCAAGCTTATGACGGGTGCACTACTCATTCTTTCTTTGATCTCGGCAAAGGCCTTCGTCTCAGCTTTGCTCCATAAAAAATCCTCCTTCATGCAATCGGTCATCGGGGCCATGATGGCACTAAAGCCTTTAATGAAGCGACGATAGAAGGTCACCAAGCCATGGAAGCTACGAACATTGTGGATGTTCTTAGGTTCGAGCCACTCCACAATAGCCTTAACCTTTTCAAGGTCATCAACCATTCCCTCGGCTGAGACAATGAATCCCAAGAAGACAACAAATTGTTGCAAGAAGGTGCACTTCTTGAAATTCGCATACAACTTCTCACCCCTCAAGGTTTCACAAACCAACCTAAGGTGGGATCAAGTGTTGTTCCCTGTTGTGGCTATAAATCAGGATATCCTCAAAGTGCACCACAAGGAACTTGCCCAAAAATGGCCTCAACACTTGGGTCATGAGCCTCATGAAAGTATTCGGGGCAATAGAAAGCCCAAAAGGCATGACGAGCCACTCATAAAGATCATCCTTGATCTTAAACGCGGTTTTCCATTCATCATCCGGGCGGATTCAAACTTGATGGTAGTCACTCTTGAGGTCTATCTTGGAAAAGATAGTGGCACCAACCATCATATCCAGCATATCGTTGAGCCTCGGTATGGGAAACCGATACTTGACCGTAATTTTGTTGGTCACCCGACTATCCACACACATTCGCCAAGTACCATCCTTCTTGAGTGTGAGTAGTGTGGGTATGGCACAAGGGCTCAAACTCTCTTAAATGAACCCTTTCTGAAGGAGCTCATTAACTTGTCGCGTTAACTCGACATACTCAGCCGGATTCAACCTGTAGTGGGGCAGGTTCGGTAAAGTAAATCCGAGAACTAAGTCTATAGCGTGCTGAATGTCACGCATTGGAGGGAGTTCATTTGGTAAGTCTTCGGGGAAGACATCCGTAAATTCCTTCAAAATTGGCTCAACCTCCTTAGGGTGTTCGCTCATAGACTTAAGAGCTTGCTCGACGGTGATGACAACGTACACTACGTTCTCATCCACAGATGCTCTTTCAGACTCTGAAGCTCTCACAATGTTGATGGTCTTATATTTATCGCCCTTCTTCTCAACTTTGTTGGTTGATGGTGTTTTGGGAGGCAAGGTGCTTAATTTGATCTTTTTTCCCTTGTACATGAACATGCAGACATTAGATCGACCAAGAAGGGTCACGTCCATGTCGTAGAGCCACGCCCTTCCCAAAATGATATGGCCCACATCCATCGGCACCACATCGCACCATAAGGTATCGGAATACGAGGCCAACTGAATCGACACACGAAACCTTTGAGACACGGGAATGGATGAAGAGTTGACCCATGTGACTTTATATGGTCTCGGGTGGGTTTCCGGTGTAAGCCCTAAGCGGTTTATGGTGTGAGTCAACACCATATTGGTGCAACTCCCGCTATCCACGATGACCTTACAACTCTTGTCTCCACATTTGGCAACGGTGTGGAAGATGTTCTCCCTTTGCCAATCATCCTTATCGTCCTGCTGAGGTTGTGCAAGGGCACACCTCACAACTAAAGCGCGACCACTATCATCGCCTTCCTCATCACTAGGTGTGACGTCCAACTCGAACACTTCTTCCTCAACTCCTACATCATCCTCATCCTCTTCTCCCTCAATCAAGAGATTCCTTTGGGGGTCTCTCGTACGACATTGGGCGGCAAAGTGTACCAGCCCATGACACTTATAGCACTTAATTCGAGAACCACCCTTCGAGGATTCTCCAACCACACTTTTTCCCTTGTCAAACCTGACATTAGTAGAAGTGGGTTGTGTAGGTTTGGGAGGTAGGTTTCTAGCACTAAGTCGTCCCTCCCTGGAGCGATGCCCACTAGTTTGTGGTTCAATTCGCCTCACCAACGTTGTTTTCAAATACCGCTCAAGATCTTGCACCACGACATAACACTCTTCAAGAGTCTGAACGGGGTGAGATTAGTTCCTTTTACAACTCCATCCGCAATCCGGTGTGGAATCTAGAGAGGGTGACCTAAGGATCTTCTGACACATTGGCCCTCATTATAAACTCCTCGAATTTGCCAATGTACTTGGACATAGGCATACTACCCTGGCGTAAATTCTGCCATTGATCAAGTAGGCGGGTGTAGTATGATAAAGGGATGTACTTTTCTATAAACCGTTCCTTCATGCCCTCCCATTGGGTAATGGGAGCATGACTCGCATTTGCCCTCAAGCACTCGACATTGACCCAAAAGAGTCGACCTTGTCCGATGAGCTTCATTTTGGTGAGCCTACTGCATCACTCGTCGCTCATTCCATACCACTCAAAGTGGTGATCCCTATCGGAGGCCCAATCAATGAAGACTTTAGGGTCCAACCTCCTATCCTAGGTCGGAAACTCAACTCGAACGTTCTTGAGGAGTTTTTCATTTGTGTCGTAATCATCTCCACGATGAACCGCATCCCTACGATTCCGATTCCGATCTTCTTGATGCCCACCACGTTCATAACATTGACCATCACGCTCACTGCGTTGATCATAGGGCCCATCAATCCCCTCTAACCGATTGACTTAGTCATGCAGCCTACCATTAGAAGCCCCTAGGGTTGTAAGGGCTTGCTCCATGGCAGTCATCCGTTCATTGATTGCACCAAACTCAGCTCGGATGCCCCTAAGAGCATCGACAATCTCACTCGAGCCCATGGTGATCACAGATATCTACTACAGGTTCTAATATGACATGCAATATGAACCAACAATGGAATAGGATGTAACATAATTAAAATGACAAGCAAATGCCCTAACCTAGAACCTATGGCTTTGATACCAAAACTGACGAGGGACAGTGACCCTAAAACTAGTGAATGATGATGCGATGAAGAGTTGCCGAAATTAAACGGATTGATTTAAACATAATCACAAAAACTATCATGATACCTTAGGGTTCATAGATTTCCGATTAGTAGATCGCGCGAGATTCAGCTAGGGTCCAGTCCAATGCACGAATCTCGTTAGTTTTGCAGTAGGACCGATCCTAGAGATAGAATTCTAGCCTTCCAGATTAGAACATTCGTTCGTCGATCGATGGTGCAATCACGAGACCTTACTAGGGCTGGTTCATCCAAAAAGATCTAACGACTTTGATGAATACTAAGGTTTTAGGGTTTCGGAATAATTAGGCAAAATAGGCAAAAAGGATTGGGAAGAAAACAGAGAGAGAGAAATAGAGATAGAAAAATAAAGATATGTGGGCATCACACCCTTGGACTCACACCAAACCCTCTCGGAAAAGAATCACTCTCCTTGCAAGTTTATCTCAAGCCCTAAGCAAAAGCTCTTTTTATTAATCATCAATCAATAAAATAAATGTGTTTACAAAGGCCTTTATATAGGCAACCAAACCTTAATTCGAAATAAAAGAATCCTAAAATAATAAAGCCCTACCTTTGTCTTTAGCTTATTCCTAAATCCTAAAGCGGTAAAGTAGAACTTGTATGAAAACTGGTTGAGAAGTTGAGAAAATTTTGATGTGCAAGTAGAACTTATAGGAAAACCGAAGCCGACCAAACCAAACCGAACCGAATCAGGTTGGTTTGGTTTAAGAGTTGGGCGGTTTGGTTTTGTTTGAAAATCTAGAAACCGATTAGGACCGGTTTGGTTCGTGATTTTGGTCCAAAACTGACCAAACCAAACTGAATACACTCCTAGGCCCTTGAGTGCTCTGATGTCAAAATGAATTTAGGGTTTAGAGTTAGGTTGGAGTGGTTTTACAGTTAGGATTTGTAGAGAGGAGAGAAGAGAAGAGAGATTAGAGTTAATGGCTTAGTAAGAGCAAGGCGCCCTACCATCCTTATATTGTGTAGAGTAAAGATTGCATGTATACCCATAAGACCATAGCACACCATAGTAACTACATACACTCCTACTACAATGACATCAAATATTCCAACAAGATTTATTGGTCTTTTATTATTTTCGTAATTAATTTTGATGCTGTTTACAATGTACGTAACTACTTACACACCTACAATGGCATCAAATATACCAACAAGAATTATTGGTCTTTTATTATTTTCGTAATTAATTTTGATACTGTTTACAATGTACAAATCTAGAGGAACTTTTTGCAACATTTTTTTGTAGCAATAATATTGCTAAAGGTAGCTTCTATTCAATAAGCCTTCAAAAATACCCCAAGTAAAGAATGAAAGTAATTATTCTTGTAACATGTTATGCATTAAAAACTTTGTAACAAAGACTTGGGCACGTGTGTTAGTGTTATATATGCAATGTTACAGACACCACTTTGAGGCCGATAAGCTGACATATTCTTCAAATATTTTATAGTTCCAAAATGTAGCATTTAAATATGAAAATGCCCAATAATTGACACAGGAAAATTATTTAAACTATGTAAGTATTTCCAGCATTGTCTTCTAAAAAATAAACTATATACTTGTCCAACCAGATTTTTTAGTATTGGCACAATTATGTGTGTCTACTTGTGTTAAAATAGCTATTACGGCCAAATATTCTGTCATTGTCACATAGATTGATCATATATGAAAGTTATGTCTATTATTTTTAGATCAACGTTATACTTGATATTTCTTAAAAAAAAATTTCCATTTTTCTAAGATTTTCAATCAAGGGATATTTTTCTTATATCTTGGACAATGATCATCATCATCACCTTGTCCCATCTAGTTATATTCAATGCTTAGGTTAGACTTTGGTCATTCCATAGCCCTTCATGTCGCTTATCACTACTTCACTTCAAGCTATTATTGGTCTCCCCTTCTCCTAGTTCCACATACTTATATTACAAGTCAACTTTCAACATGAGAGGAAAATATTTTTAGAAGATTTGCTTGGGATGGCTAATATTCCATTTGATGGACACATATCTTCAAACTACTTTAACCGCATACACACCGAGAGAGAGAGAGGGAGGGAGCTATCCAACAATTTTCTTCCAAACAGCATAAGATATGACTAAATTTAAGGTTCCACGACATCTCGTTTGTATCAAAATGTGATATTCACAATAGGGTCTAAGGAATTGGAAGTGGGATTGATGTGAACTTTAGATCCGCTTGTTTGAATCATGGTCGGATAAAGAGGAGACATCAAAAGAGAAAGTGGACCCACGAATGAGTTTTTAAAAAAGGCCCGTTACCCGAGTGCACATTAATTTAGGCAATATTTTATCTAGGTTTAGTTTCCTTTCTTATTAGGATTCTTTTAATAAGTGACTTGTTTTAGGACTAGTTTCCTTATTTGAATTATTTAGGGGTCAGACACATATATGTGATATGTGACTGTTAATTAAGTCACTTTCTGCGCAACTATCGGAAAAGTGGTCATAAGTCTACCAATATGTGTCGGAATTGTGTGATTCTTATCTTGTTGGAAAGCTACTTCGATAAGCTTTCAAACAAGACCAATTTTAATCAATCGGACATCGTTTGACCCTTCAAATGTGATCGCGTAATAAAAAAATGAGATTAATGGTGAAATTAATTATGACCGTTAGATTAGAAAGTTTTAATGGTTGATTAGGAGTTTTATTTTAAGTAGTATTCCTAGGGTTTATTTTCTTTATAAATACACATTGTAATCTCTTATGAGAATGAGTATTGATGATGAATGAAAATTATGAGTTTTGCTTTGTGCGAATTCTAGAGAACATCAGATGAGTTTTCGATAGAAGAGTGATTCTTCTCCTGCTTGCGGTTTGGTGTGAGGCAAACTTTCTTCCTTGGAGCGATTCCTTGGATCTTCTTCTACCCTTATTTTCCCTTTTATTTTTTATTTTAATTGAAGAGAGAGAACCCTAACCCCTATCTTGCGGGATTTACGCTATTTTAGGGTTAGCGTGCGATTTTTCCTGCATCAGGGATCTTCTCTCCGAAGGGGCCTTTGGTGGCTTCTTCCCAGCTTGGGACAATTTTGGGTCAGCTTTCTGTTTTTTGGGGTAGGATTTGTAGGGTATGTCTGCTGATGCCTTTTCCTTTCGTTCTTTTCAATCCCTTGTGGACGGTTTGTTTTCTTAGCCTTTTTTCTCTTCAATAAATTTCTTTGTTGCCGATAAAAGAAAAAAACAAAGATATTGAAATAGGATCCGGTAATCAAACGGTATCACTGATGGGGATTTCATTTCATCTTGTCCCATATTCAGTTGCTTTCACCATCATTGAATGGTGTTTCTTCAATTAAGAGTTACGAAATTGATTTTGTGCTCATCAATCTCCTTTCCACTTGAGGAAATTTTTTATACTCTTTAGCCAATCTTAAAATTCATTGGGTTGCAAGCTAGCGTGAAAGTCTACAATGTCAATCTAACTCTCATGATCATTGCTTTTGCATTCCAAGGCTTAAATTCACCAATCTTTCAATCAGTTCTGGCATTGTCTTGACTCTCCTCATTCATTTGTTGTCTTAAGAATGGTATTGTCCCTCAAGTGGTGATCATGCTCTTGATTAGAGCATGATTGATATGAATCTATTCTTAGGGAGGTAGAATTGCTTCTCAGTGTATCAAATATTGTGCTAGTTGATCAAACTCTCTTTGAAGTTGTTGAATGCTTCTTGCCTTGCCAACTCCCACAGTCTCTTTCTCCTTATCACAAATTCAACAAGTTGGCATCTCGAACTTGCACCAAGGAGGTGCTTCAAAATTAAATGGTTAGGACCAACTTGCTCTGACACTAATTTGATGTGATATTAGAGGAAGTTAATCATCCGAGAGAGGAAGGGATCCAAGAGGAGTCACTATGACCATACTTATTTAAAAGAAGGTATATCACCTCATAGCTTTGGTTGTATATGATGATATTGTTGTCACTGGTGATGACGTCGATGAGATCATGAGAAGAAGGGATCCAAGAGGAGTCACTATGACCATAGTTATTTAAAAGAAGGTATATCACCTCATAGCTTTGGTTGTATATGATGATATTGTTGTCACTGGTGATGACGTCGATGAGATCATGAGGTTAAATATTATATGAGCTGAGTTTTTTAACTTAAAAATTTAAGCCCATTCTACTATTTCCATGGTATAGAGGTAGCTAGATCATAGAAGGGAATTGTCCTATCACAGAAGGATACGCTTGATGTTCTCAAGCAGACAAGGATGTTGGGGTATAAGTTGACTTATTCTGCAATGAATTAAAATCATAGGATTGACACAAATGATGGTGAGACACTTGAAGATAATGAGATGTCAGAGCGGCTTGTATAAAATTTATATACCTCACTATTACACGTCCAGATATTACCTATTCTGTGACTGTGGTCAGCCAATACTTGTACTCACCTCAGAGCTCACATTCAGATTTTATGTAAAGGACCCTGAGATATTTGAAATCCAGTCCTGGAAAGACCTATTGGATAGTGATCATAGGAACTTTGATATAAATTTTTTATTGATGCTGACTGGGCTGATTCACTAAGTAGTGGGAGGCATCACTGGGTACTGTGCCTTGGAGGGAATCCTGTCAAATGAAAGAGCAAGAAACAACAAGTGGTGTTAATTCCAGTGTTGGGGTAGAATATAGGGCCATGTTCCACGGTGCTCGTGTAGGGATGTGGATTGGATTTATCCTAGTTGATTTTGACTTTCTTGTGAGACTTCTTATGACACTTTATGGTGACAATGTAGCTGCGCTCCACAATGCCGCAAATCGAGTTTACCATGAAAGAACAAAGCCCATTGAAGTGAATTGCCCCTTCATAGGGAGGTGGACTAAAATGAGTTTGTTCTCCTCAAGTAAGTTTTGATATCTATGCTCCAATTTGAGGGGGATTGTTGGTGTCTAAGTGTCTCTAGTAGTCTTAATATATGTGAAGGTGTGTTAGTGTTTCATATGGGATCTTGTTATAATAAGTGTCAATTAATTGGAAAGGGTACGAGACTCTCTCATTGCCCTAATTCCTCTTTCCTTCTCTCTCTCTCTCTCTCTCTCTCTCTCTCTCTCTCTCTTTGTGTCATTTTAACCCTAACCATCTCACTCTAAGAAAATTGATATATTCGCCTGGATATCACTGAGACATCCATGTAGAAAATACTGCCAAGGGGTATCCTGGTAGATACACCGAGATAACATCATTTCTCTCAAGTATTGCAAGACACTTGACTTATGGTCATGTGGCATCAATGAGACATCAGTTGCATAACAATTATCTCACAAAAAAATACCCAAAATAAATCCTTAGGACCTCCCCAAAGGAACACTTATTTTTATTTAAAATTTTCTATAATGAGCCAATGTCTTATCAACTGTGCAATTGTTTGAACTTTGAGATGTGTATGGTTCTTATGCTCTCTAATGTCTGTGCATGTATCAGGTCCAACAAAGCTGCACTTAGGCCCAGATTTCCATTTTGCCTACATGTTTTTAGTGTTGAATTGCTTCTCTACTAAATATGGTCGGTCCTTAATTTGTTTGAAGTTTATCTGAGTTTCATTTTGGTGTACTTGATAAAGGATGAACACTTGCTTATATGCTGGCATATTCAACTTCTAACTAACCTAATTCTTGTGATAACAATACCTACCACTTTTTACCACTATTTTATGTTATCAATTTGATGGTTCTACCTTTTCAATCAGTTTCAGAATGTTTCTTTCCTGAAGTTGTATGGAATATGATCTGTCAGTACTCTTATTTATTCTACAATGATATATACTGAATGCGATCATCTCTCCATCGATGATCCTAGCTGTGAGTTGAGGATTCACAACCGACTGCATTGGTTTAGAATGTCAATTAGCAAGTAATTATCTTTCTTACACGTAAATAAAAAAGCCGGTAGTTTTTCATTCCCTTTCTTATCTGCCCCTTCAACCAATATTTGGCTACCTAAGGAAATTTATGAAGATCTCAAAAAACTCGTACTTTTGATTTGTAGTTTTAAAATGATTTATGTGTTTTGTATCTGATTTTCTGTGACTTTTATAGGGAATTTCTGTCAAAATGATTGCAGCTGGTGCTGAACATACAGCTGCAGTTACAGAAGATGGCGAACTCTATGGATGGGGCTGGGGTCGCTATGGGAATTTGGGATTAGGTGACAGAAATGATCGCGTAGTTCCACAGAAAGTTTCTGCTATTGTATGCCAACCAACTTCCTGAGCACCTTATTCTGGATTCATTTATAATTTCATAGCACTTGACACTGTATAACCTTGCCTAAGTGCTTCACTTTCCTTTGTTTTAATTGCAATTTTCTCTTTTGTATCTAACATGTAGCACTTGTTTTAACTATTTAGAATCCATTTAATCTCTCTTTATATTTTAATGTAGTATATGCAGATCCACCTCCCAATCTATCAGGGACTCATTTTATTAAGATATTTTATGTAACACCTATATTTGGTGTGTCACTCACACCTAAGCTTGCAGACCTGGCAACAACAAACTAGAACATAATAGCAATAATAATAGCTAAGATACATATCAAAGCACAAATATTCTAAACAAACTGAAATAAACTTCATTACTTCAAAGGTTAATTACAAGTACCTGAGTAAATGACACAGACAACCTACCTACAATTGGAGTCTTCCACACCGAATATACTGGAAGCCACACTATTGTCCTTTTTACTCTTTTACAATATACACAACGACAGACTTACCTCTTTAACTTTCACACTCAACCTACTCAGCAATGACTCTACCTTTCTTGTCTTCTGGTTTCTCTGTGTATAAAAACATAGAGTGAGTAAAGAACCGTCACTGAGCAGAACCTATCTCTCAAGACCGATAGTCCCAAAAGGACATAATAGATGTAGCAGTTCACAAAACTAGCTAAGCAGCATATGTAAGTAAACATATGCAAAGGATGAACTGAATAGAAACATATGGTTCGGTTTAGCCCATTAACTCACTTTAAAACGGGTTCTTTTGTCATAAATAAAATTTTTCATTTTTCCCTCTAGAAAATTTCAGGTCTTTTTGGAAATTTGTTTTTACTTAATTATACCAAACCTTACTATACCGGTTGCGTTGTCTTAAGGCAATAGTACTGAGCCGCTGTGAGTACGACTACCAGATACTTACTATGCTGCTTTTAGAATTCTGTCAGCAGTCATTCCCAGGATTCGGTCATCAGAATATCCTGCGTCCAAGATTCGGTCATCTGTTATCATTTGCTTGTCAGCACTTGTCATGTATTCGTTAACTCACCACATATTGGTATTCCGGTCATGCAGGTCATTAATTCATTAAATTTCACTTTTAAATGGTTCTTTTGAAATCATTCCATGAGCAGGTCATATGTTGTCATCAATATGAAATGGTAGTGCATGAACATATGCCAACCATTCACAATGCTACTATCTAGCATGCAAAAACCAGTACTACAGGTTGTTAATCCAGAAAGTTTATATTTTCTGTAATCACATGAGTATTTCAGGTTTGAACTAATAAAAATACAGCTGCTGAAATACACGCCTACATAGTTTCACATGCTGTCTATAAACGTATAGATAGTTGGTCATAGATCTTCCTCATAGTCCTTGTTAAGAGCATTGAAATGTTTACTGACTATTAATCCAGGACTGAAATTCATATGGGGTTGTTAATGTTGTTGTGTCAGTAGTAGGCTTTATCATTTAGTTGGTGTGTATGTGATTAATGTAAGTGTGAGTGTGTTAGGATAATTGAGGGCATCAATAACACTTTGCAAGTGATATATATATATATATATATATATATATATATATATATATTTGAATGTAAAAGGGGTATGAGGATATTCACTCAACCCTAATCTCTCTAAACTTCTCTTCATCCTCCTCTACCTAACCCTAACCTAACTCTAACCTAATTAACTTTGTATCAGAGCTATGGAAGATTCGGGAGTGGTGATTGGTGATAGAGCTGGAAAATCGCCTAAAGGACCTTGATTTTGAGACTAGTGCTATTGGACCTACCCATGTTTGCAGCTCTCGTGTACCCTATGGATTGTTGACTTTGGGGCCACAAATCATATGACAAGTTCATCTTCGATGTTCCAATCATTATCACCTATGCTTAGCCAATGTAACATTTGAGTTGCTGATGGATTTCTCGCCCCAATTGGTGGTGAAAGAACTATTCATGTTGGTTCTCTTTTTTTGACTTCTATCTTTATATGTTCCTAAAATGTCTTCCAATCAATTCTAAATTGCAGTGTCACCTTTCCTTCCCGTTGTGTTTTTTAGGGTTTCCCTTCCCGTTGTGTTTTTCAGGATTTGTCAACATGGAAGGTGAGTGGTCATGGTTTCCCTTCCCGTTGTGTTGATCAGAGTATTCAGAAGCCTGTAGCTGTTGTTGCTACTCCTGTTGAGGAAGTTGAGTTGTGGCACGCACAGTGTAGCTATATTCCCTTACAAAAATTGCGGGCGCTATTCCCACTGAAATTCAAGGATGTTGATAGCATCTCCTTCAAATGTGAAGTATGTGAGATGACAAAACATACGAGAGTTCCATATCCTCCTAGTGGCAATAGAAGCGATACTCCATTTGACATTGTACATTCTGATGTGTGGGGACCCCTATTTCTAAGTTTTGTTACTTTTTATTTTTATTAATGATTGTACTCATCTTACCACCCTATACATGATGAAGACTAAAGATGAAGTTGCGTCTATCTCCCTATGTACCATAAACTCGTTCAAAACAGATTTGATGCCTCTGGAAGATCCTTAGGTCTGATAATGGGCGGAAGGGGGGGATACTCTTCTCACCTTCTCCATTCTTATCTACATAAGCATGGTATTGAATGGCAGGCATCATGTCCATATACCCTCAAAAAAGTGAGGTTGCTGAGAGGAAGAACCGCCACCTGCTGAAAGTTGCTAGGGGCATATTGATTGAGAGAAATGTTCCCATAAATTTGTGGAGTGAAGCAGTGCTCACTGCATGCTTTCTCATTAACATAATACCACACCGGTTCTCCAAGGGGAGTCTCCCCAAGTCGTGTTATCCCCTTCTAACCCTCTCTTTATTGTTCCCCCTAAGATCTTTGGTTGCTTATGTTTTGCCAAAATTCCTTATATTCATCATGATAATTTGAGTGTCAAAGCAGTCCAATACATCTTTGTTGGCTACCCTCCATCACAGAAAGGGTACAAGGTGTATGATCCTATCTCTAGAAGAAAGATCTGTAACCATGGATGACATATTTTTTAGGAGACTCCCTTCTCTAAACCTCAAGGAGAGAGTTCTGAGTGCTCCCTTTAGGGGGAGAAGGTTATGAGAATGGAAGAGATCCCTAGTATGCTTTCATCAATTCCATCATGGATGGGAGAAAAGGTCATGATGAAGGGATCATAAATTCTATTAAAGATCGAGGAGTTGTAGAAGAGCAACCCCAAGTTGAAGATGATAAGTATGAGAAACCACTTCAAAAAACATTCTATGTGAGAAAGTGACGAGGACGCCGACGCCGTAGACATTGGATATGGATCGTTTTGTGTATACCGACGTCGGAAGAAGCGGAATGGAAATCAGAAATAGGCGAATGAGGCGAAAATTGGCGAAAGAAGAAAATTGGAGGAATCAACCAATTCGATCGATCGAATTGAAGTTTCGATCGATCGAAGTCCCATTTCGATCGATCGAATGGCATTGATAGAGTTATATAGTTTTGGAGTGAAATTTCGACCGATCGAACGAACTATTCGAACTATCAAAAATTTTGATCGATCAAGACTTCAATTCGATCGATTGAATGTCGACGACGATATTTTATATGTAAAATTTTCGATCGATCGATTTTCACTTTTGATCGATCGAATTTCAATTTCGATCGATCGATTTTCACTTTTGATCGATCGAATTTCAATTTCGATCAATCGAAATCGCGTCGGGATGTTTAGTTAATTTTGAAGTCTAAGTTCGAACTTTTATTTTGAGGGTTTATTTGTCTTTTATTTATTAATTATTTTAGGGTTTTCTTTTATTGAAAGGACTCCTATATAAGGTCTTTAAGTGAACAATGTAATTAGTTGATGATTAATGAAAAAGGCTTTTGCTTGTGTGCTTGAGATGAGCCTATACGAAGAGTGATTCTTCTTCCCGAGAAGGGTTTAGTGTGAAGCCAAGGGTGTGAAGCCTGCAAATCTATCTATCTATCTACCTATCTATCTTATTATCTTTGCTTGCGTGATTCTACAACCCTAAATCGAACTTCATCTTTTGAGATCCTAAACTCTAGTTTTCCCTAAACCATTAAATCGACTTGATTCAACAACCGTAGCCCCATCAGACTATTAAGCCCAGCCGTATCAAAATAACCCAAAACTAGAGATTCTATCATTGCATTGTGAGCGCCTTAATCTGGAATCTAGAGTCCTATCTCTAGGAACGATCCACACTACAACCTAACGGATCTAACGCTCGGACTGAACCCTGCCTGAATTATGCGTGATTTTCCCATGGAATACTGCGAAAGCCTGAGGTATTCGTTATATTTTGCAAGTTTTATTGTTTAATTTAATTCAATTTAATTTCGACAAAATCAATCATCGCATTCACGTAGTTTAGGATACCGTCCTGCATCAGAAAGAGGTTTAGCAAATCTCTTGCTCAGGAAGAGCCTCAATTAGAGTCTCTACCCTAGGCTACTGACTATGAATTTTCTCCAAAGACGGATCCCTCCTCCGACATTGATCTTCCTATTGTTCAACGTAAAGGTACTAGACATACTATCCAAGAATTCATTTCCTACAAAGGCTTATATGTCTCTCATTTTAATTTTATCTCATTATTGGATTCTATTTATGTATCTAATTCTGTGTCTGAAGCCCTATCTCAACCCGAATGGATAATTTTTATGGCACGGGAAATGTAAGCATTAGATATAACCAGACATGGGACATTGTTGATCTTCATCTAGGAAAGAAAATAGTCAGATGCAAGTGAGTATAGACCTTATGGGACCATTGAGAGATATAAAGCAAGGTTAGTTGCAAGCGGGTTCACTTAGACACGGGGAGTTGACTATCAAGAAACGTTTGCGCATGTTGCCGAGACAAATTCCATTAGAGTTTTTTATCTGTTGCCTCGCAAAGGGATTGACCTCTTTACCAGTTAGATGTAAAGGATGCCTTCCTTTATGGTGATTTGAAGGAGGACGTTTATATGGAACTCCCACCTGACTTATAGTATGCGAGCTAAGAAAGTCAATCTATGGATTAAAGCAGTCCCCAAAGGCGTGGTTTCAGAAATTTAGTGATGCAATTTTGAAATTTGGGTACAAAAAGAGTCATTATGATCACACACTTTGTGAAGAAAGGGGACCACATTACTGTTCTGTCAATATATGTGGATGATATTATAGTGACGGGTGATGATAGTGAGGAGATCATTAAGCTGAAGAGTTATCTTAGCAAAGTCTTCAATCATATGGGCGGTGGCCCACAATGATGTAGAACTAGCCACCAAGATAGAGGTAACTCACTGTAAGGTATCATAGGTAGCATGTGAATCAAGAGGCATAGTAGAGGGTATATGACCCAATAAGCCAGAGAGGGAAGCCATTGTAGCCACAATAAAATAACTGATCACATACTATTCTATCATAAACTGATCCAATGAATGTAATAGTCCATCTTCAAATGACATTCAATCAATATATGCACCCACATGTGAGAAAGGGAATCATCAACCAGGCAATAAAAAATTATCAATCAGATCGGATCCAATCAGCAGCAGTAAACACTCTCAACAGGAACCTCAAATTTGATGGGATCATGCCAAGATATTGGGTATATTTCTCAGCCTATCCACTCAGTATGAGCAACAAAAAACACACATGTCAAACAGAACGTGAAATAGAGAAATGGTCTCAGCAGAGATTACACAACATATAAAACTTTCAGCAGACATCAAAAGCAGAAGCAACGCAGAACCATGGAGAATCAATCGATTATACAAAGAAACATGAGCAACACTTCAACAGGGATCAATATCGCAGCATACATTTTAGCAGAGATCGATATTGCAAGATGTAGAAACACAAAAATCTCTGATTCATCCTCAATATACAATGTGAATCACTCCAGCCTGGTTCAAATCCTTGAGAATGAATTTTTGAAACCAAAGCTTAGTGATTGACAACCTTCAAAACACTCTACAGATCTCTGCAACTGAGCTGAGAAGAGCAATGAGGAAGAAAGGCTTCAAAACTCAACCTTATAGGTGTCAAATCACCAAGCTCTGAGAGAGAAAAATCGTCAGATATTTTTACCATTGACCTCTGATTTTAGCATGCCATGCTGATGTCAGCAGAGATGATGACATGGTGGTCCTTCGGGGATGACTGTGATACCAAGAAGTGATTTAGAGTTAAGAGTGAGAGGTTCAGGTTAGTGGTGTTTGGGTTAGGTCGTTGGGATTAAGTTTAGGGTTAGAGAGAGAGAGAGAGAGAGAGAGAGAAGGCTCAGTAAGACTTCATATCTCACTAGTATTTATATTATAGGCAAAAAAGAACAAAGTACATGTATACCCTTAAGAGAAGTAACGCAACCACAAACATTGTATGCACACTCGTACACATGCCGAACACACACACACACACACACACCCCCCAATAGTAGGATAGTCATCCTTCAATTTCTCAATTCCAGTAACCTTAACACTCATGGAATGTAACACTACCACTTCACGACTAAGCGCATCTCCCGGCTTGTTCTCTACCTATGCCTTGTGCTTCAGAGCAAATGAATATTCTTGAAGATATTCAACCCACTTTGCATGATGTGAGTTTAGTTTCTTCTGTGCATTGAGGTACTGCAGGGACTCATGGTTAGAAAATAAGACAAATTCTTGAAGTGGTAAATAATGTTACCTATCAAAGCTTGTACCACCACATAAAATTGTTTGTCATAAGTGGAACACTTTTGTTTCGCTTTTTTCAGCTTATTACTGAATAAGCAATTGAATGCCCTCCTGGCTCAAAACTCCACCTAAGCCCACGTTAGATGCGTCACGCTATTTGAAAGACTTTGGAGAAGTCAGGTAAGCGCATGATAGGAGCCTCAGTCATCTACGATTTAATCTCCTTAGATGCCATAGCCACAACATTGGTCCATCAAAATTCTCCTTTTCTAATGTTGTGACGTCCCCAAATTCACACACCAGATCAATGCGCTCACTTGGAGACATCACACTATATCACATATCCATGATCATAATTAAATTAATTAATCCATAGAGATATGCATATAAACGCAACGAAAAAATAACTATTTGAAAGTGCACACATAAATTTTCTTTTTCCATTATCATGAGAGCAATGCTAAAATATGAGATAATAACCTATTATATCAAATTCTACGCCTACTCTTTAAATTAATAGATAAAGCTAAAATCAAGCATAATCCGTCATTCACATGAACTTGTTCATAAAATTAAATCTGAAATAAATGTCTTAAAATCCTTCCTAATACATAAAGAAAAAACTTAATCAATTAAGCTTCAAATCCTTCTTTGCTCAAATCTGGATTTCCATCAATCATTGAAGCATCTACTTCATTCACTCCATGTATAGTTGTACCCCCTGGAATCCAAAACAATGGGTCAGTTTACCAAGTAAACAGGTATGGACCAGACATGATGAGGCTAATAGAAAAGGTTCATAACTCAAATCATCTCATAAAATCAAACAATAACAGAGATATAACATGTGACATAAATAATAAGTAAAGCAATAGAATGAAACTGAAACTTAACATTAAATTTAAATAAACATTATGGTTTGGGTTTCTACCCTAATTTCATGTGTGGTCATTTTTAATTGTGCATTTAATGCTCATGAATCGGCATACATAATGGACATGGTTATCTCTTTCTTAATCATTATCCTATTCTTCTTTGATCTTCTATTAGTATCTACATTAATCTTCGCATAACTTCTCTTCAGTTAAGTAGTAAGCTTAAATTAAAGACTTTCTCCATCTCTTCAGTCTTATCATTAATGCATGGATGCATAACTTTTATTACTTGTCATTCTTATTCATGTTAATTCCTATAGCATAAGCCCATAGGAATTCTATCATAATTATAGAAATACTTTGTTTTCATGTGTCATGTCGTAAACGCATCTTTTCATCTTTATAAATGCCATGAATGTAAATGCATAAAAAAAATAAGAAATCAATCGATTATGCAATAGTTTTTTCACTTGTTTAAGTTTAACACATCATAAATATGTAATCTCTATTGATTCCTACTTGTTTCATGTTGTGTAAATCAAATATCCTAGGTTGCATGGATTCTAAGCAATAAACAATGATAAACATAAATAAACATTTAAGCATGATGATTAAACATAGACAATATTTGAATAAAAGTTCATTGTTTGCATCATAGACAAATTTTGAAATTCCTAACAAATTATGGATTCTGGATTCCAAACAGATTCTAGATTCTGGATAGATGTTGGATTCTGGACAGATTCTGGATTCTGGATTCCAAATATATTCTAAATTATGTAAACCCCATGTACCATCGAAAACCCGCGATTAAGCATAAAAATTTAACAATCTAACATAAAGAATATTCATTAAATGAAATAAACCCTAATTCCTATTTATTTTTGTGTTATCTACCTTTTCGATTAATCTCAACATGATTTCTCCATACCTCTAATCTTCGTATAATATTTATGTAACTCCTCTCCCTTGATCCAATCCGATGCTTTAATCCGAAATCCGGTCGCATCGTAAGCCCCTCTTGCGTTCTTCTAAGCTTTCAAACCAAAAACTTTAGGATTCCTCTTCTAATTCCCCTTCTTCTCTAGAATTTTCTCTCTTTTTCTATGAGGTTATTAGGTTATAAGAGTTATGTAAAAATTTTGTAAATTAATCTCTATATTTATAATACTTTATGGTTTCCTATTTAAGATCTAATTCTATTTAGAATGCTTTAAGGTTTCCTATTTAAGATATAACTCTATTTCGAATACTTTAAGGTTTCCTACATGGGTCTTAAATGATTCTATGGGCCTTTAATTACTTAATGAGTCCTAATTAGTTATTGGGTTTTTAATTACTTAATGGGTCTTTAGTTACTTAATGGGTCTTTAATTAATTTACCAACATATTTTAAAAGTTTATTAAACATTACTAAACGCACCCCAATTATTACTAACGCATATTTAAAGGATTTTAGGGTATATTAATTAGATTAATTAATTATTACGGGTCATTATAAAATAAAGTAATCATTACATTCATGTGCAACAACTAATCAAATCAATCAAACTAATCATAATTAAAGACTAAATAATTAAGGACGAAATAAGAACTACATAACGAAAAATCTAGCAAATAATTAAGGACTAAATAACGAAAAATCTCGATCGTTACAAATCTAGCAAATAATTGAGGACTAAATAACGAAAAATCTCGATTGTTACAAATGCAATCATTATAGCGGCTATGATGGAACTAAAGCCTCAAATAAATCTCATGTAAAATGTGACTAGCTCATGGAAGGTAAGGACATCATGAATGCTCCGAGGTTGGGCCACTCGACAATGAACCTTACTTTTTAATGTCCTCAAACATTTCATCGGACAATACATGAAATCTTAGAATATAACCTAAGGCGTCAGGAATGTACATTTCTTAAGATTTGGGTATAACTTCTCTCCTCTGAGAGTTTCATAGACCTGCCTCAAGTGGGCCAAATATTGTTCGTTGTTGTGACTGTAGATCAAAATCTCATTGTAATAACTACAAGGAAATTACCGATAAGGGCATCAAAATCCACATCATGATCCTCACGAACATATTTGGAGCATTGGAAAGCTCAAAAGGCATGACTAAATGCTCATAAACAACGCTCTGTTTTATAGGTACTCTTTCACTCGTCCCTGAGACAAGTGTGGACTTGATGATAGCCACTCTTAGAGATATTTCTTTAGAAAGACTGTCACCTACCATCCTATCCTACATATCGTCTAACGTCGGTATTGGAAACTGATATTTGATTGTATTTTGTTAATTGCACGGCTGTCCACGAACATTCTCCAAGGCCCATCCTTCTTGCGTGTGAGGAGTGCAAGCACAAAACCTTCCCTTATCAATCCTTTCCAAAGGAGTTCATCAACTTGCCTCTTTAATTCAACATCTTTGGTAGGATTCATCTTATAAAAGGCAAACTCGTAAAGTTTACCAGGGAACTAAATCAATAATGTGTTGAATGTCACGCATGGGTAGAAGCTCATCGGGTAAATCATTAGGAAAGAGATATTGTCTTAAAAGCGATCTTCATAAGATAATGTCCTATGTTCATAAGCATGACATCACATCACAAGTTATCTGAAAATGAAGATAATTGGATTGGTATTGGACACATCTGGGAAATAGGAATTGATGAAGATTCTACCCATGCAACTTGATAGGGACGCAGATGGGCAGCAAGTGAGAGTCCGAGAAGGGAAACTGTGGTAGATGAGACGACATTGGTACAACTTCCATTATCTACTATGACTTTACAATTCTTTTCACCACACTCAGCATAGGTGTAAAAATTTTATTCTCATGCCAGTCATCACTCTCCTTTTGCTATGCTAAGACACATCTGACTACCAATGCACATGAGATATTTCCCTCTTCAGCGTGGTATGCACATACTGGGTTTCTCTTGTTTTCATTGCCCTTTTCATTACGACCTCATATGTCGGGGTAATAGACCTCATATGTCGTGGTTTGCACATACTGTGTGGCATAGTCTCCAAAGCCATGACGTCTGTAACACTTAATCTGGCTACTAGTTGTTTAGCCTTCATCACTACTCCCTTCCCTTTATCGAATTTTGCATTTTGGTGGGGTAGTGTGTGGGTTTTCCGGCGGTTGGCTCACGCCATTATACCTCACTTCAGAGGAAGTGAACTTATAATCAGAACCATTGGAATTTAAATGCTTAACTGACCACGTCTTCAAATGTCATTCCAACTCTTGCATTGTCGAGTAAAATTCCTCGAGAGTTTGGACGGTATGAGGATTAGTTCTTTCTGTAAATCTGGATGGAAGCCCGTTCTAGGTCTCGAAAGGGTTACTTGAGGATCCTCCCTTACATTGAATCCCATGATGTATTCTTCAAACTTTCCAGTGTAACCCGTGACAAACATTCCTCCTTAGCAAAGATTCTTCTATTGGTCTAGTAACTAGCGGTAATAGGCCAGAGTAACATATTTTTCGATCAATTTTTCCTTTATGACCTCTCAATGTTTGATGGGCGGATGCCTAGTTGTTTCCTACCAGTGCTCCGCATTGGTTAGAAAAGTCTAGCCTAACATATTGATTTCATTTTAGCGAACCCGATCTGATGTTCCTCAGGCATATCATACCATTCAAATATTGATCCATGTCAGACAACCAATCGAGGAAGGCTTTGAATCTAACCTTCCATTGAAACTTGGAGCGTCAATTCAAACAATCTTCAAAAATATTTCATTAGGGTCACACTCCGCCTAATGGGGTGGAGGACAACTCCTATCCCTATCTCGATCATTAATCTTATCATCATCGTGGGTCCTACTACCTTCTCCATTTATGGACTCATGCAAGTTCTTCACACAGGTACTCAGCTCCTGGTTATTCACTTCTATGTTCGTTATATGGTCTCGAAGCTCCTCAAGAATATCAAGCATATGCTCGTTGTCCATTTGGTGACCTTAACTGTCTTTTATCAATTAAAAGGGAGAATCTAAGAAAAATAGGGAAGACGTTGGATGAAGCGAGAAGCTATATGAAGACTCTGCAGATAATTTTACGAGAGTTGAAAGAGAATACACAAGTCTTTTGTAGAGTATTTTTCAGGGGTTTGAAAAAGGGATATTTCGCAGACTCTACAAGTAACTTTGTAGGAATTAAAAGAGCATGTACAAATCTGTTGCGAGGGTTTGAAAAAGGATATGTTGCAAGGCTTTGAAAAAAGGGGTATGTTGCAGACTTTGGAAATACGTTTACATGAATTGAAAGGGAATGCACGAATCTTTCACAAGGTATTTTGCAGGGATATTTTGCATGAGTTTGAAAGAGGGGTATTTTGAAGGGGTTTAAGAAGGATATTTTTCAGATTCTGCAATAACTTGACAGGAATTGAGAAGGAATACACGAGTCTTTTGTTGGGGTTTTAAATAGGGTTATTTTACAGGGTATTTTTTGGGGTTTGAAAAATGGGTGTTTTCCAATGGTTCAATTACTTAGCAAAAGAAAAATAACAGGCTTGACGAAATAATTTGTTTAAAACATAAAGGGAAAAAATAAGATTCATATGCAACCCTAAATGAAAACCTGAAAATTTGAATTAACCTAAACCTAAGGATACTCTGATACCAAAGTTGATATTGGAGCACAACACTAAACCCTAATGTTAATGGTTGTGATTAAAATTATAATTTTAATTAACAAAAAATGAGGACATGCTAAATTTTATAAAAGAATAAAGAATTGCTTTCTAATAATTATGTTTGAATGTGATAAGTATGCAATCTCGCAACACGATCTCTTTTAAATTAGAAATAAGGATCCTAATAATAAATCTCCCTCCCAACTAGTTTAGGGCATCGACTGACGTCCCATAATGGCGTCTTTCGATTCCATTCTAGGATTTTAGAGAAGGGTAGGCTCAAAGTAAGGTGTATGAAATTCAGATTTGAAATTTTTTGATGATCAATGGCTAAGATTAATTTCCGGCACATATATCCCATAGGTTAACAAGGGTTCAAAGGACTTAGAATGATTTGGAATATGCAAAATAATAGTCAAACTTCAGTTTTCCATCAACAAAAAATTAGAGAAACTACCTACCCTACACATAGAACAAGGAAATTAAGGAGAATATTTAGTAGAACCATTGGCCTCACACTAATCCTATCTTGGGGAAGAAGAGAAATCTCTTTTCATTCAATATTCTATAACATAGTATAATGATGAAAGTCCCTTTTTGATAAATGTACGTAAGAAAACCCTAACCACTTAAAAATGAAAAAGACATAAACTACCCCCAAGCGTGTCATGTGATGCATCTTACTTGGCACATGTGCCACCTAAGCCTCAATATGATACAACCCAGGAATTCCCAAGAATCTGTTGTTCCATCATATGATCGGCGAGAAACTTGCATTCGGTGATTTATGAGATGTCCAATCGTTGTCCAACAGTGAAAATGTGCTAAAACGAAGATCCAACAGTGAAGATGAAGATTCTGCAGCCCCCATACACGTTGAAGCGCCTGATGCCCGCGTCATGATGTTATTGTGACAGCATCATTTTACTTGTAGTTTTCTTTGATCCTTCAAATTGTACAACAGGACACCACATGTTCCTTTTAGTTAGTAATGTTCTCTAGTTTCGTTGCCATTTTAGGAAAATGTGAATTATAATTAAGCATTTCTTTTGTTAATAAATAGTTATTTGATTTCCTACTCACTGTGTGCTTTTTCAACTGACTTCTTGTACTAAGTGAGAGTATTAACTTCCCTTTCTTCTTACTCGTTTTTTTATTACATCTGATATTTATAGGGAGAAAAAATGGTCTTGGTTGCTTGTGGATGGAGGCATACAATATCCGTTTCTGCCTCTGGGTATTTGTACACATATGGATGGAGCAAATATGGCCAACTAGGACATGGAGACTTTGAAGATCACCTCATCCCTCATCAGTTGGAAGCCCTAAGTAGTAATTGTATTTCTCAGGTCAATTTTTCTCTCCACCCCGCTTTTTAGTTGATGTATTTTCCTTTTACTTTTGAATGTTAAAAGGTTGTCAAGTTTCCTCAAAATCTCAATTGAGTCAACATGACTCTATCAAAATTTTGAGTCCAAAGCAATATACTAATCAATCAGTTGCTTGAATAGAGCATTTTCTCAAACTCGGTGAAACTTTCATAATTTAGTTGTCTTTATGACTTTTCCAATTTTTATATTATAAAAGAAAAAATCTGACAAAATTGAGACAGTATTCTTTCAAAAACAATTTTGGACGAGTTAGTTGTACTTTTAAGAGTTTTGACTCAAACTTTTTGTTTACTACATCTCCATTCCCTTTTCTTCCAATATCCCCCACTTAAACTGTGAGTTCATAAAATATAGTGTGCTTTGTAGTTGTACTATCTCATTGAAGCGTGTGAACTGTAATCAGAAACAAATATAACAGAAACATGATCCAAGATAAAAAGTTGTAAGAGCTCAAATATGAACATCATCCTTCAAGGCTTGAAATTCAAGTAGGTTATTTGCAATTCCCCATAGAAATGTACTAAAGCCACCGCTAATTCTCCATGGTGATTTTGCACAATACCATCACTTCCTCCTAATCCATGGTTGTCTTTAGAAGCTCCACCCACTCAACTGACAAAACATTTTTGGTTATTACCCATATATGCCTATTAATTCCTTTTTGCCGTGGGGGAATCCTTAAGCGAAGGACTTAGCAAGCTCTCTCGTAACAATGTAGCCCAATACTATATTGCTCAAGACATTTTAATCCATTGTCACTACCTTTGTATGTGTGTTTTCACTACCTTTTATTGGTTCCTTTTTCTTTTAACTGTTTTGCTTCTATTCATATGTAAGTTTGTTAATGACGGGGAACGTCAAGATCGAAAGTATTGAAGTTGAACCGCAACAGAATTTCAACTTCAGAAAAAAAAAAAAAAAAGTTACTGTTCACATGAACAGTGACGGACGTCCGTGATGAACAGTGACGGATGCCCGTGATTTTGCCACCTCACTGTCCGTAGATCACGGACGTCCGTGAGGCACTACAGACGTCCATGGACGTCGTGACGGGACTTCAAATTTTGAGTTTTTTTGTTGCGAAAATTTCCTTTTTAGTGTTTTATAGTATTTATTTCGAATTTAATTATTGGTGGCTTATATATTGAGGCTTGTAAAGACTTTTTAATTAGTTATTGAATATTTTGAATGCTTTTATGCTTGAATATTCTTTGCCTGAGATGGGTTTGGTGTGAAGCCAAGGGAGTGACTCCTAAAAGCAATCTTTGTTATCTTCTCTATTATCTATCTCTGTTTTCTTAATCTTTCTCTGTGTTGATTTAAATTTCTAAATCTCAATCTATTGATTTCGATCCCAAAATCCTAAACCCCTTTTGAACCCTAAATCAAACAGAGCCCAAAACCCTTTTCTAAGCCATAAATCAAACCATAAGCCCATTACAAAACCATACACCTATTTCCAAAGCCCTAGTTAGAGCCTGCGATTCTACGTCAGATTGAAGACGAACGCCCAAGCCTGGAAAAAGCTAGAGTTCTATCTCTAGGACGATCTCGCTCCAACTCTAATAGTACTTGCACATCCGACTGGACTAACTGGATCTCGCGTGATCTACCAACCTGAATTCTCTGAACCCTAAGGTATTTAAGATAGTTTTGAGATTAAGCTTGATTTAATTTTATTTAATTTCGGCAAAATCGCAAAACATCATATTCACGCATTTTAGGGTTCCCGTCCTGCGTCAATTTTTGTATCAAAGCCCTACGTTTTCTAAGTTAGAGCATCTTTGCTTGTCATATTTATTTTATTGCATTGTTTTCTTTTGTAAGTCTATATTGCATTCCATATTAGAACCCTAATAGACCTTGTGATCACCATGACTTCGGATGAGGTTCTTAATACTCTTAGAGCTATGCAAGAAGAATTGTGTGCGATTAGTGCACGTTTGAATACCATTGAGCAAGCCCAAACATCCCTAGGAGTTGGTAATGATAGATTACGTGATCGAATCAACCAACTGGAAGCGATGGGTGAGCTGAAAAATCAACACTAAAAACGTGAGTGTCCTCACTTTGAACGTAATGATCGCCAAGACAACCGGAACAGTAGGGATCATTGTAGAGATGACTGACCCAGAAGTTCAACTCCTTAAGAACATCCGAGTTGAGATTCCGACTTTCGATGGAAGAATGGACCCTACCGTCTTCCTCGATTGATTTTCTGATATAGACCAACACTTTGATTGGTATGCCATGAATGACGACCGTTGCGTTAGACTCGCTAAGATAAAATTGGTTGGTCAAGCTCGACTTTTCTGGCTCAATGTCGAGCGCATCAGGGTAAATGCGGGTTGTCCTCCTATTACCCGTTGGGACGACATGAAGGAACGACTTACTGAGAAGTCTGTTCCTTTATCATACATCAAGGTGGTATGCCCGTGATCGATTACATTGCCAAATTCGAAGAGTTCATGATGAGGGCCAAAGTATCGGAAGACCCCTGAAATCACTCTCTCTAGATTTCGCACCAGATTGCGACTTGATTTGCAAAAAGAGTTGATTTCTCACCCCATAGAAACTCTTGAAAGATGTTATGTCGTTCTGTAAGATCTTAAATGATACTTAAATACTACAGTGGCGAAGAGAACCGAGCAACAATATAGTGGTCAACGATCCGGTGAGGGACGATTTAATCCTCCTCCCAAACCTACACAACCCGCCACGCCCACCAATTCAAGGTTTGAAAGGGGAAAAGGTGTAGCCGGAGAATCCTCAAGGGTTAATTCTCAAGTAAAGTGCTATAAATGTCATGGGATGGGACACTTTGCCGCCCAATGCCCTACGAAAGAACCCCAAAGGACTCTCTTCATTGAGGGATGATGATGAGGTAGTGGTTGAAGAAGTATTTGAACCGGTTAGCACACCCAGTGATGAGGAGGGTGATGCTATTGGTCATGCTTTGGTTGTGAGGTGTACCCTTGCACAGCCTCAACGGGATGAAAAGGATGAATGGCGTAGGGAGAACATCTTCCACACCTATGCTAGATTTGGTGAAAAGAATTGTAGGGTTATCGTGGATAGTGGTAGTTGTACCAACGTAATATCGACTCATGCAGTACGCCGCTTAGGGCTTACACCTGAAGCCCACCCGAGACCTTATAAAGTCGCATGGGTCAATTCTTCATCCATTCCTGTGTCGAAAAGGTGTCGCATACCGATTCAATTAGGTTCTTATTCGGACACCTTATGGTGCGATGTGGTGCCAATGGATGTGGGTCATATCATTTTGGGAAGGTCGTGGCTCTATGTCATGGACGTGACTCTTTCTGGTCGATCAAACATATGCACGTTCATGCGTAAGGGCAAAAAGATCACTTTACACCCTTTGCCTCCCAAAACACCATCGACCAACACAGTCAAAAAGAAGGGCGAGTCTTCTAAATCCATTAACATTGTGAGCCCTTCTGAGTTCGAGAAAGCATCGATAGATGAGAGTGTGGTATACGTAGTTGTCATCGTAGAGAGTGCTCCCAAGTCGACAAGCAAGTGTCCCAAGGAGGTTGAGCCGATTTTAAAAGAGTTTACGGATGTCTTCCCTTAAGACCTACCAAACGAACTCCCTCCTCTGCGTGATATCCAACACGCAATAGACTTGGTTTCCGGATCTACCTTACCGAACCTGCCCCACTATAGGTTGAATCCGGTTGAGCACACCGAGTTAACTCGGCAAGTCAATGAGCTCCTTCAGAAAGGGTTCATCCAAGAGAGCATGAGCCCGTGTGCCGTACCTGCCCTACTCACTTCTAATAAAGATGGTACGTGGCGCATATGTGTGGATAGCCAAACGATCAATAAGATTACGGTTAAGTATCGATTTCCCATACCAAGACTCGATGATATGCTCGATATGATGGTTGGTGCCACTATCTTTTCAAAGATAGACCTTAAGAGTGGCTACCATCAAGTCTGCATCCGCCTCGGTGATGAGTGGAAAACCGCCTTTAAGACTAAGGATGGTCTTTATGAGTGGATAGTCATGCCATTTGGGCTTTCTAACGCCCCAAGTACTTTCATGCGACTCATGACCCAAGTGTTGAGGTCGTTTCTAGGTAAATTCCTTGTTGTTTATTTCGATGACATCCTGATCTACAGTCATGACAAGGAACAACACTTGACCCACCTTAGGCTGGTTTGTGAAACCCTCAAGGGCGAGAGGTTGTTTGCAAATCTTAAGAAATGCACCTTCATGCAACGATCTGTTGTTTTCTTGGGATTTATTATCTCGACTGATGGAATGGTCGCGGATCCCGAAAAGGTTAAAGCCATTGTGGAGTGGCCCGAACCTAAGAACATATACGATGTCCACAACTTCCATGGCTTGGCTACTTTCTATCGTCGCTTCATCAGAAGCTTTAGCACCATTATGGCCCCAATTACAGATTGCATGAAAAAGGGGGGCTTTAAATGAGGCAAAGCGGCGACAAAAGCCTTTACTGAGATCAAACAAAGAATGAGTAGTGCACCCGTCATGCGATTGCCAAACTTTTCCAAAGCCTTTGAAGTCGCATGCAACACATCGGGTGTAGGCATAGGAGTGCTTAGCCAAGAGGGTCACCCCGTTGCCTATTTTAGTGAAAAACTTAATGAGGCAAAGCAAAAATACACCGCCTATGACAAAGAGTTCTATGCAGTCGTTCGATCTCTTTGGTATTTGAAGCATTACCTTAGACCGCAGGAATTTATGTTGTTCTCTGACCATGAAGCCTTACGCTTTCTTCCTTCACAGAAGAAGTTGAACTCAAGGCACGCGAAGTGAGTCGAGTACCTTCAAGGGTTCACATTCGTGTTAAAGCATAAGGCCAATGCTGAAAATAGGGCCGCTGATACACTTAGTCAGCGAGTAGTGACTTTACGCAAAATGTGCACCGAGGTCGTCGGGTTCGAAAGGTTAAAGGATGAGTACCCCGAGTACCCAAATTTTGGGGTTGAGTACACTGCTCTCCTTAGTGACCCGACCAGCACACACCCCATGTACACCATCCATGACGGGTACTTGTTCAAAGGCAATCACCTTTGCATCCCTCGCACTTCATTGCGTGACTTTCACATTTGGGAGTTACATGCTGGAGGGATGGCCGGACATTTCGGACGTAATAAAATTGTTGTACTCGTAGAGGATATGTTCTTTTGGCCTAGCCTAATGAGAGATGTCGTTCGGGTCGTTAAGCATTGTCATACTTGCCAAGTGTCAAAACAAACCAAACAAAATACCGGCTTGTACACCCCGTTACCCGTGCCACACACTGTGGCAAGACCTCTCTATGGATTTCGTGCTTGGACTTCCTAAGACCCCTAGGAAGCACGACTCCATCTATGTCGTAGTGGACCGATTTTCCAAAATGGCCCACTTCATTCCTTGTTTCAAAACCTCCAATGCATCTCATATTGCTAAACTATTTTTCGCGGAGGTAGTGCGTATTCATGGGTTGCCCAAAACCATTGTGTTTGATAGGGATGTTAAATTTACTAGCTAGTTTTGGAAGACCCTTTGGCACATGATAGGCACATTGCTCCAATTCTCAACAGCTTACCACCCTCAAACGGATGGTCAAATCGAAAGCACCAATAGGAGCCTTGGGAATCTCCTTCGTAGTCTTGTCGGTGATCATGTTAGGACCTGGGATACCATTTTACCCATAGCTGAGTTTACCTATAATAATTCTATCAATAGGCCCATAGGCATGAGTCCTTTTGAGGTAGTACATGGTCATAGGCCTAGGACCCCATTAGATTGGATCCCCATGTCTGCATCCCATAGAGTGTCAAAGTCTGCCGATGCATTTGCACAACACATACATAGCTTGCATGCCAAAATTAGAGAAAAGATTATTTCAAGCAATAGTCAATATAAATTATCTGCAGATGCTCACAGGCGTTTCATAGAATATCACGTGGTGATTATGTGATGGTTCGGATTAGGCCTGAGCAGTTCCCATCGGGATCCGCAAAGAAACTCCAATCTCGAGGCACTGGGCCTTTTAGAATTTTGGCTAAGAGTGGTTCTAGTGCATACGTGCTCGAGCTTCATTCACCCCAGCTCCTAAAAATCCACTCCAACCACCTCCTAGTCCCAAATTCAACCCAACCTTTACTGCACTCTTCCTTCCCCAAGGCATACGTAACGTATGAAATAGAGGATATAATCAATGATCATGCCATCTCTACACATAACGGGGGATTCCAGAAGTACTTGGTTAAATGGGTCGGCAAACCGGAGTTCGAAAACACTTTGATCCACGAGAATGAAGTTCGCCACTTGAACCCTGACCTGATAGACATCTACCACGAGCATGTTTCATCAGTGATGAAACCTTTTTGGTCCAGGGGAATTGGCGGGGACGCCACATACATGGACATTAGATTTGGACCACATCGTTTCTACCGGCGTCGAAAGAAGAGGAGAGGGAGCTCGAGCCTGAGTACAACATGCGTGTTTCATCGGTGATGAAACATTTTGATTGGAGGAGAATGACAGGGAACGTCAAGATCGGAAGTATTGAAGTTGAACCACAACAGAATTTCAACTTCAGAAAGAAAAAAAAAAAGTTACTGTTCACATGAACACTGACGGACGTCCGTGATTTTTCCCCCTCACTGTCCGTAGGTCATGGACGTCCGTGGGGGACATCCGTGGATGTCGTGACGGGACTTCTAATTTTGAGTTTTTTGTTGCGAAAACTTTCCTTTTTAGTGTTTTATTGCTATTAGGACTTTTTATTTCGAATTTAATTATTGGTGGCCTATATATTGAGGCTTATAAAGACTTTTTAATTAGTTATTGAATATTTTGAATGCTTTTATGCTTGAATATTCTTTGCCTGAGATGGGTTTGGTGTGAGGCCAAGGGAGTAATTCCTAAAAGCAATCTTTTTTATCCTCTCTATTATTTATCTCTGTTTTCTTAACTTTTCTCTGTGCTGATTTAAATTTCTAAATCTTAATCTATTGATTTCGATCCCAAAATCCTAAACCCCTTTTGAACCCTAAACCAAAAAGAGCCCAAAACCCTTTTCTAAGTCATAAATCAAACCATAAGCCCATTACAAAACCATACACCTATTTCCAAAGCCCTAATTAGAGCCTGCGAATCTACGTCGAATCGAAGACAAACGCCGAAGCCTGGAAAAAGCTAGAGTTCTATCTCTAGGCCAATCTCGCTTCAAATCTAATATTACTTGCACATCGGACTGGTCCCTAACTGGATCTCGCGTGATCTACCAACCTGAATTCTCTGAACCCTAAGGTATTTAAGAAAGTTTTGAGATTAAGCTTGATTTAATTTTATTTAAGTTTGGCAAAATTGGAAAACATCATATTCACGCATTTTAGGGTTCCCGTCCCGCGTCAGTTAAGCTTTCCTTAGATGACTAAATAGTCATTTTTTTGGGTAAAGGGCATGAGATGGAAGAAATATAGATTCATTAAGAAGAGGTATTAACTCATTGATGAGGGTGGGAATCAAAGAGATATTATCTTTCAAAAGATCAAAGTTTACCTTAAACCATACAATTAATTCTCTACACCTGTTAGTAAGCTTGAAATTGGTTAGCAGTTTACATTAAATTAAGATATAAAAATCACATTTTTCCAGCAGCGTAGTTAAAAAGCACAAGGCTCACTTGACGCACAAGGAGTCCCTAGCGCCTAGGCATGCACTTAAGCGGTCCTTTTAACTACACCTTTTTCTCTAGGTGTATTTTTTTATATTATATATATAGGGAGTCCTTACTTGCGCACGGAAGTGTGGCTTTCGCACACTAACGTTCCCTTTGCGCACAAACTTTTCTATAACAAAGACTATTTTTCATGGGTACCTCTGTTTGCGCCCACACGTTTGCTGAAAGCGCCCACATCAGAAACCCCTTAAACCCATTGATTGGGTCAGATCAGATGATGGACATTGTGTTTCACCCAAACCTTCCATAAAAAGGATCTTGAGATCATGTCGCACCTATTAGACGGTCATTTTTTGAATCCACAAGTCAGAGATCCCCAAAATATGGCCCTAAAATCACGTTTGAGCGTGATGTGTACCATATGATTCAAGGGCCATTTTTTATGGATCTGTGACATATGGAATAAAAAACTGATTGTCTGATAGGTGCGACATGATCTCATAATCCTTTGTGTGGAATTTCTGGGTGAAACACGATTTCCATCATCTGATCCGATCCAATCAATGGGTTTTAAGGGGTTTCCGACGTGGGCGCTTTCAATAAATGCGTGGGCGCAAACAGAGGTACCCATTTTTCATGCATAGTTTGTATGCAAAGGCCAAACTTCGGAGTGCATGTAGGGGCTCCCCTATATATATAATGGTCTATGTTATTGTATTCAATTTTTAGAATAATAATTTCTTACTTTTAAACATGTTCAAAAATTAAATTTTTTATGCATAAATATGTATATAGAACACATTAACAAATTTCATAGTACAAAAAAACTGAACAAACATGCATTATACAATATAAACACAGTCAACAAAATTAACTATCTTTGTGCTTTAAAAAGAATAGCTATCTAACAACTAAGAGTAACCAAGTGTCCAAGAAGTTAGCATTAAGCAAGTAATACATCCATTCCGGAACAACGTTAAAAATGTATAAAGGATAACCTTTAGTTATTACTAAGCCTACAGACCAAAATCCAAATGTTTAAGTTCAAACTAAGTCAATTGAATCAAATGTCCAGTTCTTTGAATCCCCTCCAAGATGCTTCAATTCAATCTGATGATACCTCTTTGATCACCTTATAGTGATTAGAGAGGAAACATATGCACACACATGCATCCATATACATCAAACACAGAATAACAATGCCCCTCAAGCTGGAGCATAAATACCATGCATTCCTTGCTTGACCGAAATGCCCTAAAGAAGCGCAAGCCCAACGACCTTAGTAAGTATATCTTTAGCTGCTGAATGGAAGATACATCAATGAGCTCTACGGTACTGTCCTAAACCTTCTCTTTAACAAAATGAATATCAACCTCAATTTGTCTGCTCCGCTGATGCAATACAGAGTCAAAAGCAATTTTCTTAGCTGCTTCATTATCACAATGAAGAGGCATAGAACCACTAATAGGAAGCCCCAAGTTGAAAATAGAAGTGTAATTCCACAAAAGCTTGTATCCACCATGACAATAGTACAATTCTCAATCTCAACACTAAAGAGAGACCATTCGTTGTTTCTTACTCTTCCACAAAACAAGATAGTCTCCAAGGAAGACACAATGACGCGGAGCAACAACCCTAAAATGCGGAATATGATTTTTATGCAGATTTTGCCGAAATTAATGAAATTAAATCAAGTTTAATCGCAAAATTATCTTTGATACCTTTAGGATTTTGCAGAATTTCTGATGGGTAGATCACACGCAATCCAGGTAGGGTTCACTCCGATCCGCAAGTACTTTTCGAGTCGAGGCAAGATCGGCATAGAGATAGAACTCTAGCTTTTTCCAGGCTTACGCGCTCGTCTTCGGTCCGATGTAGATTCACGGATTCCAAGTTGGGTTGTGAAAGGGATTTGCAGTTTGCAATAGGCTTATGGTTTTCAGATCGGTTTATGGTTTGGAACGGGTGTTGGCTATGTTTGAATTAGGGTTTCAAAAGGGCTTAGGATTTTGGGAAAGCAAGGAAACAATTAAACTAAGGTTTTAGAAAGCAATCACAGATCGAGAAATAGCAAATAGAATAGCGAAGATAACAATGGCTTTGGGAATCACTCCTCTGACCTCATACCAAACCCATCTCAGGCAAAGATTACTCAAGCATAAAAGCATTCAAATAATCAATCAACTAACCAAAAGGTGTTACAAGCCTCTATATATAGGCCACCAATAATTAAGTTCGAAATAAAAGAGTTCTAATACTAATAAAACACAAAAAAGGGCAGTTTCGCGTAAAATCCTGTTTGAAGTCGTGCCGTAGTTCGCTGGAGCGAGGATTATCATCGCTCACGCGACCTTAAGCGATCACTCGCGCGACTTTAAAGTCGTCTCCGTAGCTCGCACGCAAGGATTATCATCACTCGCTCGACTTCAAGGGCTCGCTAGCGCGAGGGCTCTCTGTGGCATTGTTCTCCTGGTTGTTTGTGTTCGTTTCTCCTCTGAGGCTAAGGTACTCGGGCTTCCTCTACGCTTCTTCTGACGCCGATAAAAATGATGTGGTCCAAATTCAATGTCCATGTATGTGGCGTCTCCGTCAATTCCCCGGACCAAATAGGTTTCATTACCGATGAAACCCGCTCGTGGTAGATGTCGATCAGATCGGGGTTCAATCGGCGAACCTCATTCTCGTGGATCCAAGTGTTTTCGGACTCCGGTTTGCCGACCCATTTAACCAAGTACTTTTGGAATCTCCCGTCATGTGTAGAGACAACATGATCGTTGATTATATCCCCTATTTCATCTGTTCTCTGTCTACTTGGGGAAGGAAGTGGTAGAAGTTGCAAGATTGGGTTGGGACTGGGACTAGACGGTGGCTGGAGTGGATTTTCAGGAGGTGGGGTGAAACCCAAATAAGGAACCAAGTCCTCCACGTTGAACTAATCCCCGTACCTGGAGGAACCTCGAGCACGTATGCATTAGAATCACTCTTAGCCAAAATTCTAAAAGGACCAGCGCCTCGAGATTGGAGCTTCTTTGCGGATCCCAATGGAGACCGCTCAGGCCTAACCCAAACCATCACATAATCACCCATGTGAAATTCTTTAGAACGTCTGTGAGCATCTGCAGATAATTTATATTGACTGTTGCTTGAATTAATTTTCTGTTTAATTTCGGTATGCAAGCTATGAATATGATGTGCAAATGCATCGGCAGACTCTGACACTCTATGGGATGCAGACATGGGGATCAAATCTACTGGGGTCCTAGGCCTATGACCATGCACTACCTCAAAAGGACTCATGCCTATGGACCTATTGACAGAATTATTATATGCAAACTCAGCTGTGGGTAAGATGGTATCCCAGGTCCTAACATGATCACCGACAAGACTACGAAGGAGATTCCCAAGGCTCCTATTGGTGCTTTCGGTTTGGCCATCCGTTTGAGGGTGGTAAGCTGTAGAGAATTGGAGCAATGTGCCCATCATGTGCCAAAGGGTTTTCCAAAAATAACTAGTGAATTTAACATCCCTATAAGACACAATGGTTTGGGCAACCCATGAAGACGCACTACCTCCGCGAAAAATAGTTTAGCAATATGAGACGCATCAGAGGTTTTGGAACAAGGAATGAAGTGGGCCATTTTGGAAAATCGGTCCACTACGACATAGATGGAGTCGTGCTTCCTAGAGGTCTTAGGAAGTCCAAGCAAGAAATCCATAGAGAGGGTTTTGCCACGGTGTGTGTGGCACGGGTAAAGGGGTGTACAAGCCGGTATTTTGTTTGGTCTGTTTTGACACTTAGCAAGTACGACAATTCCGCCCGAAATGCCCTGCCATCCCTCCAACATGTAACTCCCAAATGAGAAAGTCACGCAAAGAAATGCGAGGGATGCAAAGGCGTTTGCCTTTGAACAAGTACTCATCCTGGATGGTGTACACGGAGGGTGTGTCGGTCGGGTTACTAAGGAGAGTAGTGTACCCAACCTTTAAATCTGGGCACTCGGGATACTCATCCTTTAACTTTTCGAACCTGACAACCTCGATGCTCATTGTGTGCAAAGTGCATCAACGGCCCTATTTTCAGCACCGGCCTTATGCTTTAACACGTACGTGAACCCTTGAAGGTACTCAACCCACTTCGCGTGCCTTGGGTTCAACTTCTTCTGTGAAGCAAAAAAGCGTAAGGCTTCATAGTCAGAGAACAACACAAATTCCTGTGGTCTAAGGTAATGTTTCCAATACCAGAGAGATCAAACGACCGCATAGAATTTCTTGTCATAGGTGGAGTATTTTTGCTTCGCCTTGTTAAATTTTTCACTAAAATAGGCCACAGGGTGACCCTCTTGGCTAAGCACTCCTATGCCTACACCCGATGCGCCGCATACGACTTCAAAGACTTTGAAAAAGTCCGGCAATCGCATGACAGGTGCGCTACTCATTCGTTGTTTGATCTCAGCAAAGGCTTTTGTCACCGTTTTGCCCCATTTAAAGTCCCCTTTCTCGTGCAATCTGTAATTGGGGTCATAATGTTGCTAAAGCTTCTGATGGAGCAACGATAGAAAGTAGCCAAGCCATGGAAGCTGCGGACATCGTGTATGTTCTTAGGTTCGGGCCACTCCACAATGGCTTTAACCTTTTCGGGGTCCGCGACCATTCCATTGGCCGAGAGATAATAAATCCCAAGAAAACAACAGATCGTTGCATGAAGGTGCATTTCTTGATATTTGCAAACAACCTCTCGCCCTTGAGGGTTTCACAAACCAGTCTAAGGTGGGTCAAGTGTTCCTTATCATGACTGTAGATCAAGATGTCATCGAAATAAACAAGGAATTTGCCTAGAAACGGCCTCAACACTTGGGTCATGAGTTGCATGAAAGTACTCAGGGCGTTAGAAAGCCCAAATGGCATGACCATCCACTCATAAAGATTATCATTAGTCTTAAAGGTTATTTTCCACTCATCACCGGGGCGGATGCGGACTTGATGGTAGCCATTCTTAAGGTCTATCTTTGAAAAGATAGTGGCACCAACCATCATATCGAGCATATCATCAAGCCTTGGTATGGGAAACCGATACTTAACCGTAATCTTATTGATCGCACGGCTATCCACACACATGCATCACGTACCATCTTTCTTAGGAGTGAGTAGGGCAGGTATGACACACGGGCTCATTGTGACGGGGCCAATACTCGAGCTGGCAGCATGGTGCTTGGGGCACGACATGTGGTGCCATGAGGGCACGCGACATGGGGCCAAGTGGGCCTGGCGACGTGGTCGAGCTGCGAGGACGTGACACGGTCGCATGGGGGTAGGACGCGGGAGCGATGCGGTCGCGACACAGCCAAGGTGGGCTAGCGATGCAAGAGGCGTTGCGGTATGTCAAACCAAGGGGTTTGAGGTCCTCCCGCCATTCTGGCTGAATGACTGTTTTACCCTTATATAAGGGAAGGGAGCTAGAGAGTTATTCCCCCGCACACTGGGCCTTGCGTTGTCAAAGGAGGCGCAAGTGTCTCCTAGGCCTGAAAGGGTGAGCCTAGGACGTCGACGCAGCGATGCCGTGTGGCACCCAAGGGAGGTTGAAGTATGGCTCCGGACTACGCGTCGTGGTGCATGCGGCTGGGCAACCTCGTGAGAACAACAGAATGCTGTGTGGGACTCAGTTGAGCACGACAGCACGTGGACCAAGGATAAACGGTGTTGGTAATTCGGAACGCACACGAAGGCAAGCTGCGTGGGACTCAGTTGAGCACGCGAGCGCGAAACACAAGGCTGTGGACTCGGTTCGGTATGTGAGCATGACATGATGGCATGGGAAGCTGCATGCCAAGACTGTTGCGAAGCGAGGTACTAGTGCAGTGCACAGGGTGAAGCTTGAGCTGGCCAAGTTTAGCACAGTGGTGCAATATGGCGTATCGTAAGGGGCACGATAAGTTGGGTGGTAGGCCATGAAACAGAGGTAACCATGCTGGGGGAGTTCCCATCCTCTAGGCAGGTGGTATCAGAGCTGATGTGTAGATGGGTTGGCTTCGTTGCATGCGCAGAAGCGGCACCGCCGGGTTGAAAGCATCGTCAAGGACGCCGATCACATGGTGTCAAAAGTAGGTCGACCCAGCGAGCGTTGCATGTTAGTGCCGACGGATCGAGGTTGCGGCGCACCCGTGACATTTTGGTATCAGAGCCAAGTTCGATCTAGATGCTATTGAGCAAATTGGTGCGGAGGCACGCGATGTGGTGTCAAGAGGGCACGCGACATCCTTGAACAATTGGTGCGGAGGCACGCGATGTGGTGTCAAGAGGGCACGCGACATCCCTGAGCTAGTTAAGTGTGAGGCCTTGTGATGCTAGAACCAAGTTGACCTGGCCGGGGTGACAGTGGGGAGCTAGTGGGAAGGTGCGGACCTAAGAACTAGGTATGTTATGCTAACAGGCTGGGAGGAGTTGGCGGGGTCAGTTCACTATGATCATGCGTCAACGAGGACGTTGACATTTATGGAGTGGTGGAGGATGTGATGGGGCCAATACTCGAGCTAGCAACATGGTGCTTGAGGCACGACATGTGGTGCCAGGAGGGCACGCGACATGGGGCCTGGCGACGTGGTCGCATTGCAGGACGCCGACACGGCGCGACGGGTAGGACGCGGAGCGATGCGCGGTCGCGACACGCCAAGGTGGGCTAGCGATGCAGAGGCGCTATGATGTCAAACCAGGTTTATCCTCCCGCCATTCTCGAATGACCGCTTTCCCTTATATGGGGGAAGGGAGCTAGAGAGCTATTCCCCCGCACACGGGGCCTTGCGTTGCCAGAGGAGGCGCAAGTGTCTCCTAGGCCTGAAAGGGTGGGCCTAGGACGTCGACGCAGCAATGTCGTGTGGCACCCAAGGGAGGTTGAAGTATGGCTCCGAACTACGTGTCGCGGTGCATGCGGCTGGGCAACCTCGTGAAAACAGCAGAATGCTGTGTGGGACTCAGTTGAGCACGACAGCACGTGGGCCAAGGATAAACGGTGCTAGTAATTCGGAACGCACACGAAGGCAGGCTGCGTGGGACTCAGTTGAGCACGCGAGCGCGAAACACAAGGCTGTGGGCTTGGTTCGGTATGTGAGCATGACATGGTGGCATAGGAAGTTGCATGCCAAGACTGTTGCGAAGCGAGGTACTAATGCAGTGCACAGGGCGAAGCTTGAGCAGGCCAAGTCTAGCACAGTGGTGCAATATGGCGTGTCGTAAGGGGCACGATAAGTTGGGTGGTAGGCCATGAAACAGAGGTAATCATGCTGGGGGAGTTCCCGTCCTTTAGGCGGGTGGTATCAGAGCTGATGTGTAGATGGGTTAGCTTCGTTGCAAGCGGTAGCGAAGCACCGCGCGGGTTGAAAGCACGTCGAAGGACGCCCCGCGACTGTTGGTGTCAAAAGTAGGCTGACCTAGCGAAGCGTGCGTTAGGTGCCGCACGGGACTGAGGTTGCAGAAGTGCAACCCCGTGACATCATGCTCTCTTGGATGAACCCCTTCTGAAGGAGCTCATTGACTTGCCTAGTCAATTCAGTGTGCTCAACCGGATTCAACCTGTAGTGGGGCAGGTTCGGTAAGGTAGATTCGGGAACCAAGTCTATTGCGTGTTGGATATCACGCAGGAGAGGGAGTTCGTTTGGTAAGTCTTCAAGGAAGACATCCGTAAACTCTTTTAAAATCGGCTCAATCTCCTTGGGACACGCACTCTCTGATTCGGGTGCACTCTCAACAATGACAACTACGTACACCATACTCTCATCTAACGATGCGTTCTCGAACTCAGGATTCACAATATTAACGGCTTTAGAAGATTCGCCCTTCTTTTCGACCGTGTTGGTCGATGGTGTTTTAGGAGGCAAAGGGTGTAAAGTAATCTTTTTGCCCTTATGCATGAACGTGCATATGTTTGATCGACCAGAAAGAGTGACGTCCATGTCGTAGAGCCACGGTCTTCTCAAAATGATATGGCCCACATCCAATGGCACCACATCACTCCATAAGGTGTCCGAATAAGAACCTAAGTGAATCGGTACACGACACCTTTTCAACACGGGAATAGATGAAGAATTGACCCATGCGACTTTATAAGGTCTCAGGTGGGCTTCAGGTGTAAGCCCTAAGCGGCGTACTGCATGAGTTGATATTACGTTAGTACAACTACTGCTATCCACGATTACCCTGCAATTCTTTTCACCAAATCTGGCAAAGGTGTGGAAGATGTTCTCCCTTCGTCAGTCATCCTTTTCATCCCGTTGAGGCTGTGCAAGGGCACAACTAAAGCATGACCAATACCATCACCTTCCTCATCACTGAGTGTGCCAACCGGTTCAGTTACTTCCTCTTCAACCACTACCTCATCATCATCCTCCTCTCCCTCGATGAAGAGAGTCCTTTGGGGTTCTTTCGTAGGGCATTGGGCGGCAAAGTGTCCCATCCCATGACATTTATAGCACTTTATTTGAGAATTAATCCTTGAGGATTCTCCGACTACACCTTTTCCCCTTTCAAACCTCGAATTGGTAGGGGCGGGTTGTGTAGGTTTGGGAGGTGGATTAAATCGTCCCTCACCGGATCGTTGACCGCTATATTGTGACTCGGTCCTCTTCACCACCGTAGTTTTCAAGTATCGTTCAAGATCTTGCACAACAGCATACCATCTTTCAAGAGTTTCCACGGGGTGAGAAATAAACTCTTTTTGCAAATCAAGTCGCAATCCGGTGCGAAATCTAGAGAGTGATTTCAGGGTCTTCCGATACTTTTGCCCTCATCATGAACTCTTCGAATTTGGCAATGTAATCGGTCACGGGCATACCACTTTGGCGTAAATTTTGCCACTGATCGAGGAGGTGTTGGTGGTATGATAAAGGAACATACTTCTCAGTAAGTCGTTCCTTCATGTCGTCCCAACGGGTAATGGGAGGACAACCCGCATTTACCCTGATGCTCTCGACATTGAGCAAGAAAAGCCGAGCTTGACCAACCAATTTCATCTTAGCGAGTCTAACGCAAAGGTCGTCATTCATGGCATACCAATCAAAGTGTTGGTCCATGTCAGAAAGCCAATCGATGAAGACGGTAGGGTCCATTCTTCCGTCGAAAGTCGAAATCTCAACTCGAACATTCTTGAGGAGTTGAACTTCGGGGTCATAGTCATCTCTACGATGATCTCTACGGTTCCGGTTGTCTTGGCGACCATTACGTTCAAAGTAAGGACACTCACGCTCTTGGTGTTGATTTTCCAGCCCGCCCATCGCTTCTAATTGGTTGATTCGATCATGTAATTTATCATTACCAACTCCTAGGGATGTTTGGGCTTGCTCTATGGTATTCAGACGTGCATTAATCGCCCCCAATTCCTCTCGCATAGCTCTAAGAGTATTAAGAACCTCATCCGAAGCCATGGTGATCACAAAGTCTATTAGGGTTCTAATATGGAATGCAATATGGACTCAAAAAGGAAAAACAATACAATAAAATAAACATGACAAGCAAAGATGCCCTAACTTAGAAAACCTAGGGCTTTGATACCAAACCTGACGCGGAGCAACGACTCTAAAATGCAGAATATGATTTTTATGCAAATTTTGCCGAAATTAATGAGATTAAATCAAGTTTAATCACATAATTATCTTTGATACCTTTAGGATTTTGCAAAATTTTTTATGGGTAGATCACACGCAATCCAGGTAGGGTCCAGTCCGATGCGCAAGTACTTTTCGAGTCGAGGTAAGATCGGCCTAGAGATAGAACTCTAGCTTTTTCCAGGCTTAGGCGCTCGTCTTCGGTCCGATGTAGATTCACGGATTCCAAGTCGGGTTGTAAAAGGGACTTGCGGTTTGCAATAGGCTTATGGTTTGGAACGGGTGTTGGCTATGTTTAAATTAGGGTTTCAAAAGGGCTTAGGGTTTTGGGAAAGTAAGGAAACAATTAGACTAAGGTTTTAGAAAGCAATCATAGATCGAGAAATAGCAAATAGAAGAGAGAAGATAACAATGGCTTTGGGAATCACTCTTTGGCCTCACACCAAACCCATCTCAGGCAAAGATTACTCAAGCATTCAAATAATCAATCAACTAACTAAAAGGTATTTACAAGCCTCTATATATAGCCCACTAATAATTAAGTTCAAAATAAAAGAATTCTAACACTAATAAAACACAAAAAGGGCCGTTTCCTGTAAAATCTCGTCTGAAGTCGTGCCGTAGCTCGCTCGAGCGAGGATTATCATCGCTCGCGCGACCTTAAGTGATCGCTCGCGCGACTTTAAAAGTCGTCTTCGTAGCTCACGCGACTTAAAGAGCTCGCTCGCGCGAGGGCTCTCTGCGGCGTTGTTCTCGTGGTTGTTTGTGTCCGTTTCTCCTCTGAGGCTACGGTACTCGGGCTTTCTCTACGCTTCTTCCTACGCCGATAAAACCGATGTGATCCAAATCCAATGTCCATATATGTGGCGTCCCCGTCAATTTAACTAACACGGAGCAATGACCCTACAATGCGGAATATGATTTTTATGCAGATTTTGCCGAAATTAATGAAATTAAATCAAGTTTAATCGCAAAATTATCTTTGATACCTTTAGGATTTTGCAGAATTTTTGATGGGTAGATCACACGCCATCCAGGTAGAGTCCAGTCCGATGTGCAAGTACTTTTCGAGTCGAGGCAAGATCGGCCTAGAGATAGAACTCTAGCTTTTTCCAGGCTTTGGCGCTCGTTTTCGGTCCGATGTAGATTCACGGATTCCAAGTTGGGTTGTGAAAGGGATTTGCGGTTTGCAATAGGCTTATGGTTTTCGGATTAGTTTATGGTTTGGAACGGGTGTTGGCTATGTTTGAATTAGGGTTTCAAAAGGGCTTAGGGTTTTAGGAAAGCAATGAAACAGCTAGACTAAGGTTTTAGAAAGCAATCACAGATCGAGAAATAGCAAATGAATAGAGGAGATAACAATGGCTTTGGGAATCACTCCCTTGGCCTCCCACCAAACTCATCTCAGGCAAAAATTACTCAAGCATAAAAGCATTCAAATAATCAATCAACTAACTAAAAAGTGTTTACAAGCCTCTATATATAGGCCACCAATAATTAAGTTTGAAATAAAAGAGTTCTAATACTAATAAAACACAAAAAAGGGCAGTTTCGCGTAAAATCCCGTCTGAAGTCGTGCCATAGACCGCTCGAGCGAGGATTATCATCGCTCGCGCGAGGGCTCTCTGCGGCGTTGTTCTCCTAGCTGTTTGTGTCTGTTTTTCCTCTAAGGCTACGGTACTCGGGCTTCCTCTACGCTTCTTCCGACACCGATAAAAACGATGTGGTTCAAATCCGATGTCCATGTATGTGGCATCCCCGTCACACAATATCCAGATGTAGAGAGGCAATCAATAGCTATGCCAGCCCAATCAACATCAGTATATCTAGAGATGTATTAGATGATACGCAAGTCCGTGAGTTTGGACGGACTAAATGTATCAAAGAATGTGATGAATTGCAGTTAGATGAGGAGCACGAGGAGCGCGCATGAGCTGTCTGAGTAGGCTAATTGCAAAAGGGATGCCTGACAATGTAAGCCTAAGGTAATCAGACGACCCGCTAGGCGCTAATAGTCACGAGGCTCGAATAATAATCACCATCACTCTCATGGAGAGAGTGCTTAACTGGTTCAAAATCTTGGACGAAACTGATGTGTATCGTCCGATAACATCGTTTTCGGAGGTCACCAGGTTGATACATTGAATGTATCGGCCCATATATTGGTATGTATCGGCTGATACATACCAATGTATCATCCAAAACCTATACATATTGTCTGACACTTATCAGTTTTGGAGTTGGCCGATGTAAACCGAGATTTTGAGCCTTGATGCTTAGGGTATCACTCAAAAGATCTAGGGCATACTTCCTCTAAGAGAGAAATATCCCTTCTGTAAATGAGTTACCTCCAGACTAAGAAAATACTTCAGATTTCCCGAGGTCTTCACCGCAAAAATAGATATGGTCATATCTAGTAAGCATAATATCGTCGACATATGAAATCAAGATAATGTGGCCGACTTGACCAAAACAAGAATATGGCGTCTCTAAATGGCATCTCTGAAATCTCATATCAATGTTCACTCCAGTAAAGCAATAGAACCATGCACTAGGTGACTACTTCAAAACATATAGACTTCTTAATCGTGCACGCTTTTCCTGCCTTCCCTTGAAACATGACGCTACTAGAGGATCTGTATAAATTTCTTCTGTGAGATCCCCACGAAGAAAGGCAATTTTCACACTTAATTGATAAAAAGACCAATTTGATTGGCTTAGAGGTTAGAATCCATACTGATCCATACTGAAGTCAGTCACGGGAGCAAACTTGGCATCATAATCAATCTTATTAGTTTGAGTATATCCATAGGAGCTTGGGTATGCCTTATATCACATAACACTACCATCAGATTTTTTATGCTATTGCAAAGAACCACCTGCGACCAACAATTTTCTTCCTTGATGGAAGAGGGAGCATGTTCCAAGTAAGAATACTCTCAATAACATTCATTTCTTCCATCATAATGGTTTTCCATGCAAGATGATAAAGACCTGCGCGGACAATAGAAGGCATAATAATAGTACCAATAGCAGAAAGGTAAGCCCTATATGAAGAAGAATCTATGTTATAAGATACTTCGAAAGAGGGTAAGGAGTAACACAATTGACCCCCCCTTGCAAAGAGTGATAGATAAACCATCAGATGTATCAACTGAGGGAATAGCATGTGTAGTAGGAGAAGCCAAAGGGTGTATGGGTATAGAATTGCTCATTGGATCCACTTGCGCAAAGGACTGAGGTTGTGGCATGATCGAGGAGATCCCACGTGATGTTTGTGTGCATAAGTGTGGAACTGCTTCTATTGTTGTAACAGAGGCTGATTAGGTGAAGAAGGGGTTGCAATAGAAATAGGTGCAGGAATTGTAGTAACAGGTATAGGTATAAGAGAGATTGCAATGATTGGAGCAGGAACAAAAACAGACTCAGAATAATGACGAGAAGAATAAAAACATGCTAAAAAATGTAACGTCCATAGATGTGAAGAAGCGTCAAGTCTTTGGATCATAGTACGTATATCCATAAGAAGTATTGGAACCTATCAAGACACATTGAATGGCTCGATCATCCAACTTCTGACTGCTTGTACGAAGGTCCTGAACAAAGCAGGTGCACCCAAAAATGTGTGGCTCAATAGGAAACATTGAGTTCTTAGGACGTAGTGTTAGAAAAGGAGTATGGCCAAAAATCCGAGAAGGTGTCCTATTAATAAAAATATGCAATAAGTAGAGCCATCGACCAATAGGTCTTAGCCATATGCATACCCCTCAGTAAATAATAAGTAGTACCAATGAGATGTCTATGCTTGCGCTCAGCCACCCCATTCTGTTAGGTAGTGTAAGGACATAAAAGCTCGTAGGTAATACCATGTTTATGCAGATAGCGAGCGAAAGCATGAGAGTTGTACGTGCCACTATTATCAAATGGAATGCGAGTTCTTTGATAATTAAAGCCCAGAATTTATAATTGATGTTTTTACTCATAGGAATACCAAGTAGAAATTTATGCAGGATGAAGTTAGTAAATAAAATTTGTAAAAAAAATCCAGGGATTTATAAATAAAAAATAATGACTTCGTTGTTTCACCCATAAAAATGCAAAGTGGAAATTCATGAGAGATAAAGTTACTAAAAAACATTTAGTTGACCTTTAAATAGAAGGATAATGTATTCCAACCTCGAAATATAACAAATGAAAGATTTAGTGCTTGTCTGATGCTCTTCCCTTCAAGTTAAGATGTGTCAGCAATGCATCTAAAGTTAATACAAAAATAGTTTTTTTTCATTTTCATGGAAATATATTGGTCATGATGATCTATATAGTATTTTTGGGCAGATCATGTTAAACCTTGTGTCTAATTTAACATTTTATTTTATTTTTAAATGAAATTGCTATAATAAATTTCTCCCTTTTTCTGTTGGCTTTTATCTATACAGATATCTGGTGGCTGGAGACATACTATGGCACTTACATCTGATGGAAGACTTTATGGCTGGGGATGGAATAAGGTAAATACTAGTCCTTTCCCAATCTATATTCTATCATTCCTTGAAAGAAGCCAATTCCTGATGATAGGTTTGTTGATTGACTAATTATTGTATCATATTCTAACGAATATGCATGAAGACTGTTGTACTGAAATTGAGTGCAATTTTGAAATTTAAATGGTTATTGTGTACGTTTTTCATTGTTGATGATCTAAGAAAACCATCTACCCTGCTCATGCTGGAATAAACAAAACAATTTTGGATTTGACCTTATATACCAGCATGAAAAAATTAAAAATTCTCAGGATTATCATTTTTTTTTATATTTTGTACGTTTTTAAGCAAAGATACATCCTTTCTGTTTCTTATGTTAATTAATATCTTCTTGGGGGAAATTTAAAAAAAAAGGTAGCAAAAAAAAGAAAAAAAAAAAAATTGAAGGGTAATTTCCTTTAATCGAAATATCGACATTTGAGATGAGTCTTGTAGTGATTCTTTGCATTGATTTTGGGAAGCTATCCTCCCTGTATAAAGGATTGAGACATTACAAGTACAAGTAGGAGCAGAAGAAGACTATGAAGACTTGGTGGGAAAGTAGTGTCAAGTGACATGAAGGATTGAGAAGGTTTGGAGAGCTTAGGTTGTATAGAATGGACTTGAATCCTAACCAGTAGGTCTCTTCCTATACTGACGGGGACGCCACATACATGGATATTGGATTTGGACAATATCGTTTCTACTGGCGTAGAAAAAAGCAGCGTAATGGAAGTCAGAGCTAGGGAAAGATGAAAACTTTGGAGAATTGAAGGAGCACAGGAAAATTCGACCAATCGAATTCACATTTCGATCGATCGAAGTCCTATTTTGATCGATCGAATTTGGTCGATAGAAATACTACGTTCTGGAGTGATATTTCGATTGATCGAATCATATAATCGATCGATCGATAGTTAAATTCGATCGATTGATTGTCGACGGCGATATTCATAGATACATGAATTTCAATTGATCGATTTTAAATTGCGATCAATCGAATTTCAATTTCGATCGATCGAACTCCAATTTCGATCGATTGAAATCACACCGAGTTGTTTAGTCGTTTTAGAAGTCTAAATTCGAACTTTTGTGTTAAGGGTTTAATTGTCTTTTATTTAATATTGGTTTTAGGGTTTTCTTTTATTGTAAGACCTCCTATATAAGGTCATTAAGCTAAACAATGTAGTTAGTTGATTAATTATTGAATGAGAGCTTTTGCTTTATGAAGAGAGTCATCTTCCCCGTGTGAGACCAAGGGAGTGATTCCCATATACCTTTGTCATCGATTTGTTTTGTTTGATTATAATTGCTATCTAAATCATGTGTGCTTTTCTAAACCTTAGCCTAATTACTCCCGTGCCATCCCAAAATCTTAAACCCTTTTGAAACCCTACATCAAACATAGCCTACACCCTTTCTAAAACCATAAACCGATCTGAAAGCCAAAAGCCTTTTACAAACCATAAATTCCTTTCACAACCCAACTTGGAATCTGTGAATCTACATCGGACCGAAGATGAGCGCCTAAGCCTGGAAAAGCTAGAGTACTATCTCTAGGCCGATCTCGCCTCAACTCTAAACGTACTTGCGCATTGGACTGGACCCTATCTGGATCTCGTGTGATCTATCTATCAAAATTCTGCAAACCCTAAAGGTATTAAACGTAATTTTGCGATTAAACTTGAGTTAATTTCATTAATTTTGGCAAAATCTGCATTAAAATCATATTCCGCATTTTAGGGTCGATGTCTCGCATCAGTTTTGGTATCAGAGCCCTAGGTTTTCTAGGTTAGGGCATCCTTGTTTGTCATATTTATTTTATTGCATATTCTTCTTTTGTAAGTCCATATTGCATTCCATATTAGAACCCTAATAGACCTTGTGATCACCATGGCTTCGAATGAAGTTCTTAATACTCTTAGAGCTATGCGACAAGAATTGGGTGCGATTAATGCACATTTGAATACCATAGAGCAAGCCCAAACATCCCTAGGAGTTGGTAATGATAGATTACGTGATCGAATCAACCAACTGGAAGCAATGGGTGGGCTGGAAAATCAACACCAAGGGCGTGACTGCCCTCACTTTGAACGTAATGGTCGCTAAGACAACCGGAACCGTAGGGATCATCGTAGAGATGACTATGACTCCGAAGTTCAACTCCTTAAGAATGTCCGAGTTGAGATTTCGACTTTCGATGGAAGAATGGACCCTACCGTCTTCCTCGATTGGCTTTCCAACATGGACCAACACTTTGATTGGTATGTCATGAATGACGACCGTTGCGTTAGACTCGCTAAAATGAAGTTGGTTGGTCAAGCTCGGCTTTTCTGGCTCAATGTTGAGTGCATTAGGGTGAACGCGTGTTGTCCTCCCATTACCCGTTGGGACGACATGAAGGAACGACTTACTGAGCAGTATGTTCCTTTATCATACCACCAATGCCTCCTCGACCAGTGACAAAATTTATGCCAACGTGGTATGCCGGTGACCGATTACATTGCCAAATTCGAAGAGTTCCTGATGAGGGCAAAAGTATCGGAAGACCCTGAAATCACTCTCTAGATTCTGCACCGGATTGCGACTTGATTTGCAAAAAGAGTTGATTTCTCACCCCATAGAAACTCTTGAAAGATGCTATGCCGTTGTGCAAGATCTTGAACGGTACTTGAAAACTATGGTGGTGAAGAGGACCGAGCCACAATATAGCGGTCAACGATCCGGTGAGAGACGATTTAATCCTCCTCCCAAACCCACACAACCTGCCCGTACCAATTCAAGGTTTGAAAAGGGAAAAGGTGTAGTTGGAGATTCCTCAAGGGTTAATTCTCAAGTAAAGTGCTATAAATGTCATGGGATGGGATACTTTGTCGCCCAATGCCCTACGAAAAGGACTCTCTTCATTGAGGGAGAGGAGGATGATGATGAGGTAGTGGTTGAAGAAGTATTTGAACCGGTTAGCACACCCAGCGATGAGGAGGGTGATGCTATTGGCCATGCTTTAGTTGTGAGGTGTGCCCTTGCACAGCCTCAACGGGATGAAAAGGATGACTGGCGAAGGGAGAACATCTTCCACACCTACACCAGATTTGGTGAAAAGAATTGTAAGGTCATCGTAGATAGCGGTAGTTGTACTAACGTGATATCAACTCATGCAGTACGCTACTTAGGGCTTACACTTGAAGCCCACCCGAGACCTTATAAAGTCGCATGGGTCAATTCTTCATGCATTCCCGTGTCGAAAAGGTGTCGTGTACCGATTCAATTAGGCTCTTATTCGGACACCTTATGGTGCAATGTGGTGCCGATGGATGTAGGCCATATCATTTTGGGAAGGTCGTAGCTCTACGACATGGACGTGACTCTTTCTGGTCGAACAAACATATGCACGTTCATGCATAAGGGCAAAAAGATCACTTTACACCCTTTGCCTCCCAAAACACCATCGACCAACATAGTCAAAAAGAAGAGCAAGTCTTCTAAAGCCATTAATATTGTGAGCCCTTCTGAGTTTGAGAAAGCATCGATAGAAGAGAGTGTAGTGTACATAGTTGTCACCATAGAGAGTGCTCTCAAGTCGGTGAGCGAGTGTCCCAAGGAGGTTGAGCCGATTTTAAAAGAGTTTACAGATGTCTTCCTTGAAGACTTACCAAACGAATTCCCTCCCTTGCATGATATCCAACACGCAATAGACTTGGTTCCCAGATCTACCTTACCGAACCTGCCCCACTATAGATTGAATCCGGTTGAGCACGCCGAGTTGACTCGGTAAGTCAATGAGCTCCTTCAGAAGGGGTTCATTCAGGAGAGTCTGAGCCTGTGTGCCGTACCTGTCCTACTCACTCCTAAGAAAGATGGTACGTGGCACATGTGTGTGGATAGCCGTGCAATTAATAAGATTACGGCTAAGTATCGGTTCCCATACCCAGGCTCGATGATATACTTGACATGATGGTTGGTGCCACTATCTTTTCAAAGATAGACCTTAAGAGTGGCTACCATCAAGTCCGCATCCGCCCCGGTGATGAGTGGAAAACTGCCTTTAAGACTAAAGATGGTCTTTATGAGTGGATGGCCATGCCATTTGGGCTTTCTAACGCCCCGAGTACTTTCATGCGACTCATGACCCAAGTGTTGAGGCCGTTTCTAGGCAAATTCCTTATTGTTTATTTCGATGACATCTTGATCTATAGTCATGACAAGGATCAACACTTGAACCACCTTGGCTGGTTTGTGAAACCCTCAAGGGCGAGAATTTGTTTGCCAATCTCAAGAAATGTACCTTCATGCAACGTTCTGTTGTTTTCTTGAGATTTATTATCTCGGCCAATGGAATGGTCGCGGACCCCGAAAAGGTTAGAGCCATTGTGGAGTGGCCCAAGCCTAAGAACATACATGATGTCCGCAGCTTCCATGGCTTGGCTACTTTCTATCGTCGCTTCATCAAAAGCTTTAGCGCCATTATGGCCCCAATTACTGATTGCATGAAAAAAGGGGACTTTAAATGAGGCAAAGCAGCGACAAAAGCCTTTACTGAGTTCAAACAACAAATGAGTAGTGCACCTGTCATGCGATTGCCGGACATTTCCAAAGTCTTTAAAGTCGCATGCGACACATTGGGTGTAGGCATAGGAGGAGTGCTTAGCCAAGAGGGTCACCCCGTGGCCTATTTTAGTGAAAAACTTAGCGAGGCGAAGCAAAAATACTCCACCTATGACAAGGAGTTCTATGCGGTCGTCCGATCTCTTTGGTATTGGAAGTATTACCTTAGACCGCAGGAATTTGTGTTGTTCTCTGACCATGAAGCCTTAAGCTTTCTTGCTTCACAGAATAAGTTGAACCCAAGGCACGCGAAGTGGGTTGGGTACCTTCAAGGATTCGCATTCGTGTTAAAGCCTAAGGCTGGTGCTGAAAATAGGGCCGCTGATGCACTTAGTCAGCGAGTGGTGACTTTGCGCACAATGAGCACCGAAGTCGTCGGGTTCGAAAAGTTAAAGGATGAGTACCCCGAGTGCCTAGATTTTGTGGTTGAGTACATTGTTCTCCTTAGTAACCCGACTAGCACACACTCTATGTACACCATTCAGGATGGGTACTTGTTTAAAGGCAATCGCCTTTGCATCCCTCGCACTTCATTGCGTGACTTTCTCATTTGGGAGTTACATGCTGGAGGGATGGCAGGACATTTCGGTCGTAATAAAACTGTTGCGCTCGTAGAGGATAGGTTCTTTTGGCCTAGCCTAATGAGTGATGTCACTCGGGTTATCAAACATTGTCGTACTTGCCAAGTGTCAAAACAGACCAAACAAAATACCGCTTGTACACTCCTTTACCCGTGCCACACTCACCGTGGCAAGGCCTCTCTATGGATTTCGTGCTTGGACTTCCTAAGACCCCTAGGAAACACGATTCCATTTTTGTCGTAGTGGACCGATTTTCCAAGATGGCCCACTTCATTCCTTATTCCAAAACCTCCGATGCATCTCATATTACTAAACTATTTTTCGCGGAGGTAGTGCGTCTTCATGGGTTGCCCAAAACCATTGTGTCTGATAGGGATGTTAAATTTTACGAGTTATATTTGGAAGACCCTTTAGCACATGATGGGCACATTGCTCCAATTCTCTACAGCTTACCACCCTCAAACGGATGGCCAAACTGAAAACACCAATAGGAGCCTTGGGAATCTCCTTCGCAGTCTTGTCGGTGATCATGTTAGGACCTGGGATACCATCTTACCCACAGCTAAGTTTGCGTATAATAATTTTGTCAATAGGTTCATAGGCATGAGTCCTTTTGAGGTAGTGCATGGCCATAGGCCTAGGACCCCATTAGACTTGATCCCATGTCTGCATCCCATAGAGTGTCAGAGTTTGCCGATGCATTTGCACAACACATTCATAGCTTGCATGCCGAAATTAAACAGAAAATTAATTCAAGCAACAATCAATATAAATTATCTGCAGATGCTCACAGGCGTTCTAAAGAATTTCACGTGGGTGATTATGTGATGGTCCGGGTACCTGAGCGGTTCCCATCGGGATCCACAAAGAAGCTCCAATCTAGAGGCGTTGGGCCTTTTAGAATTTTGGCTAAGAGTGGTCTTAATGCATACGTGTTTGAGCTTCCTCTGGGCACGGGGGTTAGTTCAACGTTCAATGTGGAAGACTCGGTTCCATACTTGGGTTTCACCCCACCTCTTGAAAACCCACTTCAACCACCTCCTAGTCGCAACCCCAATCCAACCTTGCAATCTATACCTCTTCCTTTCCCACGCAGACAGAGATCAGATTAGATAGAGGATATAATCAATGATCATGTCATCTCTACACATGACGGGGGATTCCAGAAGTACTTGGTTAAATGGGTCGGCAAATCGGAGTCCGAAAACACTTGGATCCACGAAAATGAAGTTCGCCGCTTGAACCCCGACCTGCTAGACATCTACCAGGAGCATGTTTCATCAGTGATGAAACCTTTTTGGTCCAGGGGAATTAACGGGGACGCCACATACATGGACATTGGATTTGGACCACATTATTTCTACCAGCGTAGAAAGAAGCAGCGTAATGGAAGTCAGAGCTAGGGAAAGATGAAAACTTTGGAGAATTGAAGGAGCATAGAAAAATTCAACCGATCGAATTCACATTTCAATCGATCGAAGTCCTATTTCGATCAATCAAATTTGGTCGATAGAAATGCTACGTTCTGGAGTGATATTTCGATCGATCGAATCATATAATCGATCGATCGATCGAAAATTTCGATCGATCGACAGTTAAATTCAATCGATCTAATGTCAACGGCGATATTTCGATCGATCGAATTCCAATTTCGATCGATCGAAATTGCTCCGAGTTGTTTAGTCGTTTAGAAGTCTAAATTTGAACTTTTGTATTAAGGGTTTAATTGTCTTTTATTTAATATTCGTTTTAGGGTTTTCTTTTATTGTAAGACCTCCTATATAAGGTCATTAAGTTAAACAATGTAGTTAGTTGATTGATTATTGAATGAGAGCTTTTGCTTTGTGAAGAGAGAGTCTTCTTCCCTGCGATGGGTTTGGTGTGAGACCAAGGGAGTGATTCCCATATACCTTTATCATCGTTTTGCTTTGTTTGATTATAAGTGCTATCTAAATCTCTGCGTGCTTTTCTAAACCTTAGCCTAATTACTCCCGTGCGATCCCAAAACCCTAAATCCTTTTGAAACCCTACATCAAACATAGCCTACACCCTTTCTAAAACCATAAACCGATCTGAAAGCCAAAAGCCTTTTACAAACTATAAATTCCTTTCACAACCCAACTTGGAATCCGTGAATCTACATCGGATCGAAGACGAGCGCCTAAGCCTGGAAAAGCTAGAGTACTATCTCTAGGCCAATCTCGCCTCAACTCTAAACATACTTGCGCATTAGACTGGACCCTATTTGGATCTCGTGTGATCTACCCATCAAAATTCTGCAAACCCTAAAGGTGTCAAAAGTAATTTTGCGATTAAACTTGAGTTAATTTCATTAATTTCGGCAAAATCTACATTAAAATCATATTCCGCATTTTAGGGTCGTTGTCCCGCGTCATATACGTAACACAATGTATGACATTCGTTTACTGAGCAACAACGTAGATTTGTGATGTCTTCTAGCTTGGCACCTTCTATATCCGTACTATCGGAGCATTCAACCTTTGTTTTTGATACTCGTCCTCCTGGGGTAGACGCAAGGGTAATGATAGAGGTGGTCATCGTGGTTGTGGGGAACGTGGACATGGTAGGTCCTCTGTTACTTGCACTCATTGCAGGCTCACAAAACATGATCGTGACCATTGCTGTCGCCTGCACGTCTATCTTGAGGGGTATCAGCCCACATCTCATCTTCATTTGCCCATACTTTGAGCTCCCTTCAATCCCAAATGATAGAGTTGATTCGTGATGAGTGGCGTGCTTCTCCGGCCTCCATTGTTGATCATCCAGGGCCCTCGTCTTCTTCTGATCCATCAAGTCCTTTCCACATGCAGAACTTTCTCTGATACTAAATGAAAAAAACCTAATTTCCTAAAACATTAGTTCCTATTCTAAATACTCACTTTAAAAGTAGCATCAAACATTCCCCACTTATATGTTCTAGCATAACCTAATACTAAAGCTGAAAAACTAACATACCTTACCTCTTAGTGTGCGTGACTCGCACACAACCGAAATCTCTAAATGATCCAAAATCTCCACTGCATTTGTTTTTTATTTTCTGTTTTTTCTTTTTTTTCCTTCTTTTTTTCTTTTCTTTTTGGACAACCCTAGTGGAATCATAGGGTTATGATTCTTGATTGCATTAGTATACGTGGATTTACCACTCAGATCATATTGTCTTTGTTCAATTGGAAGGTCACACTGTACTCCTTGTTTATATTGATGATATCATCATTTCTAAGGATGAGCTCAGTCGAGTCTCTAGTATCAAAGATCTTGGTTTGCACAAATACTTTATGAATATTGAGGTGGATCATTCTACCAACGGTCTCTTCATCCCACAAATGGAACTACGCTCGATCCTTTTCATAAGGCCAGCATGCTCGATGCTAATCCCTTTCACTCTTCCATAAAACCAAAACTCTTTCCTTGCTAAAAAGTGACTTAATCTCAAACCCTGACATGTATTAGAGGCTTATTACGAGACTGATCTATTTGGCCATCACTTGTCCAGGCATTGCCTATGTCGTTAGTATTATTAGCCAATTTATGCATTTTTCACAGGTCCCTCATGTTGTTGTTATCCATCGTATATTTTATTACCCCAAATCCTACCTAGGTCATGGGCTGATGTACTCCAAAAATGGACATCTTGACATTGTTGGGTATTTGTTAGCATGAATTTTTGAGTAATTGAAATGACGCTTTCTAGTTGAGAAGTTCTTTTAGTCCCAAAACTCGGAGAGAGTAAATTTTTAATAGAATGAACAAAGACGGGCCATACATATATATAAGAAACTTCTACTTAGAGTAGAAGTCAAAATTTGGTCTAACTATGACCCACGTTGGTTGACCCCTGCATCGATCGCACTTTAATTCTCTCTCTCTTCCTCTTTCCCCTCTCTTTCTTTTTCTTCTTCTTCCATCTCTGCGGTCAACCCCACCCTTGCGTGGGCCCCAGGCCCTTTCCCATTCTCTCTCTAACTCTCTCTCCCCTTCACTGGCCCATGCAGGCACCCACCTGCGTGGGTCCCCTTCTCTCACTCTATCCTTTTCTCTCTTCCTTTTTCTCTTTCTTTCTTTCTCTCTCCTTCCTTGGCCCACACAGGGACCCACCTACGTGGGTCCCCTTCTCTTTCTTCTTCCTTTCCTCTCTCTTTCTTTGTCTTCCACCTTGGCCCACACAGGGACCCACCTGCTTGGGTCCCCTTCCCCTTCTCTCTTCTTCCTATTCTCTCAATTTCCCTCTCTTTCTATCTCGCTTCCACCTTGGCCCAAGCAGGGACCCATCTGCGTGGGTCCCCTTCCCGTTCTCCATCTTTCCTTCACTTTCTCTTTCTTCCCCCTTGACCCACGCAGGTGGGTCCCTTCTCCTCTCCTCTTTCTCCATGTGAACCACTCAAGGATTAACCTGCGTCAGTCCACTTTTAAAATTATTTTAATAAAATAAGAGGAAGGGAATAGAAAGAGGGGATTGTTTCTTTGCAGCCCGATCTTCCTCCGAATTTCGTTCTCAAAATTCGTCACAAACACCCCAATAATGCCAAATGGCCCAGATTTATGATGCCATGTGAGCCTTACCCACATATCCCAAATCTTATTGGTTTAAGGCTGCATGGGTGACAGCTCTTACCATCAACGCAGACATAACCGTCACTTCTCATCGATCTGTGTGATACATGACGCCCATGCAGCCCATCCTTACCGTAGATATCTTTAAGAGTCGGAGACCATCGGATAGTAACTTTAGTCACCACCGCGATAACTCTATAAATCGCAAGCCTCAGATCTTTCATCGAGATCTGTAATTCTGACCTCGAAGTTTTACGCAAAGATTTTGCGAGATACCTCATTCAAGGTATCTCTCTCTTTAGTCTTCTCTCTTCTCACTAGGTCCGACACTTAGATTATGTGTGCCTACTACTGGTTCATGTCTAAGTCTTTCCAATCCGGGCCACACTTTGGTTATGTGGGTCTATATTGGACTGTGCCTAAGACCCTCGTATACTTGGGTCACACTTAGGTTATGTGGTTTTATTATTGGGCCATTCCTAAGACCCCTATTTATTTGGGTTGCACTTAGGCAGTTTGGGTTATAACACCCATACCTGAGGTCCCTATATATGAGGGTTGCAACTATCAGTTGTAAGTTGGCTTTCTTATATTGAGGATTTTGTCTACGAATTTGAGAGATAAAATCGAGCATTGATCATGACCATATAGCGACGATCATGATATACAAATGGCACTTTATATGATCATGACTTTGACCAACCAATGGTTATCTTGACTGATCCATATCTAGTGGTGATCATACCTTTGACATTGGGGTTTCCCTCACAGTTCGAGTTATCACTCTTAAATTAAGGGTTTTGACCTTAACCTTGAGATCGAAAATTCCTTTGGAGATATTGGTTCGATCCAACGGTGGAATTTTCATATATTGACTAAATCATACAATTGTGGTTTGATCCAATGGTACGATCATCATATATAGATATTATCATGATTTGTGGTTCGATCCAACGATGGAATTGTCACATATTGAAAAAATCATGAGATATTAGTTCGATCCAACAAAACAAAGCTAAAACAGAGCCAATAATTTCCTAATTCTAAGGAATTCGTAGATATCTGACCAAGATCAGGTATTCCTATGATTGAAAATACTAACTATTTTGAGGATCAACCATCAAAAGATATGGAACTGGTATTCGATTTCATCTTCTAAACGAGACATCAAGAGGTTGTTTCAAGGTTCATTCAAGAGCTTCTCACTGTCATAATGACCCATGCTTATCAGTCAGATGCGTCCGACTTTCGGCGGAGAGGCTCTTTCATCTGCTGTCCTTTATTCCATCTCACTCGGGTATTCGACAAGGATAGCCTGCTACGCACCTATCTCTTGACACATTGACGATGATACCATTGAAGACTTAGAATTTTGAAAATTTTATTCATTTGCAGAGATGTAGTTATTTTTACTTTTCTTTAATAGCTTTTAATCAGAGGTAGTCGATTTTTTTATGTAATTAACGGGGCATCAACTGCGATACCCCCCATTTCAATAAAACACTCTCCTAGTGAGGGGAAATTTATTACGATTTATTTGTGTTGGATTTAGTCTGATGCTGATTATATTGGCTCTTCCACTGATTATTGCCCGATGTTTGGGTACTGCATACTTTTTAGTGCTAATCTTGTTATGTGGTAAATTAAGAAGTGGCATGTTGTCTCTCGATCGAGTGTTTATTCTGGTTATCTTGCCAAGACCCTTGGGTCATGTGAATTGTTGTGGTTGCACACAGTTCTTTCTAATCACTATACACATCGTGTCCAATTTGTATCATTATGAAAATACCAAGCATGTCGAGGTTGATTTTCACTTTGTGTGAGAGAAGTTCTAGTTGGACTTATCTCCACCTGTAATTTCCATACTTCTCAAGAATTAGTTGATTATTCACCAAAGCTATAGGGCTGGCCAAGCTTCAAGATATGTTGATCATGTTGTGCATGGTTGACATCTATGTTCTAACTTGCGGGAGAGCGTATTGGTGGTATTATGTCATATCAATAATGGATGAGATTTTTGGTATTTTATTGTAAGACCATCTTTGTAAATAATTGGATGATTAATATAAACATAGATGGGCTCTCTCTCTCTCTCTCTCTCTCTCTCTCTCTCTCTCTCTCTCTCTCTCTCTCTCTCTCCTTTTCCTTTAATCATTTAATCTCTCTCACTTTTCATCTCTTCTAATATGAAACTATAAATTTGATGGGTGAGGAGTTTCTTCTTTTACAATGATTATCAGGGATGATTATTTCAATGTTACTATAACCGCATGAATTCTCTTGTTAATTTCAGTAGCATCTCCAACTTTCTAGTCCTTATGTAGTGTATCTGGTTTAATCATTTTATTTCCAATTTTTTGTTTAGTTGTACATTAGACTGCACACCTTGAAATCTTCATCCATATCTTTGATTGATACTCTAATCAAATTTGTTGAAATATAAGTGTTATGCATTGAGGATTGCTCTGGCCAGTTCATACACAACGGTGTTTATATGGGAGAGCTTTTTGTTATAGTTTATGGTTTAATTTATTTATGCTATATGTGTTATATAAAATATCTTCTTTCAAACTTTGCAGTTGTTACTTGCAGCTAATATTTGTTATACCTTCTATAATGTGCAGTTTGGGCAGGTCGGCGTTGGTGATAATGTTGACCACTGCTCTCCAGTACAAATTAAATTTCCACTTGAACAGGCAATAGTTTGATTTCCCTAGCTCCCTAGCATATAAAGATACTGTCAATGATAATGCCATCTAGCTCTAGCAGTATATGTTAAAATTGCACCTGGTCCCAAAATTGACACTGTACTTGGTTTTTGCCAACGTTCAAGTGCTGATTAGTTCTTAAATAGAGAAGGGTGTGTTACGAAATATCACACTGGTTTTAAACCATTGGCTGTGTTGAAAAAAGTCCTAGTAACTGTTTCCAGCCTAAATATCACACTTCAAAAACTGGAATTTATTAGTTCTTAAATAGAGAAGGGTGTGTTATGAAATATAACTGTTTTAACCTTTGCGATTTTTGAACTTTCTTGGACCCATTTACAGAAAGTAGTTCAGATATCTTGTGGATGGAGGCATACTATTGCTGTTACAGACAGTCAGAACATTTTTTCTTGGGGTAGGGGTACAAGTGGACAGCTTGGACATGGGGATTCCATTGACCGGTAATTTGCATTTGGAACTGGCACAATGTCTGAAATAGTGAGTTGTATTATCCTTTCAATAGCTACCAGTACACGAGACAGATTCCAATAGTGTTTGCACAATATAGTAGCATGTTTAACCTTTGAATTCTAAAAGAAAATTGACTGTATTAGTCATCGAATTCTTTTTTCCTTAAATATTTTTAATGATTATCTACCAGTGTTTAAGACTAATTCCTCTGTTTTTTAGAATGTGTTTAGAATTTCCTACTGTCATTTGTCACTGAATTCATTTTATTCTTTGACATTATTAACGAAGAATTTTATGGAAGTGAAGAAACTAAGCACGTTATGAGGAAGGGGAAACTTCATTGCAAATACAAAGCGAACCCATTTAAAATCCCCTTTAAATAATGCATCGAATACAAAGTGATGGGAAGTGATGGCAACGTCTCATAGAGGTGAGAGCTTCTCGTTGAAGCTACTGGGGACGATTGGTGGCAGCTACACGTCTACACCCATTGAGAGGAAGCATTTGGGGTTTCTGGAAGGGCTTCTAGGAATAGGAAGGCCATTGTAATTTGGGCTAGGAATTTGGTTGCTGCAGATGTGACAATATCAATTTCAGTTTCAGATGTACATGTAATTATTTCGGGTGCTACTTCGATTGATGAGGTAGATGGTTGAAGGTGGCTGATGTAGCGTAGAAAGGAGGAGATGAGAAAATAATAAAATTCAGAATTTAATATATTACTCACCTTATTTAGCAAATGATCTAACAAGAAGAGAGAAAAGAAGAAGCACCATTAAGAGGGTTTCTAAAGAACCCAAGCAGAGACCCACGTTCTCACACAAAAATAGATAAATTTCATTCACTAGTTAAGGTCCTTGTTTACAGCCATATATATCTTGTAAATAAAAACTCCTAATACTTTCTTAAGTACGGGTACTAAAGACTCCTATTTAATAGGTACTAAAAAAGAACAAAAAAAGAAAGAATAATTTCAATCTCGGTGATTTCTACTCTTCTCGGGTTTCCTATTTTGTAACCAAGGAAGACATAAAAGGAAACCCCTCATTTGATATATATCTAGGCTAAATAGGAAACTACTAATCCTAGTTTTATTTTTAAGCGCCCTACACTAAACAAGAATCTAAATAAGGAAACTAAAGACTACAATGAAAACCACCGTAATTGCAAGTCTTCTCTGTGCAATTAATTCTCCACGAGATCTTATAGGATTTAAGTTCTCAACCTCCCATCTTCTCAAGTCACATGATAACTTAAGTTGTCATGTGACTTTTTAAGTCACTTTATATGGCCCCATTTAAGGCCCAATTGCAGCCCATAGAATATCTCATAACAAGCCTCATCTTAACTTTATTTTGGGCCCACTTTCTGACCCCCAATTTCGTGAAACCTGTCTCTTTCACCCCAATAAATTCCTGCACCTGCCACTGCTCAAATCCTTTTTTGGCCCAACAACTAACCCTTAACGACAACCCTTAAATCCTTCTTAAAATTCCCATACATCTCTTTCAACCTTGATAGCAGTCCACCCTTCTCTATCTTCTCAAATTTTGCAGCCCTCTTTCTTCCTTCTCAATTTTTCGACCGCATTAGTCGCTATGAAAGGACCCCTATGAGAGACATCGGGCAGACGGTAAACCTTGGGATTAGGCCAAAGATGTCAAGAATCACTGGTTGTTATGGGAGAAATGTTTTTGGGGGATGGGAATCTCTCAAAGAAATCCAAATAATGCAAATAAGTTGGGGTCTGATTAAGATATTCATGTCGGGGAGACAAGCACTGGGACCTCACTTTCTAGCTCAATGGTTCCTAGAAAAGTTTACTGGGTTGAGACTTCAAGATGTGGAATGTGATGTGGGGCCTCTGAATATTGACGCTCCATGCTAGGTCTAGGACTCGATGTATAGGGACAAAAGAGTTTCTTTGAGAAGTCATCGATGGTGGGTACTTTCTCGAAAGACCTCCCACAAATTGAAAAATATCTAGTCATGGGCACAAAGTGTGCGACTTGGAGAGGGGTTGAAGGTTACTTCTTGGGGGTCGCATACAATCTTGTTGAGGTATAACCATGATTACTCGCCAAGGGACACTATATGCAAAGGAAACTACAAATGGAGGATCAATTGGTCTAATTTGGGTCATCGTCTATTGGGGGTCAAAGAGTATAGTGTACTTCGTTTAATGGGCGTTATCGGTTACACATCCAGGGTTTACCACTACAGGACAATTGAATTCTTGAGTTAGATCAGACGTAAATGAGAGCTATTCCTAGGGATTGATAGACGAAGAGATTCGCTGAGTTTCAAGTGTGATTCAATCACTAGGGTTGCATCCCTACTTGGGGTGATACGAGCGTCCATGGGGTCGCCTTCAGACTTTGTAATTTAAATTCAAACTCTTGGAAAATTTCCCTGGAGATGGGGCTGAGCATAAGGGGTCAATTGAATCTTGAGAAATCGTATGTTGAACTTCACAGGCCAATACAAAAGGGAAAGCATGTGAGAATGAAAGGGAAGAGATATCTTCACGTGCCAATACAAAGCATGTGATGTTAAGGTTAGTTTGGGTATTGTGTGTGTGTGTTGGGGGTTGGGGTAGTATATATGGGTGGTTGAGACTGATGGCAAAAGGGGGAGGAGTAGTTCAAAGTTGGGTTAGGGTATGTTGAGTAATGTGAGGACTATGGATGGGATGGGTCATAATGAGGGAAACAACATGGCAGGTATTAAGGGAGGGGCCTCTCTAGGATGTGTTTGAATCCACATGAGAAAAATTGGTGGCATGGGTTTCGTGTCGACAAAAGTGGGAGGGGAGGGGAATATTAGCTCAAAGGGTAACATCGTACTTATCATCATGATACTCATGTGATGTTGATCTAATGCGGAATTGAAGCCTACACGCCGAGATCGTGTCGGGATAAAGAGGAGACATCGAAAGAGAAAGTGAACCCACGAATGGGTTTTTAAAAAAGGCCCGTTGAAGACTCGTGTGCATGTTATTTTAGGAAATTTTTTATCTAGGTTTAGTTTCATTTTTTTATTAGGATTCTTTTAATAAATGGTTTATTTTAGGATTAATTTCCTTATTTGAATTATTTAGGGATCAGACACATATATGTGATATGTGACTATTAATTTCATCACTTTCTGCACAATCATAGGAAAAGTGGTCATAAATCTACCAATATGTGTCGGAATTGTGTGATTTTTGTCTTGTTGGAAAGCTACTTCGATAAGCTTTCAAGCAAGACCAATTTCACGTCAATCGAATATCATTTGACCCTTCAAAAGTAGTTGCATAATAAAAAACGGGATTAATTGTGAAATTAGTTATAACAGTTAGATTAGAAAGTTTTAATGGTTGATTAGGAGTTTTATTTTAAGTAGTATTCATAGGGTTTCTTTCCTTTATAAATACACATTGTAATCTCTTATGAGAAAATTTATTGATGATGAATGAAAAAATTATGAGTTTTGCTTTGTGCGAATTCTAGAAAACTTGAGATGAGTTTTCGTTAGAAGAGTGATTCTTCTCCCACATGCGATTTGGTGTAAGGCTAACTTTTCTTCCTTGGAGCAATTTCTTAGATCTTCTTCTATCCCTATTTTCCTTCTTATTTTTGTTTTAATTGAAAAGCGAAAACCCTAACCCCTATTGTACGGGATTTACACTATTTTAGGGTTAGCGTGTGATTTTTCCGCATCATGATCTAGACAACTAGTGGGCCTTTGGTTGGCTATGTTCGGGTGGTTCTTTGCGGGCTCGTGAATACCAAAGATTTACTTGTGGAGGTTGACTTACATGCGAGGTCATCGAGGGGGAACTTGGGCTTTAGCAAGACATTGTCGAATGTTGAGAAGATGAGGGGTCCGACTTTAGCATTGCAAGGAGGACTCAAAGGCAAGCATCTTTCTTCCTACACTTATCATGCGTGTTCTCCCGTAATGTGGGATGGGTACATACGATATCGCATTTGATTTAGCATCCTTACACGTTGCTTCATCTTAAATTTTTATCCTCTCAAAATAAACCTCGAGGTGCTTTGTTGAGTTCGTGTTCGAGTTTTTCTTCATCTACTAATGTAATATTGTCTAATGGTGTGCCCACTATTGTCTGTAATCTTGAGTCAAATACAATAAATAAAGCTTTGGCATGCTTATTGCCTCGATCGGATATGGTGGAGGATGTGAATGGTGAATGGCTAATCCTTGGGTAAAGACAGATTAATATTATGGATAGGGTAAATTAGAAGTCCCTAATTTTTTTATTTGTCAGCCACCGCAGTGTTTAGAGTAAGAAGGCAAACAGGCAATAATGTCAGCTGATAAGGGGGTTTGGAGACGATCCTAAGTTAACTGAATTTGTAGCAAATTCGAAACCACTGTTGGGGACCAAACAGGGTAACTTAGCAGGGGAAAAATAAGATGCACTAAAATAGTCATAAGGGGGTTGTAGCGAGTAGTGGGGGCATCGGGAATACAGAGGCTTTGGAGGGAACACCGATTCCATCGATTCCACTAAATGGTAAAGAATGATAGGAGTTATCAAGATAGCAAACCATAGATGAAAAAAAATTCTGACAGTGAAATTTTATGGTTCAAGGTTAATAATTACACAGTTGCGCAAGTGATCGGGGTGGCAAAACAGCTTGATATGAAACAATCAGGGAGTTGAGAGCATTATTTCAATTTTGGAGGAGAACAAAATCAGGAAAGCTTCGAGTAGCAGGGTGAAAGGAAAATAGATGTTCAAAATTTTAAAATGAGCAGTGTCCTGTATGGAAGGATAGAGCACAGAGGCAGATCTGGAGAAAATTGAGGGATGTTTGTGATGTTCGGTCAGTGGGCAACTTTTTTATCCATGAAAATACTATCTCGTATTGTAAGAGGATTTTTTTTTTCTTTGGGATTCCTCCATTTTGGAAGGGGTTGATTCGAGGGAAGATTTCTACTCAATATTGGTGAAATTTAAGCAAAAAGATTATTTTATTTAAGCTTTCACTGGGGTTTATGGTCCAAATTTGGATGCCTTGAGACCAGGATTTAGGATGGGTTGGCGGGTGTATATAAGGGGTGGAATCACAGTCACAACATCGGGAGTCGGCAATAAATAGGCAAGGGCTAAGTCTGGAAAATTGGGTAATGTCGGAAAAAAAAAGGGGGGGAAATCAAAAATATATTTAAAATGTTTTTAAAAAATATATCATAATATATTTAAAGTTAAAAATAATGGTTTTAACAAAGAAAATAGTACAAAATAGGCATTATTAAATGAGTGGCTCTTCTTATAGCCACTCATTTAGTTAATCGTGCACTCACTTCTATCTTGAATGATCAATCCCTCATATCGTGCATTACTTGATGGGGATGCCGACATCGTAGACATTGGATATGGACCGTTTCATGTATACCAACGTCGGAAGAAGCGGAATGGAAATCAGAACTAGGCGAAAGATGAAATTCTAGAGAAATTGGAGGAACACGGCATATTCGATCGATCGAATTACAATTTCGATCGATCGATCGAACAGCAGCGAGAGGAAAGACATGTTCTGGAAATATAATTCGATCAATCGAATTATATACTCGATCGATCGAGTTTCAATTTCGATCAATCGAATTTCTGCGGCGAATTTTGATATATGTTTTTTTTTCAATCGATCGAGTTTCACTTTCGATCGATCGAAATCGCGTAGTTTTTTTTTTTTGGTATTTTTAAATTTCGAACTTAATTTTGAGGGGCATACTTGTCCTTTTGGTATTTGTTTTAGGGTTTTATTTTCGTTTGAAAGGACTCCTATATAAAGTCCTTAAGATAAACAATGTAGGAATTATTGATTATTGAATGAATGAGCTTTTGCTTTTAGGACTTGAGATGAGTTTCGTCGAAGAGTAATTCTTCTTCCTGAGAAGGCTTTGGTGTGAAGCCAAGGGTGTGAAGCCCACAATATATCTTTACTATTTATCCTTTTAATCTATCGTTCCAGCTTTATTTCAAACAACCCAAATTTGCCATCTCCCATCTAAATACCCGACTCTCCAAAACCCTAGCTTTTCCCTAATCCCTTGATTCGATCCGATCTCATAAACCATAGAAGGACCCGAGATTCCATCATTGAGTTGTGAGCGCCCTAATCTAGAAAGACCTAGAGTCCTATCTCTATGACCGATCCGCACCGCTATTAACGGAGCTAGCGCAAAGGCTAAACCCTACTCGAACCAAACACAAACTTTTCACATGGAGGACTACGAACGCCTAAGGTATTCGTTATATTTTCATATTTATTGCTTAATTTAATTCACTTTAATTTCGGCAAGCAATTAATCATCGCATTTATGTAGTCTAGGGTTTGTCCTGCGTCAGTTTTGGTATCAAAGCCCTAGGTTCTAGGTTAGGGCATACTGTGTGACATTGAATTCATTGCACTTTATTTTTCATCGCATATTATTTCTGTTTTGGTCAAAGTGTTCATTTTGCATTCCATTCTAGAACCTGTCAATTAGTGAACCGTATCACCATGGACATGAGTGGGATTGCCGAGGCTCTTAACGACATGAGGGCTGATCTAACATCAATCAATGATCGACTGACTGCCATGGAGACAGCCCAAAGGACTCTCGAAATATCCAATGAGAGGCTGTGAGACTGAGTCAATCGGTTAGACGAGGGTGATGAGTACCTCGAACCACCCCGTGAGCGTAATGGTCCACGCTTCGAACGAAATGGCTACCAACATAATCGGAATCGGAACCATAGGATAGATCATCATGGAGATGACTACGACCCGGAAGGGAGACTCCTCAAAAATGTCCGAGTTGAGTTCCCAACTTTCGATGGAAGATTAGACCCTCAAGTCTTCCTCGATTGGTTATCCGATATGGACCAGCACTCTGAGTGGTTTGGCATGAGCGATGAGAGGTGTGTTAGACTTGCTAAAATGAATCTCATAGGCCAAGCCCGACTCTTTTGGGTCAACGTTGAATGCATCAGAACGAACGCGGGTTGTACTCCCATTACTTGTTTGGGAGGACATGAAGGAACGACTTACAGAGAAGTACGTTCCTTCTTCATACTACCATTGTCTCCTCGACCAATGGCAAAATTTGCGCCAAGATAGTATGCCCGTAGCATATTACATTGACAAATTTGAATAATTCATGATGAGAGCCAAGGTATCCGAAGACCCTCAAGTCACTCTATCCAAATTTCGCACCAGATTGAGACTTGACTTGCAAAAAAAGTTAGTCTCCCACCCTGTTAAGACTCTCGCCGATTGTTACACAATCGTTCAAGACCTTGAACGATATTTGAAAATGACGGTGACTAGGCGATCTGATTTTCACCTCGGTCAACTCCGTACCGGCAAAGTGAGATCTAGTGCTGGAAACCCACCTACCAAACCCACACAACCCACATCTACCAATGTGAGGTTTAACAAAGGTAAGGGTGTAGCCGGATAATCCTTGAAGAGTAGGTCTCATGTCAAGTGTTATAAATGTCAAGGATTTGGACACTTTGCTGCCCAATGCCCTACGAGAAACCCACAAAGGAATCTCTTCATCGACGGAGAAGGAGAAGAAAGTGAAGGAGTTTATGAGGAAGAGGTCTTTGAGCCGAATGCCACACCTAATGACGAGGAAGGTGATGGCATTGGTCGCGCTCTAATTGTGAGGTGTGCCTTTGTACAGCCTCAACGGGATGAAAAGGAGGATTGGCGAATAGAGAACATCTTTCACACCTTTGCTACATGTGGGACAAAGAGTTGTAGGGTAATCGTGGATAGCGGAAGCTGCACCAATGTGGTGTCAGAACATACCGTCACCCGCTTAGGGCTTACACCTGAAGCCCACCCGAGACCTTACAAAGTCGCATGGGTTGACTCCTCATCCATTCCCGTATCTCAGAGGTGTCGTGTACCCATACAGTTGGATTCGTACTCAAACACCTTATGGTGCGATGTGGTGTCGATGGATGTGGGCCACATTATCTTAGGGAGGCCATGGCTCTATGATTTGAACGTAACCATTTTTGGTCGATCTAACATTTACACGTTCAATTACAAGGGCAAGAAAATCACTCTTAACCCTTAGCTCTCAAAGCACCATCAGTCCATAGAGTTGAGAAGAAGGGAGGTCAATCCAAGGCCATCAACATTGTGAGCCCTTCAGAGTTCGAGAGGGCATCGTTAGATGAGAATGTCGTGTATGAGAGTAAATCACGTGAGTACCCCAAGGAGGTAGAGCCCATCCTGAATGAATTTGCGGATGTCTTCCCCGAAGACTTACCTAATGAGCTCCCTCCCATACGTGACATTCAACACGCAATCGACTTGGTACCCGGATCGACATTACCGAACCTGCCCCACTACAGGTTGAATCCGGTTGAGCACGCCGAGTTGACTCGGCAAGTCAGTGAGCTCCTTCATAAGGAGTTCATACAAGAGAGTTTGAGCCAGTGTGTTGTACCAGCATTACTCACGCCTAGGAAAGATGATACATAGCGCATGTGTGTGGATAGCCGAGCAATTAATTAGATCACTGTTAAATATCGGTTTCCCATACCGCAGCTTGATGACATGCTTGACATGACGGTTGAAGGCACTATCTTTTCCAAGATAGTCCTTAAAAGTAGCTACCATCAAGTGCGTATTCGCCCTGGCGATGAATGGAAAACCGCCTTGAAGACCAAAGACGGTCTTTATGAGTACATTTATGAGGCTTATGACCCAAGTATTGAGGCCATTTCTTGGCAAATTCCTTTTCGTATGTTTTGATGATATCTAAATTTACAACCCGGACAAGGAACAACACATTATCCACTTAAGGTTGGTTGCGAAACCTTTAGGGGAGAAAGGTTATACGCGAATCTCAAGAAGTGCACCTTCATGCAACAATCCGTTGTATTCTTGGGATTCATTGTCTCGGTAGACGGGATGGTTGCGGACCCTGCGAAGGTTAAGGCTATTATGGAGTGGCCGAACCTCAGAATATTCATTAAGTCCGTAGCTTCCATGGATTGACCACATTTTATCGTCGTTTCATCCAGAATTTTAGCACCATCATGTCTCATTACCGATTGCATGAGAAAAGGGGAGTTCCTGTGGAGCAAAGCCGCGACAAGGGCCTTTGCCGAGATAAAAGAGGAAATGGTTACTGCACCCGTCATGCGCCTACTGGACTTTACTAAAGTCTTTGAAGTAGCATGTGACGCGTCGGGTGTAGGCATAGGCGGAGTGTTGAGTCAAGAGGGCCACCCTGTGGCCTATTTTAGTGAGAAGCTCAATGAGGCAAAGCAGAAATACTCCACCTACGACAAGGAGTCTTATGCGGTCGTCCGATCTCTGTGGTATGGGAAACATTACTTGAAACCGCAGGAATTTGTGTTATTTTCTGACCACGAAGCCTTACGTTTCCTTACTTCCCAAAAAAAGTTGAACCCGAGGCACTCGAACGGGGTCGAGTACCTTCAAGGGTTCACATTCGTCTTGAAGCATAAGGCCGGTGGCGAGAACAAGGCAGCTGATGCGCTTAGTCGTCAGTGGCGACTTTGCAGTCTATGAGCACCGAGGTCATCGGATTTGAGCAGTTGAAACAAGATTATCCTGATTGCCCAGATTTCGGGGCAGAATACACTGCTTTCCTTGAAAATCCGAACAACATTAACTCCGAGTATACCCTGCTGGATGGGTATTTGTTCAAAGGAAATCGTTTGTGTATCCCTCGTACTTCATTGCGTGACTTCCTCATCTGGGAGTAACATGTCTGAGGGATTGTCGGACATTTTGGGCGCGATAAAATCAGTGCGCTCGTTGAGGATAGGTTTTATTGGCCTAGCCTTGTGAGAGATGTCTCTAGGGTCGTAAAACAATGTCGTACATGCCAAGTTGCGTAGCATATTAAACAGAATACCGGCTTGTACACCCCTTTACCCGTGCCGCATATCCCGTGGCAAGACATCTCCATGGATTTCGTGCTCGAACTTTCAAAGACTCAACGAAGCACGATTCCATTTTTGTGGTAGTGGACCGCTTTTCAAAGATGGCCCACTTCCTACCATGCTCTAAAACCTCCGATGCGGTTCACATAGCCAAATTATTTTTCGGAGAGGTTGTACATCTACATGGGTTACCCCAGACGATTGTGTCGGATCGGGATGTGAAGTTTACTAGTTATTTCTGGAAAACTTTATGGCACATTATGGGTACCATGCTCCAATTTTCTTCGGCCTATCATCCTCAAACAGATGGCCAAACAGAGTCCACCAATAGGCGCTTAGGTAATCTTCTCCGTTGTCTTGTTGGTGATCACCCTAGGACTTGAGATTCTATTTTGCCTTTACCCGAGTTTGCATACAACAATTCAGTCAATAGGTCCCTAGAAATGAGGCCTTTTGAGGTCGTCCTTAGTCATAGGCCTAGAACACCCATCGATCTAATCCCCATGTCTGCATCCCATCGAGTTTCAGAGTCAGCCAATTCATTTGCACAGCATATACATGAATTGCATGCCGAAATTAGAAAAAGAATTAATGCAACTAATGAACAATACAAAATATATGCGGATGCGCATAGGTGCTTCAAGGAATTCCAGGTTGGAGATTACGTAATGGTTCGGATTAGGCCTGAGCGGTTCCCATTGGGAACCGCAAAGAAACTTCAAGCCCGCAGTGCTAGACCTTTTAGAATTGTGGCAAGGAGCTGACCTAATACATATGTTCTCGAGCTTCCACCGGATATAGGGGTCAGCTCTACATTCAATGTGGAGGACCTGGTTCCTTCTTTGGCCCCAACCCCATCCCCTCACAACCCCTTCCAAGCAGCCTCGAGCCCAAATGCCAACCCCACCCTGCAACCCCTACCCTTCCCTTCCCCACGCAAGTAGCGTAGAGATGAGATTGAAGGGATACTAAATGATTTGGCGATATCCACCCATGGGGGTGAAATTCAAACGTACTTGGTCAAGTGGTTGGGAAAGCCGAACTCCGATAACTCATGGTTAGCTAAAGACGAGGTGAGACGCCTGGACCCCGACATACTCGAGCGCTATCATGACACCGCTTCATCGGTGATGAAGCCTTTTCGGCCCTGGAGAATTGACGAGGACGCCGACATCGTAGACATTGAATGTGGACTGTTTCGTGTATACCAACGTCGGAAGAAGCAGAATGGAAATTAGAATTAGGCGAAAGATAAAATTCTGGAGAAATTGGAGGAACACGGCAAATTCGATCGATCGAAGTTGTATTTCGATTGATCGAACAGCAACGAGAGGAAAGACACATGTTCTAGAGTATATAATTCGATCGATCGAATTTCCATTCGATCGATCGAGTTTCAATTTCGTTCGATCGAATTTCTGCGGCGAATTTTCATATATATTTTTTTTCGATCAATCGATCGAATTTAACTTTCGATCGGACTTCACTTTCGATCGATCGAAATCACGCAGTTTTTTTTATTTTGGTATTTTTAAATTTCGAACTTAATTTTGAGGCGCATACTTGTCCTTTTGGTATTTGTTTTAGGGTTTTATTTTCGTTTGAAAGGACTCCTATATAAAGTCCTTAAGATAAACAATGTAGGAATTATTGATTATTGAATGAATGAGCTTTTGCTTTTGGGACTTGAGATGAGTTTCGTCGAAGAGTGATTCTTCTTCCCGAGAAGGGTTTGGTGTGAAGCCAAGGGTGTGAAGCCCACAATCTATCTTTACTATTTATCCTTTCAATCTATCGTTCCAGCTTTATTTCAAACAACCCAAATTTGCCATCTCCCATCTAAATACCCGACTCTCCAAAACCCTGGCTTTTCCCTAATCCCTTGATTCGATCCGATCCTATAAACCATAGAAGGAACCAAGATTCCATCATTGAGTTGTGAGCGCCCTAATCTGGAAAGACCTAGAGTTCTATCTCTATGACCGATCCGCATATTTTCAGATTTATTGCTTAATTTAATTCACTTTAATTTCGGCAAGCAATTAATCATCGCATTCACGTAGTCGAGGGTTTGTCCTGCATCACTACTTTGTTTGGATGTACTTGTTTTGTTCATGATCTACGACCCCAAAGACACAAACTGGATGATAAATCCATTCATTGTGTCTTTCTTGCGTATTTTGGTATGTCTAAAGAATATCGTTGTTATAATCCTAAGACTCGTAGCATATTTACTTCCATGGATGTAACCTTCTTTGAGCGTACTCCATATTTCTCTGATAGAACAATATGTACAAAATCTTTCCTAGACTTTTCATGGGTAGGTTGGTGATGGGTACCATAATTTTGCCAAGTCAAAAGCCTTTGTTAATGGTAGACAACTCATGGGTGGGATTGTGCTAGACCACTAGGCAGTTGAATTGAGGCATAAAGTGAGAATTTTTTCTTCCTTATATGACAATTGGATGTGAAAAGGCATATGAACGAGTGCATTGGGGTTTCCTCGATAATATGCTCAAGAATTTGGTGTTTTGAGTTTGGTGGAGGGAAAGGATGGAGACATGTTACTCCTCAACATGGTTTTCGATAATGGTAAATGGTGCCACTAATGAGTTTTTAAGCGTACCAGATGCCTCATGCAAGGGGATTCTCAGGCAGGGAGACCCTCTATCACTTTTTCTTTAATGTGGTTAGGAGGAGCTTAGTCATTTACTGAAAAGGGAGTGGATATTGGGCTATACCACAGCTTCAGAATTTCTAAAGAAGATTCATAATTATCCCCCATTTGCAGTATGCAGATTATCTGATAGTTTTCTGTGGACCATCAAGGAAGGAATTAAGAAGTGTTAAATTGATTCTCTGATGATATGAAGTAGCCTTGGGTCCCAAAATTAATCTGCGTAAGGCCACCTTGTTGGGGGTTGATTGGAGGCATTGGTGGTTGAGCTTGCTCAATTATGCAGATGTAGACGGGGTTCGTTGCCATCCTCCTATTTGGGGTTGCTCCATTTGTCAGGAAACCCGCTAAGACTCATTGGGATCCCATGGTGGAAAGATTTGAAAAGCAACTAGCATTTGGAAGGGGAATCTATTGTCAGTGATTGGTCGACACACCTTAATTAAGGCGACCCTTACTACTATGTCGATTTTCTACATGTCCAATGATGGTGTTGGAGAGGCTTGAAAATTTTGAGAGGGATTGCCTATGGGAGGGCAGAGGCGATGCTAACCATTTCCATCTCATAAATTGGGAGGTCATTTCTTGGTTAAGGAGGGGGAGCTTGACACCATAAGTTTGGAGGAAATTAATTCGTCTTCGTTGGGGAAATGGTTATAGAGGGTTGGTATTGAGTTCGATGCTTTTGTGAGTGCAAGTTATCAGATAGAAGTATACTGTCACGGGGTAACTTTTTCGACCGCTACAACGACGCCAGCCTAACTCAGATACCAATTTTCACGAGGCATAACCTAACAATGGCTATAGCACTCGTGTCACGCCTCGCTGCCGCGCACAACAAGGTCATCTTTTCCAACCATCACTCTGATACCATCCGTCTAGAGGACGAGAACTCCCGCGTCATGGTTGCCTTCACCCGAGGCAAACCCTCTCAGCACATCGTGTTTACTTGCGACACGCATGCCAGCACCTCAGTGCCACTTGGCCTGCCTAGCTTTTCACCCTGTGCATTGCACTAATTCCTCGCTTCTGACAATGGCATGCATCTCTTCATGCCATTCAAGCCAACCATTGTGTGTGGCCCACGCGACCAGCACACTTGGAGTACCATACAGCTCTTCATGCTATCCAAACTAAGCATCGTGTGTGGCCCGAGCGACATGGCCCACGCGACCAATACACTTGGAGTAGCATGTCGCTCTTCATACTATCCAAACTAGGCATCGTGTGTGGCCTGCGCGACCAGCACACGTCCGCATCAGGTGACGCAGGACGGTACCCTAAACTACGTGAATGCAATGATTAATTTTGCCGAAATTAAATTAAACAATAGAACTTGCAAAATATAACGAATACCTCAGGTTTTCGTAGTATTCCATGAGAGAATCACGCATAATTCAGGCAGGGTTCAGTCCTGGCGCTAGATCCGTTAGATTGCAGCGCAGATCAATCCTAGAGATAGAACTTTAGGTTTTTTCATATTAGGGCGCTCTCAATTCAATGATGGGATCACTGATTTCTTCTAATTATTTGATGCGAAAGGTTTAATAACTCTGCTGGGATCTACGGTTGTTGAATCAGATCGATTCACGGTGTAGGGAAAATTAGGATTTAGGATGTTAAAAGGGATGATGGCTGATTTAAGATTGAAAGGATCAACACACAAGCAGAGAAGATGAAAATAGATAGATGGATAAAAGATAGATTTGCAGGCTTCACACCAAACCCTTCTCAGGAAGAAGATTCACTCTTCGTACAGGCTCATCTCAAGCACACACAAGCAAAAGCTCTTTTTATTCAATAATCAATAATCAATCCTTAATAAAGTGTTTACAATGCCTTTATATAGGCTAAGAAAACCCTAAACGATATAAAACTCGTAATTAAAAGAGTCCTAAAATAATAAAAGACTGAAAAGGTAAAAAATGAAAATTTTCTGTCACTGTATATCGCTCGAGCAAGGATTTTAACCGCTCGAGTGAGGGCTCGCTCGAGCGAGCTTAAGTGGTCGTTCGAGCGAGGGCTCGCTCGAGCGAGGATTTTAACCGCTCGAGTGAGGGCTCACTCGACACTGTTCTCCTCGCGGTTTGTGTTCGTTTCTCCTCTGAGGGTACGGTACTCGAGCCTCCTCTACTTTCCAGAATTTCGTCTTTCGCCTAGTTTTGATTTCCATTCCGCTTCTTCCGACGTCGGTACACGCGAAAATGTCCATATCCGATGTCTACAATGTCGACATCCCCGTCAATTCTCCCGGGCCAAAAAGGCTTCATCACCGATGAAGCGGCGTCGTGATAGTGCTCGAGCATGTTGGAGTCCAAACGTCGCACTTCGTCTTCAGCTAACCATGAATTCTCGGAGTCCGGTTTTCCCAACCACTTGACCACGTACTTTTGAATTCCGCCCCATGGGTGGATATTGCCAAATCATCTAATATCCCTTCGATCTTATCTCTTCGCTGCTTGCGTGGCAAGGGAAAGGTAAGGGTTGTAGGGTGGGCTGGTATTCGGGCTCGGGGCTGCTTGGAAGGGGTTGTGAGGGGGTGGGGCTTGGGCTAAAGAAGGAATCAGGTCCTCCACATTGAATGTAGAGCTGACCCCTATATCTGGTGGAAGCTCGAGAACATATGCATTAGGGTCGCTCCTTGCCACAATTCCAAAAGGTCTAGCGCCGTGGGCCTGAAGATCCTTTACGACTCCCGATGGGAATCGTTCAGGCCTAACCCGAACCTTTGCATGATCATTCAATTGAAATTTCATAAAAGCCTTAGGTAACTGTATCGATATTTTGAGAGTTTCATTGCATAAATTAATTTCAAGCTTAATTTCGGTATGCAAGGCGAAATGAGACTCAAAAAATGACTCACAATAAGACTTGGAATGTATAGCAATATGCAACTTGAGACTATGATGTGTACGTGTATCAATGGACTCGATACTCTCATATGCATGCGATGCTAACGACTCACATGTAGTGGCCTGTATCAGCACTGGTGGCTCGTGTGCAGTGGACTCGACCAACACTAGTGACTCATTGGTAAGTGACTTGATTGGTTCGTGTGTGCTCGGTTCAACCAACTTTAAAGATTCAAGTGCACACGACTCTACCACCAGCAAGGACTCGTGCACAACTGGCTCAACGGGCTCTAACAAATCGTGCGTAGGTGACTCGGTCGAATTGTGCGTGGGTGACTCAACATTACTACTCACAAGGAAATCAGAAGCCCCCTTGACACAAACTAGACTCTCTTCAGCTTCTTCGATCTCCTCTTCACTCATCACGGTCCTAGGGTCATATACTTCCTCTTCTACTTTCATACTTTCCTGCTCCTTAAAACTTTCGCTTTTAGTCACTAAATTTGGAGTGGGAAGTTTTATGGAGCATTGGTAAGCAAAGTGTCCAAATCCTTGACACTTAAGACAATCGGGACACTTATTTCACTTGGTTTTCAAAATTCGTAGAAGGTGACGGTGCGTGAGAGGAATATAATTCTCGATAAGTTGCTCCCTCATTTCCTCCCATCGTGTGATGGGCTTACGATTAGCTAACTCTCGTAGAAGCTCAACATTAGTCCAATAGGTTTTGGCACTAACCTCCAACTTTGTTTTCACTATCCTAACTTTGTGCTCATTCGGTACGCCATACCAATAGAAATACTCTTCTACACTAGACAACCATTCCACGAAGGTTTTGGGGTTTAGCCATCCCTCAAAACATGGAACTTCATCCCGAATAGATTTTAGAAACTTTTCAGCGGGATCGTACTCTGGTTCACGCTGATGAGGGTATCCTCTAACTCTAGTCTCATCACGACTTTTGAGACTTTGCCAAGAATTTGGTGTGTAGCGGGTCCTATTATTAATTACACACATTTGGGCTTTGATGTCCCTAAGGGCATCGACAATCTCGCTCATGCTCATGGTGAACACGGCTTACTAACACGAGTGCTAAATGTCATGCAAACATAAACCACAATGGATGAGGAATTTTGTCAAACAGTAGACATGCATACTTTTGAACAAAAATGACATGGCATCAAAGACATCGAAATAACATACACATGTGAACCAACAATGAATGAGGACTTTTATCAAACAGTAGATGTGCACAAATAAAAATGAAATAAGATGCAATGAAAATTAAAATGCTATGGAATTAAATGTCACACCAATATGCCCTAACCTAGAACCTAGGGCTCTGATACCAAAACTGACGCAAGACGGTACCCTAAATTACGTGAATGCAATGATTAATTTTGCCGAAATTAAATTATAATTAAATTAAACAATAGAACTTGCAAAATATAACGAATACCTCAGGTTTTTGTAGTATTCCATGAGAGAATCACGCATAATTCAGGCAGGGGTCAGTCCGGGTGCTAGATCTGTTAATTGTAGCGCAGATCGATCCTAGAGATATAACTCTAGGTTTTTCCAGATTAGGGCGCTCTCAATTCAATGATGGGATCACTTATTTCTTCTGATTATTTGATGTGGAAGGTTTAATAACTCTGCTGGGATCTACGGTTGTTGAATCGGATCAATTCACGGTGTAGGGAAAATTAGGATTTAGGATGTTAAAAGGGATGATGGCTGATTTAGGATTGTAAGGACCAACACACAAGCAGAGAAGATGAAAATAGATAGATGGATAAAAGATAGATTTGCATGCTTCACACCCTTGGCTTAGCACCAAACCCTTCTCGGGAAGAAGATTCACTCTTCGTAGAGGCTCATCTCAAGCACACACAAGCAAAAGCTCTTTTCATTCAATAATCAATCCTTAATAGAGTGTTTACAATGCCTTTATATAGGCTAAGAAAACCCTAAACGATATAAAACTCGCAATTAAAAGAGTCCTAAAATAATAAAAGACTGAAAAGGTAAAAAACGAAAATTTTCCGTCACTGTATATCGCTCAAGCGAAGATTTTAACCGCTCGAGCGAGGGCTCGCTCGAGCGAACTTAAGTGGTCGTTCGAGCGAGGGTTCGCTCGAACAAGGATTTTAACCGCTCGAGCGTGGGCTCGCTCGACACTATTCTCCTCGCGGTTTGTGTCTGTTTCTCCTCTGAGGCTACGGTACTCGGGCCTCCTCTATATTTTCAGAATTTCCTCTTTCGCCTAGTTTTGATTTTCATTCCACTTCTTCTGACGTCGGTACACGCGAAAAGGTTCATATCCGATGTCTACGATGTTGGCGTCCCCTTCATCAGGCCCTCAGCTAGTGCGCACCACTAGGTCCCACATAGCCCTTGAGTGCCCTCGTGAGGTCACCGACCCATGTGCACCGCGACGCCGGCCCGGGGCCACATGGTAACCTCATCCTAGGTGACACATGGCATCCCCGCAGCGCCGCATCGCTGCAACGATGTTCTAGGCCCACCCCTAACCTAGAAAGCCCATGCGCTCGTCCCGCAACGCAGGGCCCCATGTGTAGGAGAATAGCTCTACAGCTCCCTTCCCCCAAGTATGGTCTAAACACCAACTTAGGCAATCCAGCAGAAGAACCTCAAACCCCTTGGTTTGACATACCACCATGGCACACGGCTCTCTGCTCGTGGCACACACCTTCAAAGGTAGGTGGTTTAGCATTAATCGTGGCACACGATCCTCTGCTCGTGGCACACAGTGCCATCCTCCAAGCCCACATGTCTTGTGAGGTCACACATCAGTGTCACTTGCGACCGCGTCGCGAGGCCCTCAAGGCCTCATGCCCAAGGATCAAAATGCCGGTTTTCTGGTACGTATCGTCTGGGCCGAAAACCGGTACGTATCGGACGATACGTACCGGAACAGTATAATATCGGACGATACATTAAATGTATCGTCCGGTATTAGCCATATAAATGGGCGATACGATACATTTAATGTACCGTATCGTCCACCTCCGATACCGATACGTATCGGTATCGGACGATATTTTGATCCACGCTCATGCCCACATAGCACTGTGTCGCGACCATGTCGTAAGGCCCTCATGGCCAAATGTACCGTATCGTCCACCTCCGATACCGATACGTATCGGTATCGGACGATATTTGATCCATACTCATGCCCACATAGCACTGTGTCGCGACCATGTCGCGCCTGTGTCGCGACCATGTCGCGCCTGTGTCGCGACCATGTCGTAAGGCCCTCATGGCACCACATGGCGTACCCTCGTGGCACCGCATCACGTCCAAGTCGTGACTGTATCTCGTACCCACTCGGCACTATGTTGGATTCGTCATTACACCCGGATGCCGCGTGCCCTCTTGGCACCACATCGTGTACCGTCATGGCACCGCCTCACGTGTCTCATAGCACCAGGACGTCGCGTGCCCTTATGGAGAGCACCGCATTACGTGCCTCAAGGCACCAGGACGTTGCGTGCCTCTACGCAGAGCACCGCATTTCATGCCCCACATGCGTCTAGTCGACGTTGCATTGTGTATAAGGGACACATGCACGCGTTGCAGGGCCACATGCCTCTGCGCTGACGCGCCACATAGCTAGCTACCAGGTCTACCCGCCTACTTGCTAGCCATAAGCCCAGCTCTAAGGTCGGCATGCCTTCATGATGGCGCACAGATTAATGAGGCCGTCACAATACGCTCTCTCTAGAAATTGGTGGGAAAAATAATACATATAGGATTTGAAGGGGATCGAGTTTGTCAAGGGATAAGTGTTCAGTGAGGGATTTTTTCTAGAAATATGTGATTTTTTAATGGGGCATGGGGAGCTAATTTGATTTCAGGACAGGTAGATGGGTGATGAGCCGTTGCGTGTAAGCTTTGCTACACTATATCAGCTAGCGGTGAACAAGGAAACTATTGCGGAAGGTCAGTGCAATATGTTGGAGGTAGACAATTTTGAGACAATTGCCTAAGGCGCAATCTTAGGGACAATGAAGCCACAATGTATTTGGAGCTGATGCTAATGCTTGAAGGTTGTAGCCTGAATCATGTAGTGGTGGATCGCCAAGTATTGGTTCTTGAAAAGAAAGGTGTATTCGCAGTTAAGTCCTATGGGTTTGTTGGGCAATGACCACTCATTGGGCAAAATTGGACTGCAATATGGAAGAAAAAGGTACCTCCTATAATTTGTTTCTCCAGCGGGACAGTGGCCTAAGGGAGACTCCTCACCATTGGCCAGCTTTTCAATAGGGAAAGGAGGAATCCAGAATATGTGGGAATGTGTTCGCGTGATAGGGAGAGCACTGAGCATCTTGTTATTCATGCTCTGAGGGAAAATCGTGGGGGATGATTCTTTTGGCGTTTGAGGTAATATGTTGCTTTCCTAGTTCTTGTACAGAGGGATTTGCTACTTGAGAGGAATGGAATTCAAGGAAATGGAAATTTTTGGAGGTTGCTCAAATGGCTGTTATGTGGGAACTTTGGCTGGAGCATAGTGAAAGTGTTATGTGGGAACTTTGGGTTTTTTTTTCTTTTTTTCTCTTTCTTTTGTCTTCCCTTGATCGATTGTTTTATCAATTTTATTGTCTCTGTTCTCCTTTCTCCAGCTCCTCACTAGTTTTTTAATAAAATTTGCTTTTCCGATAATTTAAAATAAAAAAGTTTTCAGGAGAGTTTGGCCACTCCCTAAGATGGCGACCTTTGCTAAAAAAGTATTGTCATACGAAATTGTTTGGGAGGTTGCTCAAATGACTGTTATGTCGGAAATTTGGCTGGAGCATAGTGAAAGTGTTCAGGAGAGAGAGTTGGCCACTCCCTATGATGGCGACCTTTGCTAAAAAAAAGTATCGTCAAATGGGCTAGACTGACAAATGATTAAATGTGGCTCCTGGACAGAGTGTGATGGATCTCTTGGAGATGAGATGGGGGGGGGGGGGGGTTCTGAGGTGAGGCTCTTTGTGAGCTGGTTCTCTGCTATTCCGAGGTACTGTTTGGGGGCCTTGGCTTTGTAATGATGGAAAAAATGATATTAGGAGTGGTGGAATCACTCACACCAGGCAGGATCACTCAACGCCGAAATAAGGGTGGACTCACACACTGGGTAGAATTGTTCAGCGCCGAAATAAAGGTGGACTCATCAGAGCAGGCGGAATCGCTCACGCTATGCTTGTAGTGTTGATTTGACTAGCATAAGGTGCTGTTGTTTTTAGGGTTTACTTCCCTGGATGGCTTGCATTGATTGGAATTCTGGAATTTGAAGATTCTAATTTTCCCTTTCTTCAGTTCTCAAACTCGGAATACTCAAGAGCCTTGCTTGGAATATGAATACTTGCTTCCTATTTACCAGTTTATAAAACTTAGATGATTTCAATCTTTTATTAAGCACGTGGAAGTTTATTAGTTATCAGCTATTCTTTTTTTATTTGAAGCTCTCGTTTTTTGTGCACATCAATTCAGAAAGTATCTCATATTTGGTGTAACAATCTATTTCTGACAAGCTTGTAAGACTTGTGGCACTCCTTTTACACTAGCATTGAACTAGATGTAACAATAGCTTTCTTCAATAAGTGAAATTTTTATTCCATAATGACCAGATTGATTTACTATTCCTTTGGTTCACGTCCTTGAACTTAGGTATGTTCTCATGAAGTTTCAACGATCATGAACCATGGATCCTTCTAGTTTATAGAATCTGGAAATCATACTGATTTGATTTCAATTTGTCAATTGTGATTATGTGTTTTATCAAGAAAATGTTTCTAATACCTTTATTTTTGTTTGTTACTTGCTCTAGAAATATTCCTAAGGTTATAGAAGCTTTCAGTGTGGATGGATCAGGCTGCAAACTGATGGAATCGTCGAATGTTGAGTCTTTGTCAGGTTTGTATGCTTATCTTGTCAATCCTTTCCTATTTAATGGGAAAATAGGATATGCTTTTTTGCAGTATTATTTTATTCTTTGACATGGTGAGAGTTACAGTGATGGATCTATGGATGCAGGGAAAATTTGGGTTTCACCAGCAGAAAGATATGCAATTGTTCCAGATGAAACTGTAAGTTTAGGGTTTTTAATTGCATCCAGTTTCAGTTTGGTGAGCTGGTTAAATTTTGGTTTTGTCGATTTCTATCTGATTTTCAAATGGTTTCCTGTGTTGTAGTGCTAGTGCTTGTACTATACTCATTAAAAATCATTCTACCCCTAGAAAATCGGATTTTATAGGCACTAGCAAGTCAAAAATACCAACTCAAACGGAGAGAACCAGCGAACCAGATAACAAATCACAAAGATCAACTTTAAAGCTTCTATCGATGATTACTGTGCAGGTAAAAGGGCAACCAATTGTTCCAGTTAAGGGCAAAGGCAGTGATGCAAATGTTCCAGAGAATGATGTCAAGCGAATGCGGATCTAGTCATCAGAATGAGTCTTCTTGCTTGCTGGCAATATTATTAAACAATAGTTTTATTCCCCACATTTCCTTTTCTCTGTAGACTGATTCTGCAACTTTAAATGGCCCTTAAACTATCATAATTATTTGCGGCTATCATAACTCTGATAAATGAAGAAAAGGATAATTTTCTATCCCTTAAATCTCTTCGGTTTCACAGATTCATTAGGCTGATTGCTTCATTGAGAAATTCCAAAAAAGAACCCTAAGTGCTGGTAACAGCCATAGTTCAAAATATACATGCCAGAATATGTGACGCGGGACAAACGCTAAAACCCTAATATGCGAATCTGGGATTAATTTTAGAATGAATTGAATAGCAGAAATATTCAAAATCAAACAACATATAAAATTAATTTAATGAAATTAATAAAACAATTAGATTAATCTGTTTTAGCGTCACATGTATAAAAAATTTTCGATCTAGAAAAACGGTTTCGATGAGGGAACTCGAGATTTGTTCTAGTTTAGGGCATCATTCAACAATCGCAATATCGTTTCTTGACTCCTCGGGGATTTTAAATGAAATAGGGCTTCAAATAATTTTGACAAAAGGAAAAAAACTTGAGATTTTGGGTTTTTATCAACGGAATTAAAGAAGGATAATACTTGACAATAGCTAGAGAAAAGACAAAATAAAATGATAGATTTCAAGGCTTCACACCAAGGATTTTTCAAGGCTTCACACCACGGCTGTACGTCGGCATCACACCAAGTCGTACGAGAAACGATTGCTCACTCCTCAAGGTTTGAAGGATTCACTCCCTCGGTTGAAAACTCTTCGCAAGTTCTCTAAGGTTTGCACAAAAGCAACTATCTTTTCATTCAATAATCAAAAACTAACTACAAGTCTTTACAAGCCTCTATATATAGGCCACCAAAAATAAAATTCGCAATAAAAGAGTTCTAATACTAATAAAACACAAAAAAGAAAGTTTCACATAAAATCTCGCATTGTAACTCGCTCGAGCGAGGATTATAACCGCCGAGCAACTTTAAGTGATCGCTCGAGCGAGGGCTCGCTCTGACATTGTTCTCCTCGCGGTTTGTATCCGTTTCTCCTCTGAGGCTATGGTGCTCGAGCTTCCTCTACGCTTCTTCTGACGCCGAAAATCTGTCATTGCCCCAAATCCAAGGCTCCTAAACTTGGCGTTCCCCGTCATTCTCCTCCACTCAAAATGTTTCATCACCGATGAAACACACACGCCACACTTCGGGAGCTCAATTCTTGGCTTACTTTTTCACGTTGTGAGATACTTTTGATTCTTACCTTCATTGGCATGGAAGCTTGGAAATTCTATAACTTCCTCATTCGACTTTCTCTCATGTTGCACAGGTAAGGTACAGGATAGAAAATGGGACAATGGGGGTGGTTCGATTGGATGCTCAAGAATGAATGTATCAACGGGCGGGGTAGTGGGATCAAGAAGAGGCATAAGATCCGTTATGAAAACTATCATATGGTTACCCTTGCCTAAAGGAAGATCGAGATCTCCATCATTACCCTTTTTTAAATTTGTGAAAGATTTCACATGCTCAGAATCATCAGGAATTAACACAAAACTGTTAGTATCAAGGACATCAAATATATTCAATGTGTTAGTATGATCATGCGTATTTTCGATGCTCAATAAATTCAGATTGTTAATCTCATGCAAATCAGAATGATGACATGATCCTACCAATTCTAATGACTCCCTTAAGATGGACACATTATCAACACCGTCCTCGGCAATAGGAATTATCCTAATGCAGCCTATGGATATGACCGGAACCTCACCTTCCTCATCACTTGGAGTGCTACATGGTTCGTACACTTCTACGGGTATCTCATTGATCTCTTTCTCAGTATGCTCCTGAATGAACAAAGCCTGACTCTTACTAGGACATTGGGATGCAAAGTGACCAAAACCTTGGCACTTATAACATTGTTGCGGGGCACGCTTAGAACTTTTGACCATTGGTCCCTTTCTTTTGTCAACTTGGGGAATTATGGATTTTGATGATTGACTAGAGGCATTATTACCCTTTTCGATAGGGTTAGTTTGATGCTCAAATTTGAAAGACTTAGATCAGCCATAACTGGGTGTGTCGAGATAACGTTCTAATTCTTCGACCCTAGTAAAACATTCCTCGAGATCCGCAACGGGATAAGGAATGAGTTCGCTCTATAACTCTGATCGAAGACCCATTCGGAATCGGGAGAGGGTAACTTTTGCTAATTCATCGACATCGGCTTGGGTCATCAAGTCTTCAAACCGATCGATGCACTCTGTGACTGGGGAGTCTCCTTGATGCAATGACTGTCATTGAGCAAGAATACGTTCGTCATATGATACGGGAACGTATTTTTCGTGCAGTTGGACTTTCATTTTAACCCACGTGGAAATAGCACGAAGACCATGGATTTGCCTACGACGCTCCACTCCCAACCAATAAAGTCTAGCTTTACCCATAAGCTTAATTTTGGCAAATCTGACCTTGCGGTCTTCGGACATGACATACCACTCAAAGTAATTTTCCATGTTGGCAACCCATTCGAGAAAGACCTTAGGTGGTCTTTTCCCGTCAAAAGTAAGGACGTCCATTTTCACAGATTTCATGACCTTATCGTCCAGATTGGTTTGGACCTCACGTCGGGGAGGAACATCTCTTCTATGGTCAGGGTTGTTAACTCTATTGTGATTCTCATCAATGAGCTCATTGATCTCTTCGAAACAAGTCTTTAAAGCCTCATGTCGGGCTTGTTGATCAGTGATGTGCTCATCCATCCGGGTTTGACTAGCAGTCATCTTATATGCAAGATCTCTAATCAGGGCCTCTAAGGTAATGGTATCCATGATGGAATTATGCAAGACAATACTAAAATCAAGTGAGCCCTAAAATCTATAGGACACGGACAACCCTAAACTAAAACTGTGTTCTGATACCAAAACTGACGCGGGACAAACGTTAAAACCCTAATATGCGAATTTGGGATTAATTTTAGAATGAATTGAATAACGGAAATATTTAAAATCAAGCAACACATAAAATTAATTCAATGAAATTAATAAAACAATTAGATTAATCCATTTTAGTGTCGCATACGTAAAATTTTTTCGATTTAGAAAAACGGCTGCAATGAGGGAACTCGAGATTCCTTCTAGTTTAGAGCATCATTCGACAATCGCAATATCGTCTCTTGACTCATCGGAGATTTTAAATGAAATAGGGCTTCAAATAATTTTGATAAAAGGGAAAAAACTTGGGATTTTGGGTTTTTATCAACGGAATTAAAGAAGGATAATACCTGACAATAGCTAGAGAAAAGACAAAATAAAAGGATAGATTCTAAGGTTTCACACCAAGGATTTTCCGAAGCTCCACACCACGGCTGTACGTCGGCTTCGCACCAAGTCGCACAAGAAACGATTGCTCACTCATCAAGGTTTGAAGGATTCACGCCCTCAGTTGAAAACTCTTCACAAGCTCTCTAGGGTTTGCACAAAAGCAACTCTCTTTTCATTCAATAATCAAAAACTAACTAAAAGTCTTTACAAGCCTCTATATGTAAGCCACCAAAAATAAAATTTGCAATAAAAGAGTTCTGATACTAATAAAACACAAAAAAGAAAGTTTCACATAAAATTCCGTCGCTGTAGCTCGCTCGAGCGAGGATTATAATCGCTCGAGCAAGGGCTCGCTGAGGCACTGTTCTCCTCGCAGTTTGTATCCGTTTCTCCTCTGAGGTTACGGTGCTCAAGCTTCCTCTACGCTTCTTCTGACGCCGAAAATCTGTTGTTACTCCAAATCCAAGGCTCCTAAACTTGGCGTTCCCCGTCAATATGGTATGGGATTCGATCAGTTTCATTTGCATTGAATATACGTAATATCAATTTGTAACAATATTACAAATATTAGAGGCATGTTCATCAAATCATTCACGACTTGGAGTGTGGCAAACTTATAACCTTAGCAGCACATAAAGCTCAAAATGTCTTCAAGTGAATTCTATGAGCACTGTAGATTATTCACACGTTTCTTAGACCTTTCCTTCCATGAAATCTCCACAAACAAATGATCCAGAAGATACTCCAAATACCTCCCTCGTGGTCCTTAATGAGTCCTCCCAAGACCACTTGGACCAAGATTTTTTTTTTTTTAATTTTTTTTTTTTTTATGGGTACTTGGACCGATATTAGTCCTCACGCATTGTTTGATCGGTACTTGGTTCAAGATTTCCCGATAGAACATCTAAGTTGAGCTGTGAAATCTCCACAAATAAATATTCTGGAAGATACTTAAAACACCTCCCTCGCGGTCCCTAACTAATCCTCCCAATTCCACTTGGACCTAGATTTCAAATAGAACCAAAGTCGTGTTTAATTCCAGTTTAGGACAGATCTTGATCCAAATGAAGAATGGAGATCACCAATACATCTCTGATGTCTTTATATACAAGCATTGCAAAGCAACATCCTTAGCATATACCAGCTACTTGGAAATCGATATGATATCCATATGAAGAACAAATGCAACAAAGTAGGGTGTTTTTTTATGGGAAATGAAGTAGTTGCTAAGGCACACATGTCCGAAAATAGTCTTTTCACCTTTTAAGTATGGTGCTATAAAATATTTTGGCCGTGTCTTGAAAAAACAAATCATGAATCTGATATGAGATTTGGACCTCTCGGATTTGATGAGAAATCCCTACCTATTAGCTAAGAACAATATTGATGAGTAATCTCTACCTATTAGCTAAGAACAATATGGTGAAAGGCTTACCAGAGATCGTTCACCCAAATTAGATACATATTTTTTTTATGAATGGCAAAACGTGATTTTCCATGCTTCATCGAAGATCAACGAAAGAAAAAAAAAAAAAAAATCTGCACTGGTAATTAGTAGCTCCAGCGTCCAAACACCAAATGTACCCTTAAAACCCCTCCATCTCCTTCAATTGCAAGAAGAGTAGTATAATAAATTTTTCACTTTTTCTTGCAGCATAGTTTTCTCTTATGGCTTCTACATTCTGAACTGTGGATAGTCATTCTTTTGAAATTGTGACATTGAATATGAAACTCATCTTGTATTGGCTGATTAGTTAGTGGATAAGGGGCCTCGTCTTCCTTAAAAGAACTTGACACAGATTTTGTCTAGATTGCACTTTCTAGAAAATGAATTTGACACAGATTTTCTGATACACAGAGATTCTTAAATAAAGAAAATAAGAACGAAAGAGATGAGAAAGATGTGTTATTATTTATGCTATGTATTTTTAACCCGGATCTGATTTCTATTTATAGAGAAAATCTCGAGCCATTGTGTCTTTTCAGATATTCGTGAAGAGATTTGTGTCTATTCAGATAACCATAAAAAGATAAATAGATTTAACTTGTGTCTTTTCAGAGAGTTATATCTTTAATAAAAAAGATAAATCTATTTCATTTGTGTCTTTTCAAATTTAACACTGAAGAGATGCAAGACTTGTGTCTTTTCAACTAATGGTTAAAAAAAAAATCAAAATATGAAAAGACACTTCTTTAGAGAGAAAATAGTTTTTACAAGTTTGTCATTGAAGTATTTCAATATATATTATGATAATTTATAAACTTAATTTTAAAACACTAAAATATATATTTCTATACTAATATAACATTCTCCCACTTGTTTCAAAATAATAAAAACTTTTGTATCAAAGCGATCATACTAAGCATCATCATAAGTATCGATCGGTTTGAACCTTACTAGTGCTTACAACTCAAAGTTTGTAAGGGCTTTAAATAGCTTATAGCTTTGAACTTAAAACACGTCTAACAAACTGAAATTACATATACACTTACTATGACCTAAATTATTAGTGACATAAAGCTTGCATTTTACAGTTATGTGTTAAAATCCTCATTTCATGAGTATCTTAGAGAGGACAAAATTTCTGTTGAAGCGGCTTCACTTCCATACTCATATAGGTGAATCTGCTATGGGTGTTTTTATAACTACTTTATCACTCCAGCAAATGAATGCCTACAAAATCATTAAGAGTTAAACTCATCATCTCACGTTACAAGAGATGTGCACGAAATTTAACATCATAAGGTTGGCCAATAGGTAACATACCTTTGTACACTTTCAAGGGTTACAGAGTAGTTTCTTAGCTCGTTGAACTTAAAATTTTGGATCTCCATCTCTACTAAGTTGAGGTTCAACTACTGTACATTTAAAAAATCGATCTTAGGCCCATCCCCTTCAATGTTTTCAACATTGTATCTCTAGGTAGTGTTTTTGTAAACTTTGAAGTCACTCTGCCTCTTTTGCTCTCACAAATAATGTTATATACTCTGATTTCATATTTGAATTGGAAAGACATATTTGTTTCTAGACCCACACGATACTGCTCTTTCTAGCAAAGTAAAAATTCATCCGCTTATGAATTTTGAATCAAAGGAGTAGCATCAGTAAATCCCTCTAAGAGTTCAGGTTTGTCACTATATTGTAAACTATAATGCATAGTTCCTTTCAAGTATCTTAATATCCTACGTAGAGCTTCCCAATGCTCCAACCCTGGGTTGCTAGTGTACTTAATTGGGCCTAGTACACTTCATTAAATATATAAGACTTCTATCTCAGTAACGACAAAATGTAATTCTTAAACTTATTCAATAATCAATTTATCTCCAACTATTATCAAAGTATTAGAGACTATAAAAGCCTTTATACATGTATCCTCAATTTGATATTTTTTCATTAATAAATCTCAAAATCTTTAGTAATAGTGCACTTAGAGTATGTGTTGAATAATTTATCGTTCAATGCAGTGAGGATGTGGTCACGACAATCTTGATCATCTTTCAGCCATTTAAGTCGATTATTCGATCCTCCACTAGTCGTACTTTCTGTTGTTTCTGCTACAGAAATTGGTGGACATGGTGTACTGAGGACATAAGTAATCTTAAATTGTCGCAAGATAAATTACACCTTTTACTGTCATCTTTTGAAATTTGCCCCGTCAAATCAGTCAAGTTTGATAAGATCTTGATTCATAAATTTTATGCTTTGAGTTATTATAACGATTTATTGTCTTTAAATTGTTAATAAAAAATAGTATTGATAATAGATCCGAGGCACGTAATTCACTACATTGTCTTAGAGACAATAGATCTCTCCACTTCGTCGGATAAACAAATATGCAATAGGGTTCCTAATAAATTTATCTTTATGATGCAATAGAGTCCGGTCTTGTCAAGAACCGTATATTCCTTTCTAGATTTCACTTTCTAAAGAAAGAACCTGACACACAAATTTTCTGATACACAGATAGATTCTTAAATAAAGAAAACAAGAACGAAACATATGAGAAAGATATGTTATTATTTATGTTGTCTTTTTAATCCGGATTTGATCTCTATATATAGAGAAAATATTGAATCATTGTGTCTTTTTTGATAATCGTGAAGAGATTTGTGTCTTTTCATAGAGTTGTCTTTTCAGATAACTGTAAAAAAATAAATCGATTTTACTTGTGTCCTTTCAGAAAGTTGTGTCTTCAATAAAAAAGATAAATCAATTTCATTTGTGTCTTTTCAGATTTACGGAGAAGAGATGCAAGATTTGTGTCATTTCAACTAACAGTAAAAAAATAAATCAAAATCTGAAAAGAAACTTCTTTAGAGAGAAAATAATTTTTACAAGTTTGTCATAGAAAAAAAAAAAAGGAAAAAAAAATTCAAGCTTAATTTCACTCTCAAGTCCAAAGGTAGAGAGATCAATGTTTGAAAGAATGTGGAGAAAATTGAATACCATGAGAAGAGTTAAGTAGACTCTCAAGTCTCAATCAGCGGTTTTTAAGTTTGAAGTGCCCATCCCAACAAGCCACATTTATATATTGAATTCCTTGGTCAACAATACTAGTATTTGAGTTACTTTTAGTCATCAACAGCAATAGATAAAACTCGCTGTTAGTATGTTAGGTTTTTGGGCTGGTTAGGGTCAACCAAAAGCCGACTTGCCACCTTTGATCCTGAACCCAAATCACACCCCCGTTTAGACAGAATTCTGGTGGGTCTGCTCGGGCCACCTGGTTTAAAATATAAGAATTAACAGACGGGGTGGGGTGGGGTGGGGTGGGGTGGGGTGGGGTGGGGAGTCTAATCAGGTTCGTGTAAGAAATATCAACCCAAAGCCCAACCCCAATACAAACCTACCTACAGTGGGTCTGCTTCCTTGACCTGCGGGGTTAACCTCGCTGCTCTGCAACCCCTACTCAACACCCTACTTCTAGGCCACAAGGTAGCAAATAGCACACATTTTAAATTGAGGGCAAGTGGGAACATTTTATGAATATCACTCGGCCCAAAAATAAAAAATATTAAAAACGACGATAGACTATTTATACAGTACACTTTGATAATGTGTATATAGACTTTTTTTTGAGGATAGGGTACAGACAGCTCGGATGTAGTGGACTGGTGGGCTGCCCTAATAATTTTTAAGTTTGTACTTAAACTTGTGTTTGTGGCAGTCAGTCTACTGTTGGCGTGCAGTTAGTCAGCAGAGCTTACTGGATTGCTCCCTCCCATACCCTAACAAAATGCCTACATGCTACAGCAAAGGAACAGTGAACTAGTGAATGGTCATTGAAACGCTAACACATGAAACAGCAGTTGGGGATAGACATTTCTCGGCTCCCTCCTTTACTATAGCTAATTAAGTCATTACTAAGTATATATGTTACAGCTACAGCCTACAGGGGTAGGAATTCACTTGTTGCTAACATGAATTCACATTTCACAAAGAAAACGACTCCCAAGTACCAACCAACATGACGCAACAAGATACCCAACCCTTCCAACATCTACTCAAGGTGCCCAGGCAGCAATCTATCAAAATTAAGGTGACCTACATATTGTTTAGGGACGTTCGACACGTATAAATGTCAGCTTTTCATGTAATCCACCTACAACATATTAGTACTCCAACATTTGTATTTAAGAAGAAGACTGATTATAAAAAATTAAAGGGCATAATAATTAATTTTTGCAGCCTTAATTAGCCATGCAAATTGCAACCCTCATCAAAAGTAGAACGTCTTTTGATTAACCTAATCATTTAGAGCCCGTCCAATGATACATGAATATAAACCCTTCCCTTTATTTGATAACTAATGCAGCGTGGGGCATACAAACTCAGTAACAAATGCGTCCAGGTTAGTGTAGGAGGATCCACCCTCATCTAATGCTTCTTGACAAGTCTCCTGCAATTGTGTGGCTCTTCTCCGAAGCTCTTTGCTTTCACCTCCATCTAAGTCCATCAACCTCTGCACACTCAAAGCTATTTCTTCTCCTCTAATCACCACTGCTTCAACTCCAACTCCAAGCATGCTTCTCTTGGCCTTTAGACTTAGACCTACCTCCAAGTCGTCCACTATTAATTTGCTATCATGGAATTGATCCCACGCTATAGGAAATGTAAGCATCGGCACCCCTGCGTATATACTTTCAAGAGTAGAATTCAAGCCACAACAAGTTAAAAAGCCCCCAACAGAGGAATGGGACAAGACCCTCGATTGGTGGCACCAAGGCACCACTAAGCCCATCTCACCACTCAACTCTTGCATACGCGAAGAAGCATTCCCACGTACAACCGGCAAGAACCGCGCACCGCTGTCACGTAAACCAGCTGCAATTTCATCCATTTGGACATCTGAAACAGATAAGAAACTGCCCAGTGAGACATATAGGACAGAGTTTTGGGGTTGGGAGTCGAGCCAAGAATGGTCTGCTGAGCCCCCTTTGATATAGTGGCCATGATCATGGTCTAAGTACGTATAAGGGATGGAAGGGCCTAGAGTGTAGACATGGAATGGGAATTGTGCCCTTAAAGTACCAGTTACAAGCCGCTCTAGCTCGTAAAAGGAAGTGAGTACAAGGCACTGCGCTTTGCTTGCCATAAGCTGGGCTTCCAATGCTCTACTTAGAAGGCTCTTGTTATAACAAAAAGGGTGGAGGTCGTCCAAACTCGTCGACTTTATGCCCGGAATGTGGTCGACTATAGGCTCAATTAATCAAATAAACAACACACACATTTATTTCAAGCATCAACCTCTTATCACATAATAAACCCTTGCAAAACCCTGTTATCTCTATTATCAGTTAGACTATTAGCGTCTGCTTATGATGGGTGTTCTGACCGATATGGCCTGGAAAATGGACTGCACATCCAGACTTCCATGAACTGCAAAGTCCACGTGTCATAAGGTCACACTGACGTGCAATCCATGTTCCACCCATGATGATCGATTGGTCTACGCATCAGAGACAAATTCAACCTTTTAATCAGGTAGAGGAGTCTGTTTTAATTTGTACGAATCATCAATTAACTATTTATTCACACGTGGCACACATCTTAATCGACAACACTTTAAATGCGGTATATGTATGTGGCCATTATGTATTGCGTACCAACGGGAATCAGCCCAAACATCATATATGTTGTTGACTGATCACCCCTGATTGTCCCTATTGTGGTTTGAAATCTCGGAAGTTCGATACATCCCAAACTTGTCCGACACCGAGACATCTCGGCAGTACAATGTGAAACAGAAATAATGCTCTAAATGATCTTATACTATTAAAATAAGTGTTTAATTATACACCATTAAAAAATACTTCACTGTTATGCCATGTGGCAAATATATATGATCCATTTAAACAATCTAAGTGATTGTTCATGATTGGAACATATTTCAGCTAAAGAATCACACTTATAAAATAATTACATACCGCCCGATCAAAGAGTTTCAATATTAGCCATTTACAAATTAAAGATAGTAATGGATATTAGAGTGCACAATTATTTTTCTTTCTTATGAATAGCAAAATTCATTAAAAGGGGGAGAAGTGCAGCATTGAGCACGGTGCTCAAGCAACACCAACTCAAGAAGCATGATAGTCCTTCAAGATATCATCACATAGATTAGATTCAGTAAGCAAAAATAATGCCACCTATGTGTAGGTGAGATTCTTACACTTTCAATGGTGTACTAACTCGAACATCCTATGTAAATTAGAGTTTAAAAATATTAGATTTTCTTCTACAACTCTCAGGGCGAAATGTGATATGATTATCATCTCTTCTCGGACGATATTTTGAAACCATGGTCGCTATTGTCTAATGAGAATCTAGCAACTACCCAGAAAATGGATGTTTAAAATGGTTAAAGCTAACATGGAATTAAACAAGTTCCCTGATGGAACAATTTTGAATCCGTGATAATCTAGGCATAGACCTATCTTTTAAGATTTTAAATTTGTGGCAATGGAAGAGACCACATGTAAAACATTTTGTCACCCACGCCCAAAATATCTTTGGGCACAGCACATGATGAATATCCTTAAACCACACTAGCCTTTGCTAACGCTCAATTTTTTATTAACTGAGAAGATGGATCGGTCAAAACCCATCTTCTCAGTTAATATCAAAAAAATTACAGTTATCTTTGTTAGTGGAACAGGGTGCTACATGCACACCAAAATCTGAGACTGCAAACAAACAAAAATTAGTTGTTGTAGGAGGGAGAGGACTATGATGTTAATTAATGAGGAGAGAGTTATGGAATAAACCTCCATCTAGACACAACCAATGGGTTGATTTTTGAGCTAGTCAGGGCAGGCCCATGTGATGCGCCAGCTGCCCATCTAACATGCTATCCTATTAAATAATTAAAAAGCTAGCATTTAAGATGCGACTATCTTATAAAAGCACATATAGTTAGATTACTTTGTGGGCCTGTTATTGGCAGAAGGTAATTTTAATTTGATTTCTAATAAAGTGAGTAAATAAACGAAATAAGAGGGTAAGTAAAAAAGATGGATGCGCACCTGTTGAGAACTGATCAAGAAAAAGACAAGTGGTAGAAAAGTTGAAAGATGGAGGGGGCCATGGTCCAAAGGGAAGCGACGGGGATACTCCTCCTGTTAGCAACTGCGACGGCTCATGGAAGATAAGAATCGGCGAGTATAGAGGTAGCGGGGGGATGAAGGCGATCCAATAGTTGGTCGAAGGGAAGCTCCATCTGATGGTACAATTATTTTGGGTTGCAAGAGAAGATAAAAATTAGAATGAAAATACGCAGATTCGGTTCGAGGCACGTTGTAATTCGATATCTTTAAATCGAGATTTGTCCCTACCACTACTACGATTAAGTGGCCACCAATAGGTTATCAGCAAATCGGCTCCAGGATACAACGAACCAGCAGCGTATTCTTGTGATCAGATTTAGCGAATCTGATCACGCAACCAGAACACCAAACACCGATAAGAAAAAAACTTTGAAAGAAAGCTTTGAATTCGGGAAAAACAGAAATAGAAAATACAGTGAATAAAAGAAAGACCTCGGGTTCCCTTTTATAGAAATCAAAAGATGCAACCGTACCGATTTGACAGAACAGTTACAGTAACCGATCAGACACAACGATTACAAAGAATAAGTTTTTTAAAATTTAAACGCAAACAATTAAAACACGATTAGTCTTTTGTCCAAAAAATTATTTTATAAATGCATCGCACCGCCACATCACGTACACGTGTTCGTACCCATCCCGACTCGGCGTGCACGCGTGTGTGACTGATGGAGTGCATGACGGTGAAGACCACAAAATTCAGTGTCCCTCGGTGAAAGCTACAAGCTTTGAGCTAAAACTCTATAATATAAATTAAAACCAAAAAATGCTGTTACACGGTATGGGACAAAACACTTCAAAGCGAAAAACTCGAAAAGCTAAAAAACTATTTTATATTTTAAAATATCCAACACCATCTTAGTGTAAACAGCTTCGATGACGGCAGGAATGTTAGGCTCCCCGAACATGCTCTAATGGGATGACGTTGGGGATGGTGAGGAACTGATTGTTATTATTATAGGAGTAGTAGTGATCAATTATCAAGCCGAGCCACTCTTCTGTGACCACAAAGGTAATGAGGAGGGGAAGAAGGCCCATCTTCGAGTTTGATGAGGAGGAGGAGGAGGAGAGTAATTGGTTGCACAGATTCATCATCGGATTCACGTGCCCTCTGCCCGGGTACGGCACGGCCACCAAGTGACGACACTTTGGGTTGGGATTGGGGTTGGGGTTGGGGTTACTATCACCACCATCGCCAACCAACCTATCCATCAACTCATTCTCTCTCTCTCTCTCAACGTCAATTAGGATATAGATCTAGGCTATCTACGACATCAAGAGATAAAAGTAAGGATGCATTCTTTGATCCGCACACCGAAATTGAACTGAGAACCGCCGATCCTGAACACACCGAAAATCAATTGAAATGAACCGAACCAAACCCTAATTCGGTTCGATTTTGGTTTAGGGTAGCAAAATTCAAAAACCGTGGTATTGGAAGGGTAAATCGAAAAAATATGTTCAAAAGTTAATAAAAGTACGTAAAATACTCACACCGAACCGAACTTATACGGTTTCTTCTTGAAAAAGAAAAAGAATAAAAAATAGAAAAACTAACCAAACCGAACTGAATGAGTTTCGGTGTGGGACCGTGGGTGGTACCAAACTGAAAATTGAAAAAATGGGTTTCAGTTCGTTTGTTGTCACCTATCTCAACCCTGCTTTTACAAGAATCTCACACCTTGCCAATTGTCATGTGCACAACTCCAATTGCGCTGATTTTATGCACTCTAAAATCTTTGGATACCTAAGAGGTATGCGTAATCTACGACTGACTCACTGACAAGATTGGCTCATTTGAGACAAATGTAGCTTTATTATTACTGACGTTAATCTTTCATTCCACAAAAACGGTAGATACCTAAAAATATGTCACTAAATTCATATTTGTGGCCGATGTGTGACTTTAGATTTGCTTCAGGTACGCTGGTGATCTCAAGATACTTTGTGTTAAAGATCGGTGTGAAAAATAATCTTCTGACATTTTATTCGAACCAATCAATAATGTAAGTGAGCTCCAAAATTCTGTTGTTGTCAATAAAGCACCCTTTGGACAATTTCTTATTTTCACGAGGGTCAACTTTGACTACCTTTGGCAAAAGAGTACTTTTAAATCCGCCCACTACATTTTTGAGTTCACTCATGCTGATAGCTATTGACTAATTTTCAGGTCACTTTTTTGGGATTATGTGCCATATGGAATGAAAAATTAATTGTCTCATGATCTCTGGTCAACTCTCTGAAAGATTAGGATAAAAAACGATCTTCATTGTATGATTTAAAGCAGCCAACGGTCTTGCTACCATATATGTATAAGATCTAATCTATACACCTTTGGCCATCTCATCTGCATAGTCACCGAGTTGGGTCTGGCAATAATTCGGCGAGGTTAAAATCGAAAAAATCTAGCAAGTTCGAGAAACATCGGAAGAAAAATTAAAGAAAAAAAAGAAGATAAATCCTTACTATTAAATAAAAACACAAATGGTTTCAATCAATTTTAGTGTTTCCACACTTTAGGAACAAACTATCCCTATGTGTCATATTTATCTATCCCTAAAATACCCTTTTAATGCACACTCAGTATACCAGTAGAACTTGTAATTTGAGTTAAATTCTAATTTAAGACTCCCTTCAAAATTGTTTCCCTAAATCCATCTTACCTAGCTACTATATAAAAGCATGAATGGTTATTATCAATTTTAGTATTTCCACACTTTAGAAATAAAATACCCCACTATACCATATTTGTCTCCCCCTAAAATACTCTATTAATGCACACTCAATATACGTGTTGGACTTCTAATATGAGTTAAACTCTAATTTAAGACTCCCTTCAAAATTGGCACCCTAAATCCATTTTATATATATATATATATATATATATATATATATATATATATATATATATATATATATATATATATTCCTATTTTCTCTCCATAATATTTTGAATTTTCAATGGGATCCTAACTCCAACATCTTTTAAGATGGCTTTGGTCAGGTCCGAGTGGTTGAACTCTAAATGTGATTTAACCAATTTTTGAGACTGTTGTATGCACAGGTTCCAAAAAGTGAATGCAAATCAATAAAGATAAAAGTCAAAATTCTTTTGCATCCAATGGCCTCAAATTTGTTTGAATCGCATTTTCTCATTTCAATCTTTCACACACTTGATCTTGAGATTATGGGCGTACCATCAGACGGTCAGATATTAATTTGACGTGCACAGATTCCAAAGTGACCTTAAAATCGAATTTAAACAAGATGTATAGCATGTGATTTTACCTTCAAATATGCCCACCGAATCTATGAGGGAGCCCATGTTAAAACCAATTGACAGTTTTGAACCAAATGATAGAGAATGTTTTTCGTTCCAACCTTTCACACACTTGATCTTGAGATAATGGGTGTACCATCAAATGGTCAGACATTGGTTTGAGGAGACACAGATCCCAAAAAAGTGACCTTAAAATCAAAACTTGATTTGATGTGTCAATAGTGACAATCATATGAAAATTACCATCAGACGGTCCGGCATTGATTTGATGTGGCATAGATCGTAAAAAGTAACTTTAAAGTCAACCATTGAATAAGATGATGAGCTTTTTAAAAAACTCCACAATCTATCCTTATTTAAATAAACATTAATTACTAAGTCTAATAGAATAAAAAGATTATCACTCTCTTAAAATCTATCCCATATGGCATGATGTCGTGGTTTAATTTTATTTTTTTACCAAGGATGGGTGCAAAGTATGATCTCTATCATATAATTCACATAGCCAACTATTGAATCAGATGATAGATTTTGACTGTATTCAATCTTATGGTAGGGATCATGTAATAGTCCGAAAAATCACGCTAAATTATGACCTCGGGATCCGTGCCCGATTGGTCACAAGTTTGACCAATCAGGAGATCAAGAGTTAGCATAGAATGTGATGAACGGACGAGATGTGATGGGTTGAATGCCTATGTGGTGTGTTGTGAATGTGAAGTCGCATACACCTACTGCGGTGTATGTGCTCAACACACAAGTGAGGAAAGGGATAAAAGGGTTTAATAGCCCTAAAAGAAGAGTTTGATGGTTGTTGAAGGAGAGTAAAGAAGAGAGAGAGAGAGAGAGAGAGAAGTAAAGAGAGGAGTAAATGCTAGTTGAGGAAGGGAGATTCGAGCAATAAACGTCGGATTCGACGCGAGGGATCCGCTAAAAGCAAAGCTGGAACCCTAGCCTTTCCAACCATAGATTTGAAATCAATTTGAGATTGATTCAAGGTAAAATTTTGTGAATAAGATGCATAGATCGTAGAGGCTAAATTGTAGTTGAAAATGGTTTAAATCATAGGATATTGGTTTAGAAAAATAGAGGAAAAAGTATGGAAAAGGATTGGAAAGAACAGCTCGAGAAGGGCTGAATCTGACAATTTCGATTAATCGAAATTGGGTTTCGATTAATCGAAATTGGCCAGGAAGTTGAAAAGTCAGAGGAACCCGATTTCGATTAATCGAATTGGAATTCGATTAATCGACCTTGGATTTCGATTAATCGATTTGGGTATCGATTAATCGATCGAACTCTCAAAGGACCCTGACTTGGGAAAATCGACTAATCGAAATGGGATTTCGATTAATCGATTTCAATTTTCGATTAATCGATTTTAGGAACTCGATTACTCGAATTGAGAATCGACTTGGGAACAGAGAATTTCGATTAATCGAATTAGGATTCGATTAATCGAATAAAAATCTCGATTAATCGATTTTAGAATCGATTAATCGATATTGACTTTCGATTAATCGATTTTGGAAATCGATTAATCGAATCAGATTCGATTAATCGATTTTGGAGTTCGATTAATCGACTGAGATAAGTTATGTTGACTTTTGAGTTTGACTTTAAGATTCTTGGAGGGTCTTAGACCTTCTTTATTGCATCCTTTGTGATGTGTTTCACCTGTTATGTGGTACCATAGGTGTGCGTAGGACTAGTGCACAAGGAGCCACGTGGGACCTTGATGCATTGATCAAATGAAGACTTGAGGTAGGGAACACCTTGAACATGTACTTTATTTTACAAGAGCATGTATGTAGTGATATAGAATTCAACTCAAATGTTTTATTGCTTAAGAATTGTGAAAAGTGTGTGTGCGTGTGACATTCGTAAGAGCAATCATAATGAGCCATCCCCAGGGGATGAAGAAGTAAAGAGATGAGAGCATCAGGTGTGATGCAAGTGAATGGATACATCCCAGGGATGTATCCAAGATTGAATCATGTTTGATAGGGCCTAACTGATATAAGATAGCACACTTACACGGTGAATAACTATATGTAAGGCACCGATATTTTTGTTATTTGAGGTTTAATAGGTTACCCCACCGACGTGGCGGGATATCCACGACTGACACGGCAGGATATCCGTGACCGATACGGCGGCGAAATCGTAGGCCAGTGCGGAGGCTTATCCGTACATAGTAAGCACACCCCAGGGGTGTTGATTTGAGACAAGTGAAATCCCGCCACCAATCCCCGGGGGAAAGGGGATTGGGTACTATATGGTATTCCCAGGGAATACGTTAAAACTATCTATATAGATGACGATGAAGGGTATCTCATCAGGGCTCGATGCTATATTGCTCGGGGATTACTTAAGTTGAAAGTTTAAGTTTTGCTTTAGGCCTTTTCAGCATCATTCATGAATAAATGAAAACATAAGTAATGAACAGTAAAAATGAAATGCTTTTAACTGTTTTCATCAATAACTGCATAGACACATCATGCATGGCATATCATGGAATATATGTGAGTTATAATTGTACGGCTTGGTATGTCAAGCTTTGATTTTGTTCAAACCATGTATATAAAGAGTTGGGATTATTCTTTTAGGACGAACTATCCGTGATGATTGCTATCATCGATGGTTCGGATCGGTTCTCCATTCATGCAGAGGCATGAGGGTAGAACTGTCTTTTGGGGAGTTGCTTAGTATAGATTTAAATTCCGAAATTTCGCTTATTATTCTATTGCATGCTTGATATACCAGTATTCCGTGCTTAGCAAAGGGCATGGTCAAGATGATCGTGTCGATGGCACGGGTTTCGGGGTGCCAAAATCCGGGCTGTCACAGTTGGTATCAGAGCATTTTCTTTTAGTAATTCTGACAATCGTCCTTTTGGTCAGAACATAGGGGCTTCTGCTAACGAAACTTTAGTTTCAAATGCAGCCGCAAATGTCATCTAGAGGAAGAAGCCGACCAAGGGGAGGCCAACAGAGGAGTCTACGTAGTGGAGATGATTACATCTCTCCTACTAATAGAGTGCCTTTAGGAGGAAGGCGGCCCGGGAGGCGTAGTAGTAATGACATAATGAAGAGGATCGAGATCGGCAGGATCAAGATCTAAGAGAACAAGAGAGAGTGAGAGAAAGACAGGAAGACAGAGAAGAGCGACAAAGGATGATGCACACTATGGAGACTATGGCAGCTGTCATGGCACAACAAGCCGCATCCTTTGCAGCTCATGCGTCAAGAGAACAGCAGCCACCTACACCACCTGTAGGACCTGCGTTGCCTGTGCCCTCATCTTTTACAGAGTTTAGGAGGATGAGACCTCCTTCATTTTCTGGGCAGGCAGACACAATGGCCGTTGAGAACTGGCTGATGGAGATGGAGAAAGTCTTTAGCGTGCTGACATACAAGGAAGATGAGAGTGTGAGATGGGCAGCTTACATGTTGGATGGGGAGGCTGGGCCTTGGTGGAAGTCCGTGATACTCTGACTGCTCGTGGAGACCCCAGAGTTGCCTTGGACTTGGGAGGAGTTTGTTGAGGAGTTCAACAAACAATATTTTCCAGAAGTGGTGAGGAACCAATTAGAGATACAATTCCTACAGTTAGTACAAGGGAGGATGACAGTGAGAGAATATGGGGTAGAGTTTCTACGACTTGCCCGTTTTGCTCCGGATTACGTCGCTACTGAAGTGATGAAATCCAAGAGGTTTCAGCAAGGTTTGAAGCCTGAGGTTAGGGGAGGCGTAGCTCCATTTCAACTGAGGACCTATGAAGAGGTCATGAGTAAAGCACTGGTGGTCGAAGAGGAAAATACAAATAGAGATAGACAGAGAGAGCAGCAGAGAGGGGGAAATGAACAAGAAAGAACGGGGGCCTACGAACCGGTGAACAAAAAGCCGAGGTTCGTAGCCCAAAATCAGAGACCACAGTTCCAAGGGGGTTTCGGAAGACCGGCGCAACAACAACAACACCAACAGAGGTTTCCATTACTTGCGTCGGGGAGACCTTTACGCTATGAGAGTCCTGCCATGTCTACTGGCGCCACTATCACAGTGGTTCTTATCTGTTTCTTGGCACCTCGAGAGACTTGCAAAGTGGCAAGCCTCATAGAACGATAAGCAATGTAGATTGGGAAGTAGGGGTTGTTTCCGATGTGGCAAGGTGGGCCACTTGATCAAGGATTGCCAGAGACGGATAAGAAAAGATTGATTCGGCACCACGACCCATTCAAGCAAGGAAGCCGATCGTTCAGGGGAGAGCCTATGCAGTCACTGCTCAGGAAGCAGGGAACGGGCATGACGTCATCCAAGGTGAGACTCGTTAAAAATTAAAGAAAATTTCACTTCATTTAAAATTTTAGATAGAGAAGGAGTATGCATTAGAAATTGTATAGACTCTTTTCTCAAGACAAAAAGCTGTAAGTGAATTAAGAGTGTAAATTGATGTGTAAATAATTGTATGTATGTATGTATGCTATAGGTACTTTAAATATATATGAAAAAGGATGCTTCGGTGGATATGACGCTCGAGTGTTGATAGACCCAGGGTCTACCCACTCATTCGTCACTCCACGTTTCGCCAAGAAGATGAAGATTGTTCCAGAGACGTTGGATTTCGTCCTATCTGTGTCTATTCCGACTGGAGAGTTAGTAGACACGGAGTTAGCATGCAAATCCATCATTGTAGCAGTTCGAGACTTAGAGGTGCACGAACTAGAAGCAAAGTTGATCTTTATTAGACATGCAAGGGTTTGATGTGATCCTTGGCATGGGAGGTTGGCGCATTATTGCAAACCGCGATTGCAAGAACAAGGTAGTCATTTTGGACCCAACACAAGAAGATCATTTCGGTTTCAAGAGTGAGGTCGCCATCCGCACTGATTTCAGCAGTAAGGGCCGAGAAAATGATCAGAAAGGGTTGCAGTGGATACTTAGCTTTCTTAAAGGATGACAAGGAAGAAAAGAACGTCATTTCTGAGATAGCAGTTGTGCGAGACTTCGCCGACGTGTTTCCAGAAGAATTGCCTGGATTACCTCCATAAAGAGAAGTAGAATTCGCCATTGACTTAGCACCAGGAACGGAGCCTATTTCGAAGGCACCTTATAGAATGGCTCCCGCTGAGTTAAAGGAGTTAAAGGAACAACTGCAAGAACTTATGGACAAGGGATTTGTTAGACCGAGCGTGTCTCCATGGGGAGCACCGGTTTTGTTTATCAAGAAGAAAGATGGGTCAATGCGACTATGCATTGACTATCGACAATTGAACAAACTCACTGTGAAGAACCGCTACCCTTTGCCGAGAATTGACGATCTATTCGACCAACTGCAAGGAGCAAGATATTTTTCCAAGATCGACCTGAGATCTGGGTATCATCGATTCTTGAGTCAAAGCTGAGGACATTCAGAAGACAGCTTTTCGGACACGATATGGACACTATGAATTCCTCGTGATGCCGTTTGGATTGACGAATGCTCCGGCGTCGTTTATGGATCTGATGAACCGAGTGTTTAAACCACACTTGGACTCCTGCGTCGTAGTGTTTGTTGATGATATACTGATATACTCCAAATCCAAGACGGAACACGAAGAACATTTGAGGATTGCTCTACAGACGCTACGTGAACACCAATTGTACGCCAAACTCAGCAAGTGTGAATTTTGGCTGGAAGAGGTTAGCTTTTTGGGACATGTTGTCTCAAAGCATGGTGTCACTGTAGATCCAGCAAAGATAGAAGCAGTAGTTAAGTGGGAGCAACCAAGGACAGTGACCGATGTCCGAAGTTTTCTGGGCTTAGCAGGCTATTATCGACGTTTCGTCGAGGGGTTTTCAAAGATATCGGGACCTCTCACAAAGCTGACACGAAAAGATTCAAGATTTGAGTGGAGTGAGGCATGCGAGAAGAGTTTTCAAGAACTCAAAACGATACTCACTTCGGCTCCAGTATTAGCGATTCCTTGATGGAGGATATCGTTGACGCGTCTGTGCTCAACCAACACAAGAAGGTGATAGCTTACGGATCAAGACAGCTGAAGGAACACGAGAAAAATTACCCGACTCATGACTTGGAACTAGCAGCAGTCATTTTTGCGCTGAAGATTTGGAGACATTACTTGTATGGTGAGACTTTTGAAATTTTCACCGATCATAAGAGCCTCCGATATCTGTTTACACAGAAGGAGCTCAACATGAGACAGCGCAGGTGGATGGAATTCCTCAAGGATTATGATTGCTCCATACAATACCACCCTGGCAAGGCGAATGTAGTAGCCGATGCTTTGAGTCGGAAAGGTTCAGCTCAGTTAGCTTGTTTGATTTTGGGTATGCACCGATGGAAATTATTGGAAGATCTGGCATTCTACGATGCGAACATTGAGTCAAAAGCCACCGGATCCTTTTTGGCTAACATATCAGTAAAGCCAGTGATATTTGAGCATATCCACGATCTACAGATGAAAGATCCGACATTAACAAAGATTCATCAAGACGTGAGTGAAGGCATCAGGTCGGACTTCTCAGTAAAAGAAGATGGTTCTTTGTTGTTTAAAGGCCGTCTATGCATTCCGGACAATGCCAATCTAAGACGAACGATTCTTGATGAGGCCCATAAGTCAAATTATGCTATCCACCCTGGTAGCACCAAAATGTACCAAGATTTGAAAAAGAACTACTGGTGGAGAGGACTGAAACAAGACGTGGCCGAGTACGTGTCACGGTGTTTGACTTGTCAGCAAGTGAAGGTTGATCATAGACATCCTGCTGGACTATTGCAACCTTTACCAATACCAGAATGGAAGTGGGAATCGATCTCAATGGACTTCATTGTTGGATTACCCCGTACTACCAAGAGACACAATGCTATTTGGGTCGTCGTAGACCGATTGACCAAATCAACAAGACTTTTGCATACAATACTATTATCTGAGAAGACTAGCAGATTTATATATGAAGGAGATCGTAAGATTACATGGGATTCCAAGCAGCATAGTTTCAAATCGTGATCCACTATACGTCCAAGTTTTGGAAGAAATTTCAAGAAGGAATGGGAACACGACTAGACTTTAGTTCAGCTTTCCATCCTCAAACTGATGGGCAGACAGAGCGAGTGAACCAAGTAATAGAAGACATGCTTAGGGCTTGCATGCTTGATATGCAAGGATATTGGGATGAGTATCTACCGATGCTCGAATTCGCATACAACAACAGTTTCCAAACGAGCATTGGCATGGCACCGTATGAAGCTCTGTATGGACGACGATGCAAATCACCCCTCAATTGGGAGGAAACAGGTGAGAAATTTGTGTTAGGGCCAAAACTACTTGAAGACAACGCCACCGTTGTCCGAATTATCAGAGAAAGGTTGAAGACAGACAAGATGAGTAGAAGATGCGGACTAGTGTCGACTATAAAGTGGGCGAGCACGTGTTTGTGAAGGTGTCACCTATGAAAGGTGTAATGAGATTTGGTAAGAGAGGGAAGTTAAGTCCACGTTATGTTGGACCATTTGAAATTTTGGGACGCGTAGGTGAAGTTGCATATCGCATTGGTTTACCACCGTTATTTGATCGAGTACATAACGTGTTCCACATATCGATGCTCAGGAAGTACGTGAATGATCCGTCTCATGTATTAGGAAAGCAACCTATAGAGATGTGTGAGGACATGAGCATGATAGAGGAACCAGTGGAAATCTTGGATCGAAAGGAACAAATCGCGACTAAAGTGATTCCCTTAGTGCTTGTTCGGTGGAACAATCATCCAAAAGAAGAGGCTACTTGGGAACGAGAGGCCGATGTGAAAGAACAATATCCAGCCTTGTTTCCGACGACGTGAGAATTCAATGTAAACCACAAACGTGTTTGTGAAATCTCCACTATACTTGTAATTCAATGGAATTTTTGATCCAATCTGATTTAAGGGACAGATTTTATATTTACATGATCAAGTTTATGCAACTCTATGGAACTATGACACACTTGATGTCATAAATTGTCAAAAATAATCATAGAACCAAAGAACTTGAAAAATCTATAGAATTGGGCAAAATCGATTAATCGAATTTCAAATCGATTAATCGATTTGGAATTTCGATTAATCGATTTTGTTCGATTAGTCGACTGGCATGTGCCAGTGACTGGAAATGGAAATGAGAGATAGAATGTAAATAGAAAGCAATTTCGATTGATCGAGTTATAATTTCGATTAATCGATTTGGGATCGATTAATCGGGTAGAATTGATTAATCGAAGCAGAAGTTCGATTAATCGAAACAAGCTGAATGTTAGAACAATTGGGAGTAAACTAATGAAATTTCGATTAATCGAAGCAGTTTCGATTAATCGATTTTGGATTTCGATTAATCGAAATGGTTTTCGATTAATCGATTTACTAAAGGGACTTGGAAGAAATTGAAGGCAGATAGACGATTTCGATTAATCGAAGTGAATTTCGATTAATCGATTTTGAAATTTCGATTAATCGAAATGGATTTCGATTAATCGAATATTTAATGAATTCTGGAAGTTTAGAAGTTACTGCACGATTTCGATTAATCGAAGAGAATGTCGATTAATCGATTTTGGAATTTCGATTAATCGAAATGGATTTCTATTAATAGACTGGCTCGCGCCAGTGAGCTCAAAAATTTAAAATTTTAAACAGATACGATTTCGATTAATCGAATTTGGATTTCGATTAATCGATTTGGGAAACCGATTAATCGATTTTATGCGGCTTAACCTAGTTTTGAATCTCGATTAATCGATTCTGAATTTCGATTAATCGAGTCGAGGCCTATATATATAAAATTTGGGGATTTCATTCCCCATTCGAAATCATTTGGCTTGGGAGATTTTTGGCGCTTCATCTTCTCTTTCTTCTCCGGCCGTCCGACGCCCTAGGGTTCCCTTCTCCGTTGGTTTTCGACTCGCATCGCCATCAAAACCTATGGTAAACCCTAATTTCGCACTTTTCTTTCAAATTTAAACTAGATAAACCCTAGATTTTCTAAGAATGCCGCCCAAAACCCGGTTATCTTCAAAGAAGGCGACTTCTAAACTCCCGGTTAGGCGTAAGAACGCCGCGCCACCACCCCCTACCCCATCGCCGGTGAGGACTCCATCACCGTCGGCATCGGAGACCACCTCCGGTTCGACGAGCGCATCCTCGCGCGAGTCTTCCCGCGAATCGACCCCCATGCCACCACCACCCACTAATGTGATACAACCAAACGAATGGTGGGCGGCCAAGACCTTCGAGGTCGAATATATTATCGACCCTACCCTATTCACAAATCCCGATTTGCCGGGCGAGACCCAATGGGCTCGAAACTACCTCAACAACGCCGGTCTCGGCAACCTTCTCAAACCAATCCGGGGTTCCTACTACCCTAGATTGGTGAGATTATTCTACCAAGGGCCTGTGGACGGCCCGACCGACGACGTGATCAAGACCACCATAGAGGGTCGGGAGTACATAATCACCCGTCGCCACATACACGAGGTACTCGAGTGTTACCTCGATTTCACCCCAGAGACCACCCTATTCCCACCCTTCGAGGAGGACCCTCGATTCGAAGAAATCATGACCCGTATGACCAACGGGAAAAAGGGGTCGGGATCCTCCATCAAGAGGGTTGACCTTCCCCACTACATGTGGATGCTTGATTCAATAATCAAGTGTAACTTATACCCAATGCGCCACGATACGGAGCGCGTGGACAAAGTGCAACAGTACTTTATGCGCAGGTCGGCGGTTTGATGCTACCATGGTCATCCTAGAAGGGATGAGGTACATCAAGGGAAAGTTAATGAAGGGAAACATAAGGCCCAAGGAGAAGATGCCATATGCTCGGCTCATCTCGAGCATGTTGGAGTGTTACTCCAATGACCCCTCCTACAGCATCTCGCCTCACGAGGTGAGGGCTACGGATCGCGTGAAAACGTTTTCGAAGTCTTCATGGACCCGTAGCTACAATGCTAAAGCGGACCCTACGACTCGGGTCCCGCTCCAGCCTCGTGATAGCACCGCCACCACCCCCACCACCTCAGCAGGACCCACCCGTGGGTGGCGCACACCCTATCCCCGCCGAGTCATCCGTGGAGGGGGTTCCCTCCCACACCGCAGCCTCACCGCGCCACACTCCCCACTCCCCACACCCACCTCATCCTACCGCCGGCGCGCCGCATCATCTGGGCCGACCATCGAGGAGGTGTTGGCCCGTATGGAGGCCAACAACGAAAGGATGAACCGGAGGATGGACTTCCTCCTATTTCACACCCTCCGCCACATCTATCCTACCGACTACCGCCGCTACCTCGCACAGGAGGAGGAGTGGACCGCTGGACGCACCGCCTTCCACCGAGGACCCGTCTTCCATCCCACCACTGCAGACGCGGTTCCTTCCACATCTACCTCCGCTCCGCCGACCGAGACGCCGCAGCCACAGCCGACCACCCAGCCAGCGCAGTCGCCACCACCGCAGCCACCGTCAGCTCCAGCAGACACACCAGCTCCTGTCGCACCCGACCAGCCTGACGAGGGGACTGTCTGAGTCTTGTATTTCTTTTTGCATTTTGCTTGTGTACCTGTAAATTTCTTTTGTACGCCAATTTATTTGGCATTGTAAAATTTTCAATTATAATACAAATCACAATTTTTTATATAAATTGTTTCAATTAGTCAACTTTCAATTCTATGCCAATATTGTAACTATCTGAATGCGTCTAGGTCTACTCGACCACCTCACCTGAGAGTGTGGGGGGGGGGAGAGACCCAGACAGACAAACCTTGGGTTATTTTCGAGGACGAAAATTCCCAAGGTGGGGAGGATGTAATAGCCCGAAAAATCACGCTAAACTATGACCTCGGGATCCGTGCCCGATTGGTCACAAATTTGACCAATCAGGAGATCAAGAGTTAGCATAGAATGTGATGAACGGACGAGATGTGATGGGTTGAATGCCTATGTGGTGTGTGTTGTGAATGTGAAGTCGCATACACCTACTGCGGTGTATGTGCTCAACACACAAGTGAGGAAAGGGATAAAAGGGTTTAATAGCCCTAAAAGCAAGAGTTTGATGGTTGTTGAAGGAGAGTAAAGAAGAGAGAGAGAGAGAAGTAAAGAGAGGAGTAAATGCTAGTTGAGGAAGGGAGATTCGAGCAATAAACGTCGGATTGACTGAGGATCCGCTAAAAGCAAAAGCCTGGAACCTAGCCTTTCCAACCATAGATTTGAAATCATTTTGAGATTGATTCAAGGTAAAATTTTGTGAATAAGATGCATAGATCGTAGAGGCTAAATTGTAGTTGAAAATGGTTTAAATCATAGGATATTGGTTTAGAAAAATAGAGGAAAAAGTATGGAAAAGGATTGGAAAGAACAGCTCGAGAAGGGCTGAATCTGACAATTTCGATTAATCGAAATTGGGTTTCGATTAATCGAAATTGGCCAGGAAGTTGAAAAGTCAGAGGAACCCGATTTCGATTAATCGAATTGGAATTCGATTAATCGACCTTGGATTTCGATTAATCGATTTGGGTATCGTTTAATCGAACCTCCGGACCCTGTGGAGGAATGACTTGGGAAAATCGACTAATCGAAATGGGATTTCGATTAATCGATTTCAATTTTCGATTAATCGATTTAGGGATCGATTAATCGATTTTAGGAACTCGATTACTCGAATTGAGAATCGACTTGGGAACAGAGAATTTCGATTAATCGAATTAGGATTCGATTAATCGAATAAAAATCTCAATTAATCGATTTTAGAATCGATTAATCGATATTGACTTTCGATTAATCGATTTTGGAGTTCGATTAATCGACTGTGATAAGTTATGTTGACTTTTGAGTTTGACTTTAAGATTCTTGGAGGGTCTTAGACCTTCTTTATTGCATCCTTTGTGATGTGTTTCACCTGTTATGTGGTACCATAGGTGGTACGTGTGGACTAGTGCACAAGGAGCCACGTGGGACCTTGATGCATTGATCAAATGAAGACTTGAGGTAGGGAACACCTTGAACATGTACTTTATTTTACAAGAGCATGTATGTAGTGATATAGAATTCAACTCAAATATTTTATTGCTTAAGAATTGTGAAAAGTGTGTGTGCGTGTGACATTCGTAAGAGCAATCATAATGAGCCATCCCCAGGGGATGAAGAAGTAAAGAGATGAGAGCATCAGGTGTGATGCAAGTGAATGGATACATCCCAGGGATGTATCCAAGATTGAATCATGTTCGATAGGGCCTAACTGATATAAGATAGCACACTTACACGGTGAATAACTATATGTAAGGCACCGATATTTTTGTTATTTGAGGTTTGATAGGTTACCCCACCGACGTGGCGGGATATCCACGACTGACACGGCAGGATATCCGTGACCGATACGGCAGCGAAACCGTAGGCCAGTGCGGAGGCTTATCCGTACATAGTAAGCACACCCCAGGGGTGTTGATTTGAGACAAGTGAAATCCCGCCACCAATCTCCGGGGGAAAGGGGATTGGGTACTATATGGTATTCCCAGGGAATACGTTAAAACTGTCTATATAGATGACGATGAAGGGTATCTCATCGGGGCTCGATGCTATATTGCTCGGGGATTACTTAAGTTGAAAGTTTAAGTTTTGCTTTAGGCCTTTTCAGCATCATTCATGAATAAATGAAAACATAAGTAATGAACAGTAAAATGAAATGCTTTTAACTGTTTTCATCAATAACTGCATAGACACATCATGCATGGCATATCATGGAATATATGTGAGTTATAATTTATATGTTCAACCGTGTTTGTTCCCTATTGAGCTAGGATGTAGCTCACCCTATAGACTATACGTCGCAGGTCCACTACTAGCAGCTGCCGAGGCTTCAGGAGACGCTGACCCCGGTGAGTCGGACCTTGCGGCCGGCGAAGAGTTGGAGCCACCTCCTGAGGACTTCTTCTAGAGGACTCCGTTGTGCCACTTTGAGGGCTTTTTGAGAGAGTTTTGTACGGCTTGGTATGTCAAGCTTTGATTTTGTTCAAACCATGTATATAAGGAGTTGGGATTATTCTTTTGGGACGAACCATCCGTGATGATTGCTATCATCGATGGTTCGGATCGGTTCTCCATTCATGCAGAGGCATGAGGGTAGAACTGTCTTTTGGGGAGTTGCTTAGTATAGATTTAAATTCTGAAATTTCGCTTATTATTCTATTGCATGCTTGATATACCAGTGTTCCGTGCTTAGCAAAGGGCATGGTCAAGATGATCGTGTCGATGGCACGAGTTTCGAGGTGCCGAAATCCGGGCTGTCACAGATCATGTTTTGTGCAAATGTTTGATCCCATAGAACTTTACATTGTCGCCATCAAATTACACGACTTAAATTTGTTTTCATATGGCACAAGTCTGGGTAGCACTATTTGCCCCTACGGGTTTATTGAAAGCGCTTACGTCCAAAACTCTATGAAAGCTATTGACTGCTTTGGATCAAATAATGGAGATCGTTTCACACCCTAATCTTCCACTTAAAGGATGTTGAGACTAAGATCTAACTAGTCGGTGGTCAGTTCTTGATTTCATATGGCACATATCCCAAAAAAAATGTCTTCAAATCTTGTTTGAGCATGATGTGTGTCATGTGATTTTAAGGCCATTTTTTATGGATTTGTGCCACGTGAAATCAAAACTTGACCATCTTATAGAATGCTCATAGTCTCAAGATCTGCTTTCTAGAATATTATGGGACAAATTATCTACATTATCTGATTCCAGGAAGTCAATAGGTTTCAAGGGATTTCATATATAGGCGCTTTAAGTAAACATACAAAGGCACCCGCATAGGTCCCAGAAATATCAAATTTTCTTTTAAATTAGATGCAATAGCATACTTTTTCAGTGCAAGTAATCGCTCCCCATATTTTTTAGGAAAAATTTCAAAATAACCCATGAACTTTCACCCCGCTATCAATAACGCAAATAAACTATTGCTCCTATCTAATAGACACCCAAAGTACACATAAGTTCATCAACTAAACCCCTACTGCGAACAAAAAATGTTGAGTTGACATACAACACCCCAAAATAGCATGCGTGGCATGCCAACGTGGAGAGGATTTAGCAAGTGCGATTGTTGGTTTGACTTGTCCTCGCCACGTTGGCATGTCACGCACACGAACGTGACATACAACACCCCAAATCAACAGTTGCACCTGCTATATCCTCGCCATGTTGGTATATCACATAGGCTATTTTGGAGTGTTGTATGTCAACTCAGTATTTTTCCGTTTGTATATTAACGGAAGGTGACGATAGGGGTTTAGTTAATGAACTTATGTGTACTTTGAGTGCCTATTTGATAAGAGCAAGTTTAGGTGCGTTATTGATGACGGGGTGAAAGTTCAAGAGTTATTTTGAAATTTTCCCTATTTTTTATAGATGCATCTTTCCGCGCCACGTTAAAGCCAATTCAAACTCATTGACTACTTGGAATCAGAAGATAAAGATCATTTTTTACCCCAATCTTCCACTAGTGGATCTTGAGATCATGGACGTACCATCAAACAATCATTTTTATATTTCATGTGGCATAAATTGTAAAAATGTTTTCTGAAGTCACATGGCACACATCACTCAAACATGATTGTAGGGTCTCTTTTTGAGATTTGTGCCACTCAAAATAAAAAATTAGCAATCCGAGGGTAAGATCGTGGTCTCAAGGTCTAGTCTACGAAAGATTGGGGTGAAAAACAATCTCCATCACCTAATTCCAAGCATCATAGATTTGAATGGAGTGCAATAACTATTTTATTATTTTAAGCTATTTTTTCGATTTTCTATCCTACCGAATCAATTCTCTGTTTTTGCCCCAAAAAATTGAAACGAGTCCAGAATAGGTTTAGTATCGGTTTTTGGATATGTTTAGACTAATTCGATTCATCGGTTTTCAGGTCGGGTTCGAGTTTCAAGTCAAAACTTGCACCCCTATGTATGGATGGAGATTAGTATTCATCTTTTTAATAATAATTAATAAATAAATTGGATATAAAAATTCGAAGCCTATTAATTTAGTTACATTAGTTATTATAAAATTAAAGAAGAAATTAACAATTAAGAAAAAAAATTTAAACATATATAATTAGTATATCATCTAATTAATCGAACGTGATAGGGTAGAAACATGTATCTATGATAAAAAAATATATATATTTAAATATAGTAAATAGATACAACTGTATATTATATTATTATGTATAAATAAAAATATAGTAGGGAGCCGGTTAGGTCCTCCAAGATCCACGTGGAGCTCCACAAGGCACCCAAAACACTTTTTGGGTGCCACGTGGAGCACAGGTGGACAGTTTAGATCAACATTAAAAAAAAAAAATCAAAAATTTTTTTTTAACCCACAAGTCAAAGTTTGAGAGTTTTCATTGGTCCACATTTCACGGTTCAAAATATATGCGGTGGAGATGAGTTTTTAATTATTTTTTTTTTCAAAAATGATGTAAGCAATGCACCCAAGGTCCACTTGGCACCCAAAAAGTATTTTGGGTGCCACGTGGAGCTCCACGTTAAAAGTTGGAGGACGGTGACCATCCTCCCATGGAGGACGAAGGCCTTTTCCAATATAGTATTTACTGTAAATGAGAAAATAAAGAAAAAAATGAGAAATTACTGAAATGAAATAATTTTGATAATTTAATTGGATATGAGATTGAATTTGTTATTTTTCCAACCCAATTTTTTGTCGATTTTATTGTCTTCGTCCGTCAAAACTAATATTATGACATGTGTATCATTGAGTAAGACGGATTTTAATTAAATTTTAAATATTAAATATTATAAAAGAATACGTTCTATAAAATTCTTGAATCAATACAATATTTAACAATAAGTATTATTAATTTTTTAGTGATTAACTGATAATATACGATTATGATTTTATATGATCAATCAATTTTAACTCACGCGAATTATCATACAAAATTTTAAAAAATATATGAAATAATTGGGGGTAATTCACAAATTAAATCTTCAAGTTATTAAATTTATAAAAAAAATGGGAGGGACGGGCAGAAGTCACTAAGAACATAGTGATAAATTTCGTTTTCGGCAACATTTCGGTATGGGTCATTTCGGTTCATTTTAGATAAATTTCGAGAAAAATTCGAAAGTTTTGAAAAAATTTCGGGAAGTATAAAAATTATTAAATATAAATTATATTTAAACTTTATAAAAAATTTATTCATTATTTAATGAATGACAAAAATTAAAAAATATTTATTAATTTCGGTAAAATTTAGTTAATTTAACAGAAATTAATGAAATTTGAGCGATTTTGGGAAATCGTCCAAATTTCTTCGAAAGTTTCACCCGAACACTGTCTCGGTAAATTTCCGAGAATTTCGGAGAAATCATCCAAATTTCTTGAAAGTTTCACCTCCGAGATTTGTGGCTACGAGCGAAGAGAAAAAGAAGCAGAAGCATGAGGAAGAAAATCCCTTGTTCAACTCCAACACCAATTCACCATCCCACTAAGAGCAAGAAGAGATTACAAATACAAAATGTGAAGAGAGGTGATTTCTCAAGAAGATGGGAAGCCCTAAACATAACACCATCAGAACTCTCCTTAAATCTCACATTCCCAACTGGCCAAACCTTCACTTGGAAACAAACTGCCCCTTCTCAATTCACTGGCGTCATCAAATCCCACCTCATCTCCCTCAAGCACTTGGATCATGATCTCGCCTATATGCTCCATAATCATCACCACCACCACCATCCTCATCATAATCTCCACACTTCTCTCTCTGATTTCCTCAACCTCGACGTATCCCTTACCCACTTGTGGACCCACTTCGCCGCCTCCGATTCACGCTTCGCTGATCTTGCCCCCTACCTCCGCGGCGCCCGCGTCCTCAGGCAGGACCCTGTGGAGTGCCTCTTCCAGTTCCTTTGCTCCTCCAATAACAATATATCCAGGATTACTAAGATGGTCGACTTCCTTTCCTCCCTTGGCCATTATCTGGGCACAGTCGGCGGCTTCAAATTTTACGACTTCCCATCTCTACAACGCCTTTCCACGGTTTCAGAGGAGCAGTTACGAGAAGCTGGTTTCGGTTACAGGTTGGTGCTTCTTCTTTATTTTGTCCCTGCCCCTGCTCTCCCGTGGCTTTATTCTGAATTTCTTTGTGTGCAGTTTATGATACAGATTTCATGATATTACACTTGATTTTAATGCACTGAAAGAATTCACTAAAAATGATCTCATCCACATATGGTAAATGGGAAACCACAGGTCCGCCAAATGGTGATACTAGGATTCCCCTGAGCCTCCTTTTCTTTGAAGCGTTACCGAGAATCAAATCGATCACCTCTACAATGATACAGATCCCTATAAGCAGTAAAATAACCTATTTGGCCATTTTTTGAAACACTGGTAACTTGTGCAGTGGAAATGCACCACCATATCCCCCTTTCCCCCCCTATTTTACATAAAGATTCATACTTTTCAATGCCTACTGTATGATACGCCATTCAATTTTGTCATTGGACTTTGCCAAGCTCAGTTTTGACACAAAACTTCCCCTCTCGGATTTATGGGCAAAGTCATCACTTCATGGGTCACAATAATCTCATCCATAATTAGCCGATACCAATAGCTTCATACGCTGCTTAATTTTGAACTATTGTTTTTTTGCTAGTTGCTTTTAATTACTGCCAATCAGACTAATCGGCCTAAATTCAAAAAGGTTCACTCTTTTTTGTGTTCCCTTTTTTTTTGGCTCATATGTTCATTGTGTTCTTACTCGTAAGTATAATGCTATGATTATGAAAGAGCCACTAAAGGCCTATGTTCTTAAATCCTCAACAGTAAATCTTGAAATTCCTAGAAGAAACCATAGTAAAACCATCCGGTCCAGTGGCTTTATTTTATTTATTTATAGTTGAAAACATTACAATTTTTTACTTCCTCCTAATAGAAAGGCCTCTCCGACCAATCCCAGGTTTCATTAGGAAACTGATGCGGGACAAACGCTAAAATCCTAATATGCGATGTGGGATTAACTTTTAGAATGAATTGAATAGTAGAAATACTCAAAATCAAGCAACACATAAAATTAATTCAATTAAATTAATAAAACAATTAGATTAATCTATTTTAGCGTCGCATGCGTAAAATTTCTCAATCTAGAAAAACGGCTCCGATGAGGGAACTCGAGATTCGTTCTAGTTTAGGGCATCATTCGACAATCGCAATATCGTCTCTTGACTCCTCAGGAATTTAAAATGAAATAGGGCTTCAAATAATTTTGATAAAAGGGAAAAAACTTGAGATTTTGGGTTTTTATCAACGGAATTAAAGATGGATAATACCTGACAATAACTAGAGAAAAGATAAAATAAAAGGATAGATTCCAAGGCTTCACACCAAAGATTTTTCGAAGCTTCACACCATGGTTGTACGTCGGCTTCGCACCAAGTCGCACGAGAAATGATTGCTCACTCCTCAAGGTTTGAAGGATTCACTCCCTCGGTTGAAAACTCTTCACAAGCTCTCTAGGGTTTGCACAAAAGCAACTCTCTTTTCATTCAATAATCAAAAACTAACTAAAAAGTCTTTACAAGCCTCTATATATAGGCCACCAATAGTTAAAATTCGAAATAAATAGTCCTAATACTAATAAAACACTAAAATAGGCAATTTCCGCAATATTTAGAAAGCCCTGTCACGACGCCCACGGACGTCCGTAGTGCCTCACGGACGTCCGTGACCTACGAACAGTGAGGGGGCAAAATCACGGACGTCCATCACTGTTTCACGGACGCCTATCACTGTTCATCACGGACGTCCATCACTATTCATCGTGAACAGTAAAAAAAAAAAAAAAAAAAAAAATTTTTTTGTCGTTCCCAGTCATTCTCCTCCACTCAAAAATGTTTCATCACTGATGAAACACGCACATTATACTGATCCAGTGCATTGAAACTCGTTCGGTGGAACTCCTTGCAAGTCATCCACTGACATTTTCTGTCTCCTTTCTCTTTATTCTTTCATCTGTCTTGCTCTGTGTGATGACCCCATCAATACTCTCCGAGTTGGAAAAACTCATCTCCAATGAGTTAGGAAATCTACGGATGTCACACTTCGGGAGCTCAATTCTTGGTTTGCCTTTCCACGTTGTGAGATACTTCTGATTCTTATCTTCATTGGCATGGAAGCTTGAAAATTCTATGACCTTCTCATTCGACCCTTTCTCATATTGCACAGGTAAGGTAAGGGATAGAAACTGGGTAAATGAATGCGGTTGGGTCGGGTGCTCAATAAGAAATGGATCAAAGGGTAGGGTTGTGGGATCTAGAATATGCATAAGATTCGTTACGACAACTGTCGAAAAGTTGCTCGTCTAAAGGAAAATTTAGACCTTCATCCTTACCCCTTTTCGAGATTGGAAAAGATTCTACATGCTTAGAACCATCAGAAAGTAACACAAAATTGTTAGCATCAAAGACATCAAATATATTCAATATGTTAGTATGATCATGCATATTTCCAATGTCTAATAAATTCAGATTGTTAATCTCATGCAAATCAGAATGATGACATGCTCCTACCAACTCTAATGACTCACTTGAGATGGACACATTATCAACACCGTTCTCAGTAATAGGAATTGTCCTAATGCAACCTATGGCTCTGACCGGAACCTCACCTTCCTCATCACTTGGAGTGCTACATGGTTCGTATACTTCTGGTATCTCATTGTCCTCTTCTCAGTATGCTCCTGAATGATCAAAGTCTGACTCTTACTAGGACATTGGGATGCAAAGTGACCAAAACCTTGACACTTATAACATTGCTGCGAGGCACACTTAGAACTTTCGACCATTGGCCCCTTTCCTTTGTCAACTTGGGGAATTATGGATTTTGAGGATTGACTAGAGGCATTATTTCTCTTTTCGATAGGGTTAGATTGATGCTCAAATTTGGAAGGGGGTGTCGAGATACCGTTCTAATCCTTCGACCCTAGCAAAACATTCCTCGAGATCCGCAACGGGATAAGGAATGAGTTCCCTCTGTAACTCTGGTCGAAGACCCATTCGGAATCGGGAGAGGGTAACTTTTGCTGGTTCATCGACATCGGCTTGGGTCATCAGGTCTTCAAACCGATCAATGTACTCTGTGACTGGGGAATCTCCTTGATGCAATGACTGCCACTGATCAAGAATACGTTCATCATATGATACGAGAACGTACTTTTTGTGCAGTTGAACTTTCAGTTCAGCCCACGTGGAAATGGGACGAAGACCTTGGATTTGCCTACGACGCTCTACTCCCAACCAATAAAATCTAGCTTGGCCCATAAGCTTGACTTTGGCAAATCTGACCTTGCGCTCTTCAGACATGGAATACCACTCGAAGTAGTTTTCCATGCTGGCAACCCACTCGAGAAAGACCTTGGGTTGTCTTTTCCCATTAAAAGTAGGGGCATCCATTTTGACAGATTTCATGACCTTATCGTCCAGATTGACTTGGACCTCACGTCGGGGAGGAGCGTATCTCCTACGGTCACGGTTGTTGACTTTATTGTGATTCTCAGCGATGAACTCATTGATCTCTTCAAAACGGGTTTCTAAAGCCTCATACCTAGCTTGTTGATCAGCGATGTGCTCATCCATCCGGGTTTGACTAGTGGTCACCTTAGATGCAAGATCTCTAATAAGGGCTTCTAAGCTACTGGTATCCATGATGGAATTATGCAAAATTAGATGGTGTAAGATAGATCTGAAATGGAAAGAAATAAACCATAAAATCTATATGATACGGAGAACCCTAAACTAAGACTGTGCTTTGATACCAAAACTGACGCAGGACAAACGCTAAAATCCTAATATGCGATGTGCGATTAACTTTTAGAATGAATTGAATAGCGGAAATATTCAAAATCAAGCAACACATAAAATTAATTCAATGAAATTAATAAAACAATTAGATTAATCCATGTTAGCGTCGCACACGTAAAATTTCCCGATCTAGAAAAACGGCTCCGATGAGGGAACTCGAGATTCGTTCTAGTTTAGAGCATCATTCGACAATCGCAATATCATCTCTTGACTCCTCGGGGATTTAAAATGAAATAGGGCTTCAAATAATTTTGATAAAAGGGAAAAAACTTGGGATTTTGGGTTTTTATCAATGGAATTAAAGATGGATAATACCTGACAATAACTATAGAAAAGATAAAATAAAAGGATATATTCCAAGGCTTCACACCAAGGATTTTCCGAAACTTCACACCACGGCTGTACGTCGGCTTCGCACCAAGTCGCACAAGAAACGATTGCTCACTCCTCAAGGTTTGAAGGATTCACTCCCTCGGTTGAAAACTCTTCACAAGCTCTCTAGGGTTTGCACAAAAGCAACTCTTTTTTCATTCAATAATCAAAAACTAACTAAAAAGTCTTTACAAGCCTTTATATATAGGCCACCAATAGTTAAAATTCGAAATAAAGAGTCCTAATACTAATAAAACACTAAAATAAGCAATTTCCGCAATATTTAGAAAACTCCGTCACGACGCCCACGGACGTCCGTAGTGCCTCACGGACGTTCATAACCTACGGACAATGAGGGGGCAAAATCACGAACCTCCGTCACTGTTCATCACGGACGTCCGTCACTATTCATCATGAACAGTAAAAAAAAAAAAAAAAAAATTTTTTTTTTTTTTGTCGTTCCCCGTCAGAAAGTCTCCCTCAATCCCAAGGTTAGATCCCATTCCCTTTTATTAAGATTATTAAAAAGGCCATCATCCATTCCATTTCATTGCTCAAATTTTAAGTTGTTCTTAGCGAGTTTACTCAATAACTTTTTTTTTCCAGTAAAGATTGCAAATGGTGGACATGGAAGTGTTCATGTCGTCATCTTTCAACCAATAGATTCTCAACTGCCGTTATGATGGTTCTCCCTCAAGAGTCCCATCCATTTCTCTAAGCCCCTCTGATCATCGAATACGAGACAACTCTTTCAAAGGATCAAGGGCAGCAACTTTGCTGCAATTCCTTTGGTTTTGTTCTTGCTTTTCTCAAACACCTTTTGTCCATTTTTTCGAGATTGCTTTTTAGGAACTTTTTACAAAGGTGCTCACCCAGAGGACCATGCTCACAGTAGCTAAACCATTTATTAGATACGAAAGGTCTGAAGTACTCATGCTAGGGTCAACAATCCTCAAACTTGACAGGATTATGCTTTCTAGTATCGTTGCAATAGTAAAAAAATATTGGACAAGTTACAAAGAAAACTTTGGCTAACACTTTTTTATTTTAATTTGGGAATATCCGAATATCCAATCCAAATCTGTAGAAAATATTAATCTATCACATATGCACAAGCACAATATCGTGGGTTGAGCATTCTTTGTTTTCCCTGGTCATGAATGTGTTAACCATAAACATATAAGAAGAGATTCCATGGTGCATGTTATTATTGTTGATGTGGTTACTTATCGCAAACAAGAACAAATGAATGGTAAGTTGTAATTATGGAGAAGGGCCTCAGGCTGCGTTCAAGTTAGCTCTTATAAGACCAGACGCGGCTCTCTGCCAGAGCAGATAAAATCTACTCTGGCATAGAGCAAGTAGAGAACAATTTTATTACTTAAACAACTCCCCACCATAGCAAATGGGGCGAGGAGCTGTGTTACCATACATGAAAGCAGTTCTCTATCGAAGCCAAAGCCCAAACGAGCCGCTCTTTGACCCGAAAGAGCTAACCCAAACGCAGCCTTAGAGTCCTGAGGTTTGCAAATTAGCAAAACAAAGACTAACATATAGAGAGCGCAAATTTAGTGAACATGATAACCTAGAGGAGGATTTAGCTAAAATAGAAAACCATCTAGTACTACATTCCCGTAGATTTTGTTATTGAGGCTCTACTTTATAATCATATGTTTCGGGAGGAAGTTTCAAATAGGATTAATGTAGGTTGGATGAAATGGAGGCAAACAAGTGGAGTATTATGCAACCCCAAAGTTCCAGTTTGATTGAAGGGACACTTTATAAGATAGCCCCACATTCCGCACCATATAGTATGGGAGGTATTACAAAGCGACAAGAAAATAGAGTGTGTGGCGTTGAGATGCGTATGTTAAGATTGATGTGTACAGTAACAAAAAAGGATAACAGTACATGAGAGGAAATTTGAGAGTGGCACCCATAAAGAAAAAAAATTACAAAATGTCGCTTGAGGTGGATTGGGTATGTCTAGCAGAGGCTAGAGTAGACCTTGTATGAAGGATTAAAATGCTATAGGTACAAGGAAATAGAAGAGGAAGACTAGGGAAGACCTGGAGGGAAGCAATGAGAAGGAACATTTAGGATTGCAAAGTTACAAAGAGTCTAGCTCTGAATAGGAATGAGTAAAGAAATAGAATGCAAAGCCAACCCGAAATAGATAGGATAAGGCTATGATGATGATGACAGTTACAAGGTATAACTTCCTCGAGTTATAGGGAGGTTAGACAAGGTCTCCGTACTAGTGGAGAACTCAGTGAAACTATTTTCTAATTTGGGGTATCTATGTTAAAATCCCCTCCAATGCACCAACTACTCAAGGAAGAATTTCTTATAGACGAAAGTTCATATCACAGACGCTCCTTAAGTTGCTCCATGCATGGAGTCGTTGTCATAAGCCACTTAATCACTGAAAGGAATAAGCTTGGGTAAAGGAGTTTTAATATTTAATGATTATTAAACCCCACATGATCCACATACCTTTGGTTGGCCAACAGCCAGTGTTGTCATATTCTATCACCTATGCGACATTGGGAGCTTGGGTAACAGTGTTACCTTGGTACTTCTACTTTTGGGATTTTTGTCATGCCGACACTTGGTGTCACTTGGCACCTGTACCAACACTTGGACACTCCTCAAACAACACGAAACTTCTAGACATATATGAAAAACCTCATTACTATTAAAATGCTCATCGTTTTGATAACGATAAAATGAACTTTGTTTCAAAACAAAATTGTGTAAACAAAGGTCTGGGTTGTTGAAAACGACTTTATACTATATGTTTCTTTAGGTTCACGACATATATTATGAATTTGTTCATTACACATCTAAATTGGTTCTCTAAGATATCCCTTCAATTTTTCTCTATATATGTTTTATTTATTTATTTTATTTTTCTTATGGCCATGTTGCCGTATTCGAATTTTTAGAGATTGGCGTGCCAAAAATCTAGTGGCACCTTGACCCTTGGGACCCATGCCACGTGTCCAGGTAACACTGCTGGATAGTGTAATCCATAATGGCTTCTGTGATCCAAGAAAGTAAGCTCGCATACATAAGTATGCGATGGCACAAGCGTAATTAATCTCTTGGGGAGCCTTTATAAGTATGTGATCCAGGAGAGTATGCTTATCATTCCTTAGAAGGAAGGGGCTAAGGGGGTAGGGATATTGGCCTCTTAGTCTGTTGGGGAGCCTTTAAGATCCTAACAAAACTCCTGGCCAATCGTTTAAGACTAGTCATGGTTAAAAGTAATTTTTAAGTTTCAATGAACATTGGCAGGAAGTTGATGGATGTGGTTGTAGTGAATCATGAGGTGTTGGACTCTAGATATTAAGCTAAAGATCCGGGCATTATTTGGAAAGTGGATATGGGGAAGGCGTATGATAGGGCACTAGGGTTCTGGTCTATAGATTGGGTTTGCGGAGATGTAAAGGAGCTGGATGAGAGCTTGCTACTCGTCTGCCTAGATCTCTACTATGATAAATGGAATCCCTAAAGGGTATTTTAAAAGCTCTAGGGGTTTGATACATGGGGATCAATATTGTGGAGGAGGCTCTCAATTGGATACTGCAGTCCGCAATAGATCTTAGGTTCTTCATGGGTTTTATGGCTGGGAGAGATGGCCCATTTATCACTCATAGATTTTTAGCGGTGAATTGAGGGAAGAGGTATGGAGTTTTAGTTAAAGGTTAATGGACGTTGGTAAGTTAGGCTTAGGTAAGGAGAAAGAAGGGGAAGCAGATAGAGAAGTTTAGCATTGAGTGTTGTAATCTCTAACCCCTTTATTATTAGTATATATATACTCCAACTAATATCTCACATATACCGCTATAATAGAAATAAGAGAAAAAGCAAATAAGTATCGACATGACTAATGACACCCAACCTTACTAATTACATGTATTCCCACACTCCCCCTCAAGTTGGTGCATAGATGTCAGCCATGTCCAACTTGGAAGTAATAGTCTTCAATATGATTCTTGCAACTGCCTTAGTAAACATATCGGCAAGTTGCTCTTCGGAAGAATCCCGTGGTGTACAAAACTCTCGAGCTTCAACATTATTCCTTATGAAGTCGAAATCCAATTTAATTTGTTTGGTCCTTTCGGGAAAGATCAGATTTTTTAGCACAGTGCAAAGTAGCCTCGTTGTCCCTACAGTGACATGGAGAGATGAATCTGAATGCGAAGGTAAAAAAATATAAATCACAACCACATCCTTTCGCGAGCTCCTTGAGACATAGCTCTATATTCTGACTAGGCACTAAAATTAGAAACCGCTGCCTGCTTTTTACTTTTTCAGGTAACCAGAGTTTCTCCTAGAATGTAACATACCTGAGAAAACCCATCATAATCAGGACCATTGTCTTTAGTGATAGGAGAGATGTAGGAGCCTGCGTCTTCACCTTCTTGTACGAATTTCTTCAACTAATCAAATCCATCCACTTCTGGATCACTAGCACTAGGAAGTTCTTCGACTTTAATTTGGCATCATCTTCATCTTCTTACATTACAGGCAATGGAACTTGAGACGAAGTGCGCTTCACTGCTAGACTTCTCCCCCTGACGAGGCCACTAAGGGGAATTGCTGAACTTTGAGGATTCAAAGAACAAATATCAATGGTAATAAAACACTTCCCACTGATCATAACACTTGTAACCTTTTTAGGATGGAGGGTACCCATTGAGGATACACTAAACCGCTTTGGGGAGAGTTTATCTCGATTGATGGATGGAACATGAGCAACACATAAACAGCCAAAGATGTGAGGTGGGACCGGACACGATTATGGAGAAATAACACCTTGTATGGACCTATGTAACTTAATTCGTTCATTCACCCAGTGAATTGCGAATGGGTACAACGAACTCAATTTGGTGTGACAAGCGAATTGACCAGTTAAAGCCAAGTATTCTTTTTTTTATCAGCTAATACTAAGTATTTTGTTTACAATAAGATTTTAAAAGCATAAAGAGGGGATTTGAACCTATGACTTTATGGTTTGTATGTTTTATAGCTAATGAGGTGCTCATTTGCATTTCATTTATTAAAGATTATTAATTTATATTATAAAATTAATAAATACTTTTCCTACCCCTAGCGAATCGGGTTTGCTTGATAGTAGTGAATTGCGAACCCGAATTCGAATCAAGCAACCCAACGAACTAAGTAACTATGGTATGGACACTCACCCCCTAAGCTAGGAGTAAGCAATCTTTTTACAAGATAAGTGGCAGTAAGGACAGCATCAACAACGAGCATTTGGAACATCCATGCCAAAGAGAAGGGATCAAGCAACCTCGAGAAGATCTCCCTTTTTCGATTCAGTGACTCCGTTTTATTGTGGAGTGTAGGGACAAGAAGTTTTTCGCTCAATTCTATGATTGTGAAGATAGGATTGAAGATGATGGGTGTACTCACCATCATTATCAGATCTCAAAGTCTTTACACGAGCATTGAATTGAGTTTTAACCATCATGTGAGAAACAGGACAAATGGAACAGAATTCATCTTTGGTTTTCATTTAGGCCTTGTTTGATAACATGGAAATGTAATTTCATGGTGGAAATGAAATTTAGTTTCCAATTGTTGTTGTTTGATAGCATTTAAGGAGATGGAAATGAAATTAAGTTGCCCCGCATGGAAATTGAATTTCTATGCACCAAATCATTTTAGGAGGAAACCATTTCAACCATTTAAATGGCTGAAATTGAGTTTCCTACTAACAATATAATAAGTTTTTGTGATTGCAAATCTAAAGTTACTTGTAACAAACTTAAAAGCAAAAAAGATTATTTTTTTACTATTAAAAAGTAACTTCAATTTCTATGATCATCATACCGGCATGATCACTATGACCACCACATTATCTACGTCATACTTTTTTTAGCTAATATTTGACTTTGGTCAAAATTTGAATTTTAATCAAACTTTAATTGGATTTATAAGTTATATAAAGTTTTGACTTTTGATCAAACTTTAACTACTGAAACATGATAATAAGTTGTAAGTTAGTAATATATTATCAAATTTTTAAGAGTCAAATGTTGACTTAAGGTCAAACGTGGACTTTTAATTAAAATTTATTTTTTATTAAACTTAAACTCCAATAATTTGATGGCAAGAAAAGGATACTGCCGTTTTGATGTATAATTTGATACTAGATTCTCAATTGTATTAGTCAATAGTTTGACCTTCAGTCAAACTTTGACTTTTACACAAATTTTATTTTTAGTCAAACTCGAAACCTACTTATAGATAGAGTCTACTACTACAGAAATTTATATCGTATCAGTACAATTTTTTCTTGGTCAAAGTTTGACTTTTAGTCAAAGTTAAATTTTCTATAAAATGTGATAAATTTTTATTAGTGAAATATTATAATTAAAAATATCTATCATTATTTTAATTTATAACTTGAAAATACATTGCCTCATTTTTATTGGTCAAAGTTTGAGTTTTATTCAAATTTTAATTTTAGTCAAAAGTTGAGAAGTGTATCTTGACAGTAGATAGTAATTATTACTGTTGTTATTTATATTTTGATAATGTAAATTTTAATCAGTCAAAGTTTGATATTTGGTCAAACTTTGACTTTTTAACACAATTTATTGTTTTTGAACTTCTGTATCCCCAGTGAGATTATCATTTTTTTTAATTTATTACTTTCTAGTACATTACCAAATTTTATTTTACTTTTTTTTATATTTGGTCAAAGTTTGACTTTTTTAAAAGTTGATATTTAGTCAAAGTTTTTACTAGTGTAACCTAGCGATGGATACGAATACTGTTATGTTAATTTGTACATTGGCGGTAGATTGTCAAATTTTTTATTGATCAAAGTTAAAAAATTAGTCAAAGTTTGACTTTTTTTTAAAATTAAAATTTTTTTCAAGTTTAAAATTTTAATTTTGTTTCAATATATAATACATACTAGCGTTTACTATAACTTTGTATTTTAGTCTTAAAATTTTTTATTAATCGAAGTTTTATGTTTGGTCAAAGTTTGACTTTTATTAAAAGTGGATATTTGATCAAATTTTGACTAGTGTAATCTAACGATATATATGAATATTGTTATATTAATTGACAGTTGGACGTTTATAACTAATTGGTACATTGCAAAATTTTCTCTTGGTCAAAGTTTGACTTTTATAAAAATTTAATTTAATTTCAACGTATAAACTTACATTAGATACTAGCATTTATAACTTTGTTATTTAGCTTTACATATTTTTTTTATCAAAATTTTAAGTTTGGTCAAAGTTTGGCTTTTTATTTGAGTTTGACTTTTCAAACTTTGACTTATATAACTTAGTAATAAATAGTGATTACAATGATATTAATTTGTAATGTAATAGAATATCTTTAAAAAAATTATTGGTTAATATTTGACTTTAATTATGATTTTAATAATAAATGATCAAAACTTAAAAATTAATTTTCAAAGATACTAATCAAACAAGAGAAATCAATTTCTAATGAAATTCATTTCTCAAACACACTAATCAAATAGTGAAAAATCCATTTCTAGAGGAAATCATTTCCTAGGAAATCAACTAAGAAATTGATTTCATTTCCTCTTTGGAGTTTCATTGCTATCAAACAGGGCCTAAAGAAAAACAGTGCTATCTCAAGTGTATTCATCAATAGAAGTAACAAAATAATGGTAATTATGTAAAGCAACCACAGGGAATGAACCCCACATATCAGAATGAACAACATTGAAAGGAATAGGCACTCTTATAATTACTAGGAGGATAACTTGTACGACAATGTTTAGGCAATTGACAAACTTCACATTAGAAAGGTACTTTAGAAACATGGTACTTTAGAAACATGCTCAAACAGTAAAGACATATCAAACATGATCATTTGCGCCTGAATCTATAATCCAAGGAGACTGAGATGAAGAGGAGGCATGTGCAGACCCAATGATACATGTCTCAACAAGGTGCGAGGAGGAGGCGGCGTGGGTGCTGAAGGCTCTCTATATAAGCTTCTGGTACTCTCTCGGTGTCAAGGTCACTAAAGCAGAAAGCATGACAGATTGAGTCATATGAGGTGTCGATGTGAGTGGCCTGGCTTGTAGAGCAACAGGGTTACAAGATGGAACATCTCCCTCAACAACAAAAGCCCGGTTGTTCTGAAAGAGGAGGCTTGCCATGAAAGTCCCAACAAGTCTCACACAAATGTCCCTATCTCCCACAATGAGTTCATTTCAGTTTCTCTTTTTCTTCACTTGACATTCTTCCATGGCAACGACAACTTCTACCACCGGATTTTGCCCCAACCACAACGAAACTCGAAGAAGGATGGGAGCGTCGATCTCTCTGGAGCATCGCCAGAAACATAAATTAATTGACGTCTTCTTTCCTCATGCTGTAGGAGAGAAAAAAGGTACCTAGGGGAGGACACTCCTCACACCCAAGGATATTGACACGAACAGTTTCTTCCTTAGGACTAATCCTCTCAACCAATTGAAAACCTTTTTTCCTTTCGAAGTTGTGGGTTGCCGTTGTTACCCATTATAATATGGTTTTTTAACACAGCTTTCATACATATCATCCGGCTGATAGTGAGCTAACTCATCCCACATACTCCGATGTTGAGTGTAGTACTATCAAGTAGATTTCTCCCCCTGGTGGGTATTACGGATTTTATCCAACAACTGAAACATTTTTGCCAGATTTTGCTTCTGTCAGGATGCATCCTACAGTTGTTTTTTGTGTTAGCCACATGCATGAACGATTTCCTGATCGTTGGTTGCATAGAGTGTAGCAACCAAGTCATCACTGTAACTTTTTCACAGTACCAATCTTCATACTTCGCATCCGTAGGTGTTGGCTCTGCAATGGCACATGTAACATATCTAATTTTTCTTGTCGACCCCATGTACATAGCATTCGATCTGAACCATTCTAAATAATTGTTACCATCTAGCAAAACAGTGGTGATTTTCAGCCCTCGAGGACTCTCCATACTGTCCCCAATCCGCACTTTAGCTTTAGCCATGCCGGCGATAAAAAAACTACTCAGATGGTATACGAGGGAAGTTCCTAAAACTTTATAACCTATACAGCTTTATCACTCACATTCAGCAATATTGCAGAATTTTAACAATGTACAGTGTGCATACAACACTTTTATCATCAAACAAACTGTCTTCAGTAGTAAATGATGACTTTGGCTAGGGAAGATGGCTCTATGGGCAATGATCAGATCATGATCAGGTTTCCAGTCAATATTGTTGGAAAATTGTCTTGACTTGGATCTTGTTATTCAGGTTATTTAATTGATTTAGTGTGAAATTACCATTGAGATTCCACTGGGTTTTATTTTCAATGGTCCTAGTTTTTTTTTAAGAAGTTAATGTCTTATTGCCATATTCTTATGCTATTTGAACTCTATTATAGCCAAACTTATCAGCCACTACATTGCCTTGATGGAAAAAGTGGAGCCTTTTACAAAAATAAATAAACCTTGTGGAGATGTTATATTATGGAAATCACACAGCTCCCAACTTGCATCATCTTTGAACATGTTAATTATCTGCCAGATCACCTTCGATGAGTCAATGTGTTGTAGCACATTTTGTGTCCAATACCAAGCCTCCAAAAACAAAATTCTGGTATTCCATTTTCCTCAACAAGGTTACCGCCAGTTGAGCTCTCTGAAAATATTTTTTCGGTATTCATCTTACTTGGGCTCCAATATATTGCTGGTTGGTATCAATAGTACCTCTTCATAGGTTTCTTTACCTTGTTTTTTCATGAAGATAATATTTTGTAGTTGACATGTTTACGACACATTTTCATTTGCTAAATTTGTGGTGGTTCTATCTTCTTTAATTGCAAAAGTTTCTTCAGTGCATATGAATTTGGTTTGTTTTGCTTACTATTTTATCTCTAGGTTTGCTATGATTTTGTATTCCATTTACTGATAAGCAGGGCCAAATACGTAGTTGGGGCAGTGAAGGCACTGCTAGCAAAGCCTGGTGGAGGAGCACAGTGGCTTGCTTCTCTTCGTGATTTGGAGCTCCACGAGGTGGTTGATGCCCTCTGTACTTTACCTGGAGTTGGTCCCAAGGTGGCAGCTTGCATCGCACTTTTCTCTCTTGACCAACACCATGCTATTCCTGTTGATACACACGTTTGGAAGGTGAGTTTTTTTAGCTTTCCCTTGACTAAACGAGCACTCTTGCTAAACTTTGGAATGATTTTAACATTATATCATCATCCATGATGAGCTTGAGTGCTTAGAATTCTTCCAAAGAACTTGAACCTGAAATGGCTGGAAGTGGGAACAGGAGAAAGGACAAAAGGTATAGACGGATCTAAATTTAGGACCCAAAGCATTCCACCCAAAGAGGAACCAGCACCCGCAGCAGAACTATATCCACATACTTTTGTTTGGCATGGTTAATCTACTTAAATCCTCAACAAATGGGAACCAACTTTGTGATTGCTAGTGTTTGGTTGCATAAAGGTAGTAAATGACTACATGTTTTCCTGCAATCATGGATTTCAAAATTCATGTAAAAAGCAAGGATTTCGCCCCACTCTGTATCCGTCTCCACCTCTTGTACCATCTCCACCACCATTGTCACCACGTCCTCACCACCATCACAACCTCCTCCACTGTTGTCACCACCAAGACCGACCATTCCACATTGACAGAGAGCCTGTCCAAGTAGCAAAGCATTAGATTTTTTGCATGCTCATGTATAATTTTGAAATTCATGGGAAATCGGATTCCATGTTCTATTGATTCACAAATAATAACCAGACATGCCATAAAGCTTTGTTGGAGAGGGAAGATTTAATAAATTTTGGAGTCTTTGAGGACATGGAAATTGGTATGGGTCAACGCGTCCATCTTCAAGATATGGGCGATCGAGGTGGGGTGCAATGCGCATTTATTGAAGTGGGGCTTGTTGAAGTTGTTGATGATAGTTCTCTTGTTATGCCGCTTAGTCAAGTTTGTGAAACTGGTGAGCGGGGTCCTTTAAATCTGGGGAATGAACCAAGTCTTCATGAGGGGATGGTTGTTGATGAGCTGGCGAAGCTGGATGCTAGAAGTGGTATGGCTCGTGGGGGTCTGAAGGGGGAGATTCACGGTATGCAAAGATGTGGGGATTTGAACAGCGGATTTTCTTAGAGCTCCAGACATCAACATTTTGTTTCGAGGATCGAGACACATGAGGTGCATGTGAGCAGAGTTGTTGATTGCATGAATTATCGGGCTTGCATTGATGAAAGTCAATTGGTGGAACATCACATTTCTCTAGGATTTGCTCAGCTAGCCATCACGTCGAGCTTTAATCTTGCATGCTCTCCCAATTCTAAGGAGATGAATGCACGTGTCTCGTACGTGATAACCTTGTCTTCTCCTATGTTATATGGGGAGATTTTTGCGAGCACAAATGGGGACATCAAGGGCGATAAGTTTACTTTTCTTTTTTGTCCATCTGCAGTCACAGGGAACCCTCTTTCGCTATGTGTGTGAACCCAAGGCCCAGAAAGCTATTGTTTGAGTTCGCGAATGACATTGTAAACAACAAATTTGCGTAGAAAATAAATCTAACACAAATCAATCATAACAAATTTCCCCTCACTAGAAGGGGGTTTTATTGAAAATGGCAGACTTTACACTTCCAGGTATCGCAATCGATTCCCCGTTAATTACATAAAAATTGAATACCTCTGATTAAAAAACTACTAAAGAAAATAAAATAATTACATCTCTGAAATAAACAAGATAAATTCTAAGTCTAGGTCTACATTAACATCTTCAATCCGTTACTAGATAGATGCATAGCATGCTGTCTTCATCGAAGATTTGAGATATATAAAATAGAGGACGACGGATGGGAGAACCCCTCCTCCAAAAGCCGATTCCATTTGATCAGCAAGCACGAGCCATTACTAGAGCAAGAACCTCGTGAACGAACCTGAAAACGAATTCTTGTTATCTTGTCTCAAAGATAAATTTGAATACCAGATCCATTCTCTTGGTGATTGGTTATCAAAAGAGTTATCACTTTCAATGATAAAGTATCTAATCATGAGTTAGATATCGATCATAGATTGTTTTGTAATGATTTTACCGTTGGATTTGACCAATATCCGAAGATTTAGTCAATGTATGGTAAATTCATCGTTGGATATCGTTATGATTTTAATTACGATTATTTGATTAATAGGTCAACGAGTCCACCGTTAGATTTGACCAAACTCAGAAGATTGTTCAACATATAACAAATCCACCGTTGGATCTCATTACAATCTCGTATTATGATCGTTTGACCAAAAGTCAAATGATCCACCATTAGATTATACCAAAATTATAAGATCTAGTCAACATGTAATAAACCCACCGTTGAATATCGTTACGATATCTTATTATGATCGTTTGATCAAAATTCAACGACTCCACCGTTGGATTTGACCAAAATCACAAGATCTGGTCAGTACGTAATAAATCTACCGTTGGATCTCGTATTATGATCGTTTGACCAAAAGTCAACAAGTTCACCGTTGGATTTGACCAAAATCCCAAGATCTGATTAATACGTAATAAATCCACCGTTGGATCCCATTACGATCTCATATTATGATTGTTTGATCAAAAGTCAAATGATCCACCGTAAAAGAATTTCCAATCTCGAGTGAGGTCCAAACCCTACATTTGAAGGAGTGATGACCTGAGCCGAGAGCTCTAATTTTCGGAACGTGATTCAGATCCGGTAAATCTGATAGTTATGAGTCATTGTAGATGAATATTTCAGGTGTCGAAATCCGGAATCATTCTTTGGGTTCATGATTGCAACCCGTACGAGTGTTGAATTTGTAGTTGCAATCTGAGTGTACTAATGTTATACAAGGGGTTGTACTCACGTAGCTTAACTTTCTCTAAGTACACAAGAAATTGGGTACGTATCATAACGCGTAATCCCAAATTGCAACCCTAAATCGTATTTAGATAAGAGCCGTAACTCTTATCTTAAGTGTATCACCTTTAGGTAAGGGTCGTAGCTCTTATCCTAAGTGTATCAATCCAAACTTGTTCATCCCCTAAACTCTAAATAAAGAAATAAAAAAAGAACGGAAAGAATCCCCGAGATACCTTAAAGGTCTCTTGCAAGAGAACGAAAGTTGGAGACATTTTCGGCAGGCTCTCCTGTAAGAATTTTAGATCTTTATAATGAGAACGGATCTGCTATTTATAGATTTATGGTAGCGGTTACTAGAAGTTATAATCCTATGATTTCTGCAAGAGTTTCACGAAATCAAGAGTTGTGAGGGTTGCGTGGGTCTTAGCTTTCATACGGATTGAGAAAAGATCATTCTCCAAATATCTTGTCTATGCAAGCAATTATTCATAACTACCTAGGCAGATGTAACTACCTAGGCAAACATAACTACCTACGTTGTCGTAATTACCTAGGCTAGCATCACTACCTACACAGACGTAACTATCTACGCAGGACCCATTTTCGAAGGAGATGAACTATGTAGGTATAACTACCTAGGCAGGTGTAACTACCTACGAAGGCATAACTACCTAGGCAGACGTAACTACCTACGCAGGTATGGCCTGCATGGGCCATATTTTAAGAAAAATGAAAGAGGAAAAGAGGGAAAGAGGATGACATGCGTGGGCCGTGTTAGAGGGAGTGTGGAGAGGGCCCATGCAAGTAGGTCCATGCATGAGTCACTCTTTGACATAACTTAGGACTTTAAGTCCTAGTTAAAATAGGTTAAGCAGAAAACCTATAAGTAGAGCTTCCTTTCTTAATTTATTCCATTAATTTATTCTATCCGATTTTCGAGACTAAGTAGAAGAAGAAGAATTTCCTGCTCCAAAAATTTCGAGTTAACAGACATACACAGAGACCTATAGATCACTACATGGATCAAAATCTCGGATTTTCGATACGTATCGTCTAGCCCCATAACCGATACGTACCAGACGATACGTATCGGTTCCAAACGATACTTTCCGATTTTTTCCCAAAAAATAAATAAATAAATAAAACAACAAAACCGATAATTTGAAATTATCGGACGATAGTTTCAAATTATCATCCGATATGAACGATACATTTAACGATACGGACCATACGAACGATACTTTGAATGATAATTTGACTGTTTTTTAAGGGGGGTGATAAAAACCCAATGTATCGTATTGTTCAAGTCCAAAACCGATACGTATCGTCCGATACGTATCGGTATCGGACGATATTTTGATCCATGGATCACTAGCTAATCAGTGTTGGAATGGGTGCGGAGAAAACCAAAAAACAGATGAATATCGCGATGGATATTTGACTATGATCGAGGCGTGAATAGACAGTGTCTTTAATTCATTGTTCGTCCCCACACAGCGGTCAGCAATCAGGCCCAACGAACATATTCCCAGGATACAACGACCACAATCAAAGTTGAATGGCGGTGAACAACTTGTTGTGTTGAAACACCCCCCCAAAACACGTTATCTCAAAATATGCTCAGTGATAACAAGTGAAAAAACGAAAAAAATGTGTTTCTCTCGGTTAAGAAGAGGGGTCTTTAAATAGACTTCAAGTGTAACTGATGCATCTGTTGATCCTACGGTCTTAGATGGACAGTTACACATCAACGGCTAGAAATCTTCTTAAACAGTCATGCCTGAGCCGACATACTTATCCATTTTACCGGTTGGGACAAAAACGCGTGCATACAATGATTAGAAATCGTCACACCTTATCGCTTTTAATGCAATGTTCGGCAACCGCAAAAAATCCGTTGTAAAAGCGATTAAAAGAAAAAAAATAATCTTTGTCCAGAAAGAATGACCGTCGCACGCGCACACGTGCTTGAGCCTGGCCCTCCCCGGCTTTCTTCGTCATGGCGTGGTGTGCATGTGTGTTGTTGCATAGTCTAGTTCAATGGGCATAGCGACGGTGAACCGAAAACTTGGATGCCCCTGCAAGAAGACTACAAGCCTTGACCAAAAAGGTGTAATAATACACTTGTACCCAAAATAATGCCCACCGATGTGGGACTAAGTTCAAAAGTAAAAAAATCAACAAAAAATATTTTAAATACTACAACAATCCCCCACTATTTTAAATATTTTTAAAATATCACTAAGCATAAAGAAGAGTAGTCTTTCAGTAATAGTGTCTTCAGAGCTTTAAACTATTACCAAAGTATAATAAGTCAAAGTTCACCAATGTTTTCAGTGACCATAGTCTTGAAAACTGCCAACACTTTGTGATGAACCGGAATTATTGTACTTTACTTTTCTCAGAAGACGTAGTGGTCTTAAACATTAGCACTTTTATGGCCTTGCGCCATAATCCTGGTTTCTGTGAGTGTTTAATGAGATAAAAGTCTTTCTCATTTTAGAGGTGGACAAACTTCCACACCTACATAGGTAGATCTATTCAAGTGTTACTGTAACTCAAACACTTTAACATTACATGTAATGCATCTATTAAGAGCCATTTTTGCTCATCCTCTTTTATCATTACAGTATTGAAGTGTCAGACATTTCCTATCACATGTTTATGATTTCTTTCCCTATGAAAACCTAATTTAAACTTTAGGTTGAGTTTCTATCGTAAGTGATAGCTGTGGGTTAAAGTCTTTTAAACCTAGTCCCAATGAGGTTTTAAATATTGTTGCCTTTCCAAGACCTTTTGTAAAGGGATCTCCCGGTTTTGTTGAGACATGATACTCAAGATCATGCTCAAGATCGAAATTACTCCTCTTTTGAGTGAACTTCTAACATAGCTATGTCTGACTCCATCGTTGAGTGAGTTAAGCACGTTTGCTTCTTTAATCCCCATGAGATTGCAGCTCCACCCATCATGAATATCCACCCACTAGTAAATTTAAAATCATGTGATTTCCAACTTGCATCACAATATCCTTAAGATGTAGGAAAATCTGAAAATGTAATCCTACATTGATGCTCTTTTTTAAATATTTAAAAATTCGAGCCACTGCATTCCAACGAGCAACACCAAGATTACTAGTGAACCTGCTTACAACACCTATAGTATACTCAATATCTGGAGAGTGCAATGCATAAGATACATTAAACTTCCTACTTGACTGGCATACTCAAGTTGAGTCATACAACCTCCTTCATTTTTAACTAATTTCACATTAATATCAGGAGTTGAAACGCGCTCTAAATCATAATAGTTAAATTTCTTAAGAATTTCGCACAATAATGTGCTTGAGACAAAATAATATTACTATCTTGTCTCAAAAATTTTATTGTTATGCACAAAACAGTGTGTCTTATAGGTTTCTTGTAATAGAAGACAATGGTGCTATAAATAAAGATTGCATCATAAAGTCTCGTGATGCGATCTTTTATGAAACTTTTTTAGTATCTAAAATTAATTGTGATAAGGATATAATTAGTTATTCTCCTGATAATAGTTCTACTAATCAGAATCAAGAAGTTAATAGTGATATTTTAAATGATGATATCCAAGAATCTAGGAAAAGTGAAGGAAAAAGAAAAGAGGCTTACTTAGGAAAAGATTATTATATATATTTCGTTAAGGGTGATAGATATGATTCAAAAATATCTATATTGTTATAATGTAGATAATGATCCTTTAACTTTTCAAGAAGTTATTACTTTTAGAGATGCAAAGTTTTGGAAAGAAGTCATTTATGATGAAATGGAATTCTTTGATGGCCAATAAAACTTGGAAATTAGTTGATTTGCCTCTTGGGTCTAACACCATAGGATGCAAATGGATATTCAAGAGAAAATATAAGACTGATTGGTCTATGGACAAGTTTAAGGTTAGATTAGTTGCAAAAGGTTTTAGGCAGAAGGAAGGGATTGATTATTTCGATACTTTTGCTCATGTTGCACGTCAAACTACAATTAGATTCCTAATTTCCTTAGCTTCTATACACAAATTAATAATTCATCAAATGGATGTTAAAACTGCATTTTAGAATGGGGATTTAGAAGAAGAAGTTTACATGGAACAACCGGAAGGTTTCATACTCCCTGGGAATGAAAATAAAGTATATAAACTTATTAAGTCTCTTTATGGCTTGAAGCAAGCTCCCAAGCAGTGGCATGACAAATTTGATGAAGTTATTATTAGCCATGGCTTTAATATTAATGAGTCTAATAAATGTGTGTATAGTAGATTCTCTGAAAATAATGGTATAATTATATATCTAAATGTTGATGATGTGCTATTATTTGGTACTAATTTGGAAGTAGTTTTGGAAACCAAAAGCTTGCTCAGTTCAGCTTTCAATATCAAAGATTTGGGCGAAACTGATACAATCTTAGGAGTTCAATTTTGAGACATGATAATAATATTATTTTGTCTCAAGCACATTATTGTGAGAAATTTAAAATTGTTGGAATAGGTGCAGAGAAAACCAAAAATCAGATGAGTATGGTGATGGATCTTTGACTGTAATCGAGGCATGAATAGACACTGTCTTTAAATCATTGTTCGTGCCCAGTCCCCACACAGAATTCAACAATTCTGCCCAACGAACGTGATCCCAGGATACAACGACCACAATCAAAGTTAAATGGCAGTGAACAACTTGCTGTGTTGAAACACCGCCTAAAGCACGTTATCTCAAAATATGCTTGTTTTTCTCGGTTAAGGAGTCTTTAAATAGACTTCAAGTGTAACTGACAGGTTTGTTGACCTTACGGTCTTAGATGGACAGTTACACATTAACTCCTAGAAATATTCTTAAATGGTCACGTCTGAACCGATATACTTATCCGTTTTACCTGTTGGTAAAATATGTGTGCGTACAACGATTAGAAACTGTCACAGCTTATTGCTTTTAATGCAACGTTCAGCAACCCGTTGTAAAAGCGGTTACAAGAAAAGTCACAATCTTTGTCCAAAAAGAATGATTGCCGCACCTGCACACGTGCAAGTGCCCGAGCCTGGCACAGCATGGCGTGGTGTGCGTGTGTTTTTGCGTAGTCTAATTCAATGGGCATAGCGGGGGCGAACCGAAAACTTGGATGCCCCCTGCAAGATGGCTACAAGCCTTGGCGAAAAAGGTGTAGTAATACACTTGTACCCAAATAATGCCCACCGATGTGGAACTAAGTTCAAAAGTAAAAAATCAACAAAAAATATTTTAAATACTACAACAATCAGCTGCCAGAAAATCTGGATGTCGGATCTCCAAAAAGGGAGTGTGTCTTTGAAACTGAATTGGGAGAAGTGGAGATGGTAAGAAAGAGAACCCTTGGCTCGGATGTGGAAATGGTGGCTGATTTTATTAGCGAGGTTCATAAGCGGGGTGATGAAGGGTTGGGTGGTGAAGCTGAGTCTGGGGTTGGAGAAATTATGCCTCTCAGGTCGTTCCATGGTGTGATAAAGGAAAACAGATTGTGGAGGGATCATATGATACTTTACTTTCTAACAGTGGCAGTGAGGAGATATCATCAGATACAGATGGACTGATTTATTGAAGAATTCTGCAAGAGAATAGTGGGTAGATGAATGGTGTACGTCAGAGACATTACCAGGGGATTGATAGGATATTTAGGGCATTCTTTGCGCATTTGGAAATACCCATGAAGGAGGAAACACATGCAATATTGTCTTGGAATGTTAGGGGTATTTGTGGTCTTAGCAAAAGAGCCACGGTTAAAGCCATGATTACGGAAACTAAGCCAAGTATTTTCACTCTTCAGGAAACAAAGTGCTGAGCGGCTGATAGATCCAAAATTTGCTTTATTAATCTAGGAAGGTTATGGGACTAAATGGAGTTTGGATATTATGAGTGCTTCAGGTGGCATAAGGGTGGTTTAGAATGTTTCTATGTTCGAGAAATTAGATGTCACAGTGGGGTTGTTCTCAATCTCGGTAAAGATGAAGTGTACTGACAACGACAAGATTTGGGCTTCCTGGGGTTTATGGGCCTAATGATGACGGTTTGAGGGAAGGGTTTCGGAGGAGTTGGAACGGATTGTGCATAGTTGGAGAGGTCGTGGTGCTTGGTTGGGGATTTTAACACCATCCGGTGGAGTCATGAAAAGGGGGGAAATCAAGGGGCAGAAGGTAAGAGGGTGTTTGGGGAGTTCATAAACAGAGATGCCTTAATTGAACCATTGATGGGGGGAAACTGTTACACTTGATACAATCAGCAGATTTGTCTGTCATGACCAGTGGCAGAACTACTTACTAACGAGTGCAGGCGAGCGCCCGCACTCAAACTCAAACAACACCCTTTTTATTTTTTTGACATTATATAAAATCTAACTAAAAAAAACCCAACGCCCTCTCTTAAGTTTTTTCATTTCCTCTTTTCTCTCTCTAAACCCCTCCCACGCCCTCCCTCTTTTGTCTCTCTAAAACCCTACAACCCACGCCCTCTCTCTAAACGAGCGCCCTCCGCCCTCTCTCTATTCTCTCTGTCTCCTCCTGCCGGCCGCCACCATCCGGTAAGTCAGTAAGTTCTCTCTCTCACTCTCAGGTTCTTCAGGCTTCACTCAGCCCTTTCTTTTTCTTCTTGTCTCTCTCTCTAGATTTAGGATTTTATTCTTTTTTTCTAATTGATTTAAGGTTAGGGACAGGGAGAGAATCCATCATCCACCAATCGAGCGCCGTTCTAACAGTAGATCTCACGAACGGTTAGGGTGAAGTGTTGCTTTCATTTTCCTTTCGTGAAAAAAAGTGAGGGAAAGGGAACGAGAAAGTCAGATCTCGCTGAGGGAGATTGCATTTAATGACTAGATTAAAAGAAGATTCTGATGAATTTTGAAATTTCACATTGTATATTTATATTCCCAATTATAGATTTGAAGTTGGTTCTAATAGGAAGATCCAGTGTTTCCAATTTGCACAATTTATGGCTATGATCTATCTAAGAAATCTTCAATTGATTTGATTTGATTTTTATAGGCACAAAACACGGTTTAAAATCTTGATTGAAAATATATGATTTGAACTCACGAGAGGTGCTTTTGTTATGTATTGAAATTTAAATCGTGGTTTTCTGAAACCCTTTTTAAATATATTTTCCCTTTTTAAATATTTTTTTCTATTGTTTTGTCAATCAGATCAGCAAATACATGTGGATCAGTCTATCCGGATCAGTATTGCCGATCCGGGTCAGCTTGGCGCCCACCAATCCGGAGGTCGATACCGAGTTTTAAAACTTTGGCTGTGATGAACTATGTTATATAAAGTGTTTTTCGTATTCATCACTCAAGATTTTTTGTTATATTAGGATTTATCACTACAGATCTAGTTTAGTTATCTTTGGGTTGTATTTGAATTTTGGGTGCCTGTTGCGTTTAGGCCATTTTGGGTGTCTGCATTGATGCTTTTGTAAATTTCAACAGTTTTGGCCATTTAATTGAAAGATCCATTCTGTCTTTTAGCTGGACTTCTATACCTTTTTTCCACCTGAAAATTTCAACACCATCATTGAATCTATGCAATTTATGGGCTATGGCTCATCCAAAATGTGCCTTATTGATCGGGCGGTCCAAATCTTTGTAGGTAGACATGGTAAATATAGAGATAGGGACTTTGATTTCACATTTTCACTAGATTTAGGGTTTTATTTTTATTGAAATTTAGAATTTTATTTGTTAAATATTAATTGTATTTTGAATTTTATTGTGTAGGTTTTCAACAAATCGGATTCACAATTTGATTTTTTTTGTAGATGAATGATATACAATTGTAATGTCTTATTGTTAAAAATTTCTTTTTTATTTATGTAATTTTAATGAAAATTATATTTTATAATATAAATTAGTTTAAATTTAAATTCATTGTACAAAATTTATCTCTAATTCATTTTACGTCCCGCCTAGATGAGAATCCTGGTTCCGCCACTGGTCATGACTATGTATAATGTTGCAGGGGAGGACATTTTCTTGTTGGGAGGATGTCTCGTCCTATCTCGGATCACGTGCCAATCCTTCTCAAATTTAATTCAAGGAGGAGGGGCGCAGATCCCTTCAGATTTGAGAACATGTGGCTTAAAGATGGAGACCAAACTCAGAATTGGATGGTTCAATGGTGGAGGTCTTGGCTAGTCCAAGGTTCGGCCGAGTTCAGAATCGATACCAAAACTCAAGAAGCTTATGGGTGAGATCAAGAAGTGAATGCTTGAGAATTTTGGAAGGATCGAGAAGGTCATGGAGGAACTTTTGGGCAAGAGTGTCAAGCTGATAGATGTCATGAGAAGCAACATTAACGTAACCTGCTTGCAAGAGACAAAGTGAAAGGACAGAAGGCCAAGGATCTTAGAGATAGGTTCAAATGTTACTAGTCAAGGAAGAGTAACTCTCACAATGAGGTAGGCATTTTAGTGGATAGAGATTTGAAGGATAAGATTGTGGAGGCCAAGAGAAAGAATGATCAAATTGTGATGATTAAAATCGTTTCTGATCAGGAAATATTAAATGTTATTAATGCCTATGCACCTCACGTTGGACTATGCAAAAGCATGAAATGAGAATTTTGGCAATCAATGGATGAACTAGTACAAGGCTCCATTTCTGAAAGCATAGTGATTATAGGTGACTTCAATGGACACATAGGGAGGATGAGAAACAAATATGAAAGGATACATGGAGGATATGATTTTGGTGAAAGGAATGAGATGGGGGGAGCTATCTTTGATTTTGCAATAGCTTTTGACTTGGCAATAGTGAATACCTTTCAAGAAGAGAAACAAGCATCTTATAACTTTCAAGAGTGGAGCAAATATAACTCAAATAGATTATTTTTTAGTAAGAGGAAGAGAGTAGACAAACTGCAAGGATTGCAAGATCATCTCAGGAGAGAGCCTCACAGCACAACTAGATTGATAGTTTTAGACGTTCTAATCAAGTGTCAAGTGACTAAAAAGATGAAAAAGCCTCCCCAAAATAAAACGGTGGTAGTAAAAGAAGACAAAATAACAAACTTTAAAAGGAAAATGAGTGACCGGGAAGTATGATAGTAGGGAAGGGATCCAAATGACATGTAGGAACAAAATGGTGCAATGCCTTGAACAAGTTGCTAAGGAGGTACTCGAGTAGTCTAGAGGAAGGTGTATAAAAAGAAACATTGATGGAATGTAGACACTCAAGGGCCAATTGTCAAGAAGAACGACAAAGAATAAGAACTGCAAATGATTTTGAAAAATATAAACTCGCCAAAAAAGAAGTTAAGAAAGTTGTGAGTAAAGTTAAGTATGAAGCATACAACTATTTATTTACTAAAATGGGACCAAAAGAAGGAAAGAAAGAAATCTATAAACTTGGCAAGATTAGAGAAAAGAAACTAGAGATCTCAACCAGGTATGGTGCATTAGAGACAAAGATCAAAAGGTCGTGGTAAAAGAGGATGAGAAAAAATAGATGACAAGAATACTTTAAAGATCTATAATGGAAGTAGATCAAGAAGAGGAACTAAATCAAGGGATGATTAACAAAATATTAGAAGTCAAAGTAAAAGCAGCCTTATCAAAGATGAAGAAAAGAAGAGCATTTGGACCAGATGGAATACCTATAGAAGTTTGGCTTGTGTTGGGACAGAAGGGACTGAATTGGTTGACTAAAAACACTAAGGACAAAGAAAATGCCTGAGGAATGGACGAATAGCATTATGGTCCCTTTCTGTAAAAACAATGGATTCATGCAAAACTATGCCAATTATCGAGGCAATAAATTAATGAGCTAGACTATGAAACTTTGGGAGAAAATAGGAGAACAACAACTAAGGCAAGAATCAATGTACCAAAGAACTAGTTTAGATTTATGTTGTGAAGATCAGCAGAATCTATTTTCCTATTGAGACAATATATGGAGACGCTCAAAGAGAGAAGGAAACAATTACGTATGGTCTTTATTGATTTAGAGAAGGCTAATGATAGAGTGTCAAGATAGGTAATCTGGTGACATAGAGGAAGAAATGCATTGCGGACTTACATATTAAGATTATCCATGACATGTATGAGACAACGGTAACTAGTGTAGGAACATGTGAAGAGACGAGTGAGTTCCCTGTTGGAGTTGGGTTTCATCAAGGATCTGCCTTTGGCCCTTGTTTTCCCTGGTCATGAATACCATAACCATAGACATACAAGAAGATAACCCATGGTAAGCTGGTATTATGGAGCCAATGGGTTTGAAAATTAGCAGAACAAAGACGGAATACATAGTGTAAATTTAGTTAATATGATAGCATGGAGAAAGTTTTAATTAAAATAAAAAATCATGTAGTGCCACATTGCCATAGATTTCGCTACTAGGCTCGACTTTACAATCAGATGTTGGATTTTGAGAGGCCGTCTCAAATAGGATTAATGCAGGTTGGATGCAATGGAAGAAAGCAAGCGGAGTGTTGTGGAACTCAAGAATTCCACGTAGATTAAAGGGACGTTTTAATGAGGTTGTTGTTAGACCTGCCATATTATATGTTGTACAAAGCTAGGCTACGAAAAAGTGACAAGATAAAGTGCATGTGGCCGAGATGTGTATGTTGAGATGGATGTGCGGAGTAACAAGAGAGGATAAAATTCGAAAGACGTACACGAGAAAATTTGAGAGTGACGCCTATAAAGGAAAGAACTACGAAATGTTGTTTGAGGTAGATTGGACATGTTCATCGTAGGCATGAAGCAGACTGTATACGAAGCGTTGAGACACTAAAAGCACAAGTAGGAAAAGAGGAGAATAGTGAAGACCCGGAGGGAAGCCTTGAGAAGAGATATGAAGTATTGTGAAGTTACAAAAAGCTTAACATTGATAAAAACGAGTGGAGAAGTGGGACTCGCAAAGCCAACCCCAAATAGATGGAATGAGGTTGTAATGATGATGTTGACTTGATATAGGTTTATTATGAATTTTTTAAGTAAAGATAATTTGGTGGTGTCCTTTAAAGAATTTCACCACGGAGAGAGAGTGGGGAGGGTGACAAATTCTACATTTGTAACCCTTATCCTCAAGGAGGGTGCAAGGGCAATCGGGATTTTCATCCTATTAGCCTTCTAGGGAGCCTTATAAGATATTGTTCAGCATCTTGATCAACCGGCTTAGACCTCTTATGGGTACACTGATTACAGATTGTCAAGGTGCTTTTGTGGTTGGGAGGCAGCGAATAGATGTGGTTGTATGAGGCTCTTGACTCAAGGTACAATGCCAAGGATCGGCATCATCTCAAAAGTGGACATGGGAAAGGCCTGTGATAGGGTGCATTGGTGTTTATGTTTGGGAGAATGTGGTTATGGAAGAAATGGAGGAGATGTGTGAAAGCATGTTACTTGATGACATGGTACGCCAAGAGGACACTTCAAGAGCTCTAAAGGATTAAGACTGGGTGATCCACTTTCCCCATCCCTCTCTAATATTTTGGGGGAAATGCTCAGTGGGATACTCTAGTCTATTTCAGGACTTAGATTCTTCACCAGATTCAGAAGTAGGGAGATGGACAGTGCATTACTCATATACAGTATGCGGGTGATTGATGGTCTTCTGTGGGGACACTAGGTATGAGGTTTGGAGTGTCAAGGCTGCCTTCTGGTGCTATGAAGCTTGTTCTGGTCGAAGGATTAACCTAATTAAAACTCTCTTGATTGGGGTTTGTGTGGAGGAGCAGAGGTTGCTGGACTTGGCTAATATTATAGGAGTATTGAGTCCCTTCCACCTATTTGGGACTTCCTTTGTGTATGGTTGTTCCGCGGCAAGCTCTTTGGAACCCCTATTGTGGAGAAACTTAAAAGAATGTTGGCTACTTGGAAGACAAACATGCTCCTGGTGGGTGGGAGACGTATGCTAATCCAGGCCACTTTGTCTAATTTACCAATCTTTTTCATGTCCATGTTTAGATGTCCGATGGGGTTTATAAGCCAATTGCAGAAAATTGAGAGGGAATTTGTTGTGGGAAGGTGATGTAAGAAGATTCATCTATTAATTAGGAGGTGTACCATCTTCCGAAGACAGAGAGAGGTTTGGGTATTAGGAGTAAGGGGATGAACTTGACTCTGCTGGTAACTGGCACTAGCGCATTGGGGAGATGAGAATGCTCTTTGGGTGCAGGTTTTGGAAAACAAATATGGGATTGACAGGGCTGACTGGAATATTTTACAGGGAAAAAGGTGGTTAGGACTGAAAATGGTGGAGGGGTGATGTCAGTCAAACAGGATTTCGAACATGGTGGAGGGGTGATGGGGGAATTGCTAAAGAATTTAGTTTTGGAATGATCTCTGGTTGGGCAGAAAGCAGTTGAGGTGCAGGTATGAATTGTATTTATAGGCTGGTCGTAGATAAGGACTTAGTTATTTTTTACATGGTGGTGGGTTGTAATGGGATGAGGGTGGTGTGGGATGTCAGATTGAGGAGAAATCTAAAAGAGGAGGATATGGACAGTTTTCTAAACTTGATAGCAAAAATTTATGGTGCTAGTCCCGATCAGAAGAGGGTGGATAGAAGGGTGTGGATGCCTAGGGAAGCTGGGGGGTCTTCACAGGAAAACCCTTCTATGATTATTTGCTAGGAAACCAGTCATTAATCACAGTTGGGAGTGTCTGGAGAAATAGCGCCCCTCCTCGGATTTCATTTATGTGTTGGAAAGTTTTGCTTGGGAGAGGATTCTGACAGTGGATCAGCTTGGTGAGAAAGGAATGGTTATCCAGGGTAGCTGTCTCATACGTGGGCTGCAAAGGGAGGAAGTGAACCATCTTTTGCTGCAGTGAAGTTTGCGAGTGATATGTGGGCTATAATGTTGACTCAGTTCCAACTGATGTGGTGCTTTTCAAGTAAGTGTGGTGAGCTCTTTGGATGCTGGAAGGTTGTGTACCTCACTAGAATGGCAAAACAATTCTGGAGTGTTGCGTAGATCATATGGCTGGAGAGACGATAAAACCTTTTACGGGAAGGGATGGCTAGTGGAGGTAGTGACGAGGCCTCCAAAGAGAATATTATTGAATGGGTGGTTCAGGCCAAGATTTATGAGGGGTCATATCAGTTTGGAGACTATTAGGAAGCAGTGGGATCTCATGGCTGGTGATCTGTTTGGCTCTATATGCTCAGTTGTGCTCCTGCTTGTGGCTGATGTCCTGGGTTCTAGGGTCTTTGTTCTGTGTCTACGTGTCCTTTGTTTTTTTCTTTTGTCAGCTTTGTACTCTTTTAATACATTGATTTTTTTACCAATAACTTAAAAAAAGGCAAAAGAATGATTCAAACAGAATCCTGCAGATATCAAAGTTAACAAAAAAGAGACCAAGTCAAGTTGTCCAAGTTGAATTTGATGTCACATCTATCATCTGGGTCATATATGCGACTTGACATAAATATATATATACACAGCAACTTGTCAGATGCTAATGCACTCGGCCAAATCATGGGAGCTCCATTACTAGTGGGCCACACTAAAATCACAGCCGATACTTGAGGAGATCGACAGCCATATGGGCTCTAGGTTGAATCCCCTTTATATTTGAGGCTCTTAATTGGTTCTAACCGTAATATAGTTTACTTGGTTGAATCTTAAAAACTTGCTAATTAATGTGATGTCACTTTCTGGTAATAGCAATGGTTTTCCATCGCTTTATGAGTCAGTGTGCGATGGATGTGAAGACATCTCACAAATGCCATGAGGTGCGTGCCAAAATGACAAGTTCCAGAATGACAAGTTCCAGGACACTGGAAGGCACACATAGCCTTGTATATTTCTTTGTTTAAATTTTTTTATCATGATAGTGGAAAACATTTCTGTAAACCAATGGTAGAAATTTTGGTTAAATATATTATACCAAAATCATGGAGCAGGTAAATGCAGGATTTTCCTGGCCTCATGTATTTGTTGTCCATTTTTTGTAATGATACTGATAAAAAAAAATAGCCTTTGCGTATACCTGTTCATAAATCTTCTTTATTGTGCAATCTTCCTTGAAACCATTCAGGAATCTCTACAGCAGTGTAAATGATCCGTTCTCTGCCATTGAATGTGTTCTTCAATATGTGTTTTTCATGTTGCTTGGGATGTTTGAAGATTGCAACTCGATACCTCATGCCAGAGCTTGCTGGGGCTCATCTGACCCCTAAGCTTTGCACCCGTGTGGCAGAAACTTTTGTGAGCAAATTTGGCAAGTATGCTGGTTGGGCACAGACTCTGCTTTTTATCAGTGAATTACCATCTCAAAAGGCCCTTCTTCCAGTGCATTTTCAGTCTGTTGAGGAAACAAAATCTGCCCAGAGGAAACGGAGGAAGCAACAAGTTTCAGCTCAAGTTTTACATATGGAAGTTTTATAGTTGCAAGCAGGACGCTGGTTCTTACGTTCAAATTCTTTGTTTAGGTGAGGGTATGGTTTGGGAAAAAAATATGTATTCTTGCATCATTTGGTAGTGTTTTACATATATTTATCATTTGATGGATTTTCTAAACTCCCGCCGTGTTTTTTTTAAGTTACTTAAAACAACTTAGCATTGACCAATGAAAACTTATAATATCCTTTGTGACTAGGAAAAGCATGGTGCAAATAACAATCTGTTTTAGAATATGATGCAGACTAAAATTTTAACTTATTGCAAAATTTGACGGAAAAAATGAGAAATATAAAATTTATTGATGAAAATTATCTGATCAGAAGATCAGCAAGTTCTCAACTTTCAATCCTCTTACTTCTATGTATGACCTATTTCCAACTTTCAAGTGTCAAATGTCATTAGATTGATGAAAAATTAGTCTTATTTGAAAGCCTATAGAAGTAACTTTTTAACGAGTCAAGAAACACTCAATTCTAACAATAATTGAAGTCATGGTCAGTTTTTGGAGTTTGCATTTGAAGGTGGCAAATTTTAAGACTTTTAGGTGAAGTAGGATAGTTTCTTTTATTATTATATTTAGAAAATAGGATTTGTTTCTTTTATATTCGAAAAAGGTTTTGCTTTCTTATTGTTGAGAACTTCATTTTATTGTTTTAAAAAAATTAGTCCCTTTTATTTAAATTAGGAATTACCATTAGATTTGAATTTCTAATTTTATACATTTAAAAGCCTACTTAAAATCCAATAGTGTTAAAATTTAATTTAAAGTTGAATGAAATATTTTGTTTGGAGCTTTTTGAAGTCTTATGTGTTGCAGTAAGTAATAGGATTCCTGGGAGTTCATTGGCAAATGAATTGGCGAGATATTCTTTCATTCAACCACTTTGAAAGACTAATTTCAAGTGTCCTGCAGATTTTGCAAGTTTTGTATCAAAACTAATACCCTCTTAAGTGACTATCGTATGCGAGTCATATCAGAATATCTAGGATTTGTTTAAAAAAAATTATTATTTTATCATCATAAGCTAGACTCAAACTTGCAACCTTAAGGTTGTAATATTGTCAACCTTCCCTTGTGCTACAGGCCTAAGCCCAATATCTAGGATTTGTTACCTTTGGTATAAATAGAAGGTAGCAATTTTATAAATTACTACGTGACTGGTTAAGTCCTATATGACTAAGTTGTGGCTTACTGGTTTACCCCTAAGCATTTCAACCATTTGGATTCTCAAACTTAATCCCCCATATTTTAGTGCAACCTTAATGGTCCCAGTATCCCCATTATTTGAAGTTTGGCACTGTTTTTCTCCCTCCATTGTAGATATTTTTCTCCATTTGCTCATAAGGTTTTGGTCGGGTCCAACTGGTTGAACTCTACAAGGGTTCAAATGATTTTGGAACCATTATATACAAGGGAATGTTGACTTCATCTTTTGTAAGTTGACGCTAATTTTTGGATCCTTTGCATCCTACTGTTCTAAGAACAATTGAACCCCATTTAGAGTTCAACCAGTTGGACCCGACCAAAGCCCTTTGCTCATATGTATAAAAAAATAACTGCATATAATGGTCATTAAGCAGCATTGTAATCAATTTTGGGAGATAAAATAAGTAAAGGATCGATTAAACTACTCAATTTTTGTTTCTTGTTGGTTTTATCGTGTGAATAAATGTTGTCACTGATCACCGATCAAAAAAAAAGTCTTCACTAATATTAATTTTATTATTTACCTAATAGAAATATTCTCAATTTCTTATACATTTTTTAAGAGCTTTTTTAACATCTATTTTATCCACCATAATCTTGTTGCAGAGTTTATTCTCCAAAAAAAAAAACTTAATTTTTGCTATCTCCAGGTCTTTATTTTGATATAAATAAAAGTTGGACTTATTGACATTAAGATTTGGTTTGACCATCATCATAAATATATTTGGAATCCACTTTTTCTTTGCAATTTTATTTTCCCTTTTAAATTTATTCACTTAGAACTCAATAATTATTTCTCCCTAATGAGAACTTTTACTGTCACCTAATATTTTCATTTTTTTCAATTTTGATTTGCATAGTTCGATTGTATTTTCCATTCTTTCTATATTCTCTTTACTTAATATTATTTAATTTATTTTATCCGAAAAAAAGAAAATTGGTGGTACAGTCCAATTATTCATTTATTTTTTAGTCTCGTTATAGATTTGAGCGAGCCCTTCCATGGCGTCTTCTAACAATAGCTACTACATATCAAAAGCAAATGTAAATGTCAGCTTCTAAAAGCAAACAATCAATTTCAATAGAATTTCTATATATATAATCTATTAAAATCGGTTATAGTCCATTAACCTACTAACATTATTTTTTAATTTCTCAAAAAAATATTCACAACTTATTTATTTCTAGTTTAGTATTTTTTGCTCTCAGTTTTCCCAACAAATTAGTGAAGCAGTTACAAATTTTTTTCATGGATAAACTGCGCAGGTTGCAACCCCGTCAAGTTTCCATTGAGCTATAGGCTCGAGCCGCTAGTGAAGCAGTTACTTGAAAATAAGAATAGAATTTTGAGCGTTAGTCTAAGTGGGTGGGTTCCTACAAAGTATCTTAAGCAGCCAAAGACACAGCAGAAAATCCAGGAGCCACCAGGACCCAAACAAGCAATGTCATAAGCTCCCAGCATCCTCAATCAAAGACACCAAGACCCAACTTGACGACAGATATAACATAGGGTTCCAAAACTGAAGACTCGTGTTGGATGAATAGTGCTAGCCAGGTCAATTAAAGCCACCAGGACCCATCTTGACGACAGACAAAACATGGGATTCCAAAACTGAAGACTCTTGTGTTGGATGAATAGTGCCAGCCAGGCAAAGAAAGAGTAATTCTAACACCCATCCCAAGCAACTTTTCTAAAATTATATCCAATGGAATCAATAAAGGCGCGCTCACACACGTGCAATGCAAGCACCCTTATTGCTTATTGATATCATAGTTATATTGGCGGTTGGAAAATAAAGGCATGCCAATCTGCACTCTCACTACAATAAAATGGTCACATCCATTCCCACAAAGGAAAAGAACAAAAAAAATAATTGTACTTTTCTGCTACTGCTGTAGATATAAAAAAGCAAGTGCCAAGACAAAACAATAACAAACAGATAATAGACCAACTGAAGATATGCAGTGACTGCCAAGAGATGATGAATAAACAAATTCACTCATCTTCCATCCCTTCATTTAAAGAAATCCTGAGCAAAGTTGCCAGCAAACATTGATACATTTATAGGAATGCATCTTTTTCAAGCAGCTTCAGTACGTCCTGCTGGTTGTTCAGCTTGGCAACATCTATTGGCGTTTTCGCATCCAAATTTTGGAGTGTGCTGCATTACAAAAGACTAAAAGGTTAAGTTTGAAATTACAAGGTCGCAGTTTCGAGCCCAGCTTACCTATCAAAAAACAAACACAACTTACACAGCTGCACCATTCTCCAATAGAAGTGCTACACACTCTTTCCTGCCGTAACCAGCAGCATAATGAAGGGCAGTGTTTTTGTTCTTGTCCAAAGCATCCACCATTGCTCCAGCCTCAAGGAGAATCTGGGCGCATTTCACCTGAATAACACCAACTACACTGGTTACTTCTTTTTTTAAAACAAAAAAGCAAAACTGGGAAGCAATGGGTTCTTAAGGGCCCTTCTATCTATGAGAGACGTTATGTACATATGAGCTCATAACAACCTATCCAAGCCAGAGAGGGAAAATAATTCAGGTCCTTATAAACTAATAAAAGCAGAGCAGCATAGTAGAGTAGACAGCCATGGGAGTGGCAAGGTTCACAAGCAAGGCAGTAACGGCCCCTGGAGTGGTACTAGCCAAGCCAGCAGCATAATCATCAGCAAGAGCACCAACAGTTTGCTGCAGCAAACAGCATCCATGTCACCCATTGCCAATCCATGACTGAATGAAACAGGAATCCTGTACCCACATGAACATGTTGCAAGGCAGTCCACTTGTTTGAACCAACCATAAAACTAACCACAAACTTTCTTGCTTCAAGTTCGTTTCCAATTTGGTGTACATTTCTTGTATGGTTCTTGTAACATACACATGCTGCATATTTTTCCACAGGACCATTAACACAAATAAGTCATCATGTTAATGTAACCCCCACTAGAGTATACCGTGCATGCAATGCAAAGATAACAGTTTTGAATGACACTACAATCAACCTGGAATTAATTATGCAGAATTCACGAGTTTTTTAATTTTTTTTAAAGATCATTGCAAATTGATCAATAAATGTCATTGGTATTTCACCTCAGTATCAATTTAGTATGACCTACATCAGCAAAGGTCAGGTCTGATTTTCAATAGCCAAGGCTTTCAGTTGTACTGAGATACAAATACATCATCTTCGCACCTTGGCTGCAGGCTCAAACTCACTCAAATTACATACCAAGTACTTCCAAAAGATCCAAAAGGCACCTCTTTTCAGTGTACTCTCGTCTCCATGCCAATACCCTTTTTATTTGGTTCAGTAAGGATGTGATTTCCTTGAACTAATAAAATTACATCTCGGATCAAAGACAAGCGAGTAGCTCAAAGAGGATCAAAGGACCCTCACAGGAAAGAAGGAATAAAAAAGGCAGCCAAGAACCCCATTATACTGAAACTAGGCATCTGAAAACTGCAACAACCAAAATTCTCCAATATCCACAGCAGACACGCCCACTGGGCTTTTTCATAATCACGACATAGGAGAGAAACCGTCTTATAACCCTCTCTATCAGAGTGCCTGGATGGTGTTCCAACAACCCTCGAAAATCCTACAATTGCATCTCATCTCCATGCCAATACCCTTTTTTTTTGGATCAGTAAGGATGTGATTTCCTTGAACTAATAAAATTACATCTCGGATCAAAGACAAGCGAGTAGCTCAAAGAGGATCAAAGGACCCTCACAGGAAAGAACGAAAAAAAAGGCAGCTAAGAACCCCAAAATAGTGAAATTAGGCATCTGAAAACTGCAACAACCAAAATTCTCCAATATCCACAGCAGACACGCCCACTGGGCTTTGTCATAATCACGACATAGGAGAGAAACCGTCCTATAACCCTCTATATCAGAGTGCCTGGATGGTGTTCCAACAACCCTCGAAAATCCTACAATTGCATTCACCAAATAATAGCAGCAAGCAACAGTCTAATAAGGAATTGCATGTTCTAAATCAACGACGCAGCTGGGCAATGAAAAATACATGGTTAGCAGTCTCCTCATGCAAATTGTCACATGTCACATCTGCGATTACAAAGCGATTTCAAAGGGTGCACAAAACGAAAAATAAAAATCTTAAAAGGAAATGTATGTGTGTGTGTTGGGGGGTGGTTTGTTGGGATACGCTTTGGTAACCAAATTCCTATCCACGGCCGAATGATCGAAGGGCGCCTTCCAAGATATCACAATAAATAATCCTTTGGGGCCAACACATCAAACTCTGGTGTCTTCTCTTTGGTTACATTTCGGAGCCGACTTTAATTTCTAAAGCAGCTCAGTATAATCCTGCACTTCAATATCCCTCAAATTCCTTCTCTTTGGTTACATTTCGGAGTTAAGACTTTTAATTTCTAAAGCAGCTCCTATAATCCTGCACTTCAATATCCCTCAAATTCCTTCTCATTCAGAACCTGAAGAATAATTTACACATTTGTGCACTGTCTTCTCTTTGCCGTTCTCAAATTTTCTCTTATATACTACACATTCATCTCAACATACACATCTCAGCCACAGGTACTCTTTCTTCTTGCTTTTCTATAGCCTAACATTCTGCACCATACAATATGGCAGGTCTACCCGCCGTCTTATAAAAACGTCCCTTCAATCTAAGTGGAACTCTTGGATCGCACAATACTTCGCTAGCTTGCTTCCATTCTGTCCAACCTGCAATAATCCTATTTGAGACGTCCTCTTCCAATCCTCCATTTGATTGTAAAGTAGAGCCTAAGTAGCGAAATCTATGGCAATGTGGCACTAAATGATTTTCTATTTTGACATAATCCCCCTCCAAGCTATCATGTTCACTAAATTTGCACTCCATATATTTTGTCTTTATTCTGCTAATTTTCAAGCTCCTGGAGTCCAAAGCTTTTTTCCATAATTTTTGTTTATCATTTATTTTTTTCCTTGTTTGGGCAATTAGTACTGCGTCATCTACATATAACATGCACCACGGGATTTCTACTCGCATATCTACAGTTAATGCATCCATGACTGAGGCAAACAAATAGTGGCTTAAGGTAGGTCCTTGATGTAGCCCAACTCCGACAAGGAACTCACTCGTCTTTCCACACCTCATTCTTACATTAGTTATTGCCTTGTCATACATGTCTTAGATAATCTCAATATAAATATTTGCGTAGTTGTTAAATGCATTAGGCGTGGCTTAGGCGGAGCCTAGGCGGTGAAGTCTGCTAATATTGCAATGGGAGCCATTACTTGCACATGTGTTTCAAGTTTTTGCACCGAATTTAAAGAAAGACTTGGTATTTTAGAGACATGTGATATGTAAAAATGAAATATGAGCCGTCTGATTTGAAGTTCATGATCAATAGATCTTTGGTACATAAAATTGGAGCAAAACACAACACTTGTCATATGATCTATTGTCGTCAACTATTGAATTATATAATAGCCTTTGACTCCATTTAATCAAATGATGAAAGTTATATTTTGTTCTAATCTTTTGCAATTGATATCTTTAAATCATGTTCTTCAAATCAAACGACTTAGATGGTGTTTTCACAGAGTAGAGATCGCCAAACTTACAAGTCTTTCTTTTAAATTCGGTGCAATCACTTGAAAAGCGTGTGCAAGTAATGGCTCCCCATTGCAATTATTTTTTTACTCTTCATATAAATTTATGTAGGATTTATAGTAAATAATATATATGTGAGATTAACAAATAATGATAAAAACATGATTATTTACTCAATAAGTATCAATCTTCATGCAAATTATACGTTGAAAGCTTAAAACAACAAATGATAATTAGCAAGCAAAAATTTTTAAAAATATTAAGCAGGCAACAAATAATAGTAAGTAAATTATTTGTTTGAAAACATAATATTTTTAGAGTTTTTGGATTTTAAAGGCATTTATTGGTTAATAATGGTCAAATCAAAGGTTAATTCAATACATTGAAAATTTTCAAGATAGTGACTTGATCTAATTTGATTCTAATTAGTTTATAGAAGATTAGAATATTGGGATTCGTATGGGATTGGACTTTAGCTCAAGTGGTGATGAACATATAATTTGAGGTCAGGGGTCTAGATTGCAACCCCTAGCTATCATTGCTTAAGAAAAAAACATCAATCATTTTTAAAGTTTGGTTGCAGTGTTTATCATGTCACTTGATACGTTGTACCTGTCCTTAATAGGCCCACCAGAATGCCCTCTAGAAGTCTAGTATCTCTCCTTATGATGCCCAAGCGGATAAAGCGGAAGCGACCCAAGCAATCACCCTCCCTGAGCAGGGCCTAGGCGGCAAAGCGGGGGCCTAGGCGGGGCTTTTGACAAAATAGAATATTTGGGATGCATTTTTTCCTCAACATCCAACATATTATTTGTCTCGACACTCTATCATAAGCCTTCTCTAAATCAATAAAGGCCATATGTAAGTTTTTCCTTCTCTCTCTAAACTTTTCCACAAGTTCCCTCAATAAGAAAATAGCTTCCGTTGTTCATCTCTCAAGCATAAATCCAAACTAGTTCACTGAATCAATTAATTCTTGTCGTTGTTGCTTGTCAATTATTATCTCCCAAAGTTTCATAGTCTAATTCATTAGTTTAATGCCTTGATAGTTGGCACAATCTTGGATGTCTCCTTTGTTCTTATAGAAAGGGACCACAATGCTCTCCCTTTATTCCTCAAACATTTTCTTCATTTTTAATATCTTATTGAATAATTTAGTCAACCTGTTCAATCCATTCTCTCCAAACACAATCCTTACTTCTATATGAATCCCATCTGGTCCTAATGCTTTCCCTTTCTTCATCTTAGCTAAGGCTGCTTTTACTTCAGATTTCAATATTTCGTTGATCATCCCTTGGTTTGGTTCACCCGCATATTTTGTGTTTAATAAATCATTAAAAAAAAAAAATTCCTATTTTTTATTTCATCCTCTTTTACCAAGATCCTTTAATCTTCATCCCTAATGTACCTTACTTGGTCGAAATTTCTAGTTTTCTTTCTCTAATCTTGGCAATTTTATAAATTTCTTTCTTTTCTTCTTTTGTTCCCAACCTAGTATAGAAATTGTCGTATGCTTCATACTTCAATTTACTCACGGCTTTCTTAGCTTCTTGTATGACGAGCTTATATCTTTCAAGATCATCAATAGTTCTCATTCTTTGTCATTCTTTAAAAGACTTCTCATCAGCGTTTGCGTTTTGAATCTCTATAGTCCACCGCCAAGTTTCTTTTTGTACACCTTTTCTTCCTTTAGAAGCCCTGAGCACCCCCATAGCAACTCGTTTAAGACATAACACAATTTTCTCCCATAACTAATTTGGATCACCTTCTTGGCTCCAAACTTCTTGGTCACTCATTTCCTTTAAAGGTTTTCATTTTCTGTCAAGATTTTCATTTTATCTCCTTTTAATTCCCATCATTTTATTTTTGGGGGATCCTTTGTCATCTCTTTAGTCACTTGGCTCTTGATCACAGCGTCCAAAACCATTCATCAATGTTACATCATAAGGCTCTCTCCTGGGGTGACCTTGCCATCCATGCAGTTTGCCCACTCTCTTCGTCTTAATAAGAAATAGTCTCTTTGGGTTCTATTTTCTCCACTCTTGAAAGTAACAAGATGCCCATTTTTCTTATTGAAAAAAGTATTTGCTATCACCAAGTCAAAAGTGACTGCAAATCAAGGATAGCTCCCCCAATCTCATTTCTTTCGCCAAAACCATATCCTCCATATATCATTTCATATATGTTTCTCATCCTGTAAAGTCTCATCCAATCACGTCGCTTTCACTATTGGGTATGCCTTATACTAGTTCATCCATCGATTGCCAAAATTCTCGTTTCAAGTTTTCACATAATCCAACTTGGGGTGCATAGGCACTAATATCATCTAGAATTTCATTATCTAAAACGATTTAACTATCATATCTGATCATTCTTTCTCTTAACCTCCACAATCTTATCCTTCAAATCTCCATCCACAGCAATGCCTACCCCATTGTGAGAGTTATTCTTCCATGAGTAGTAAAGCTTAAACCCATCTCCCAGATCCTTAGCCTTCTCTCCTTTCCACTTTGTCTCTTTCACACTTCCAACACGAGAAGTTTTTTCTCTACCCTTTCCATAATAGGATCCCAGAGCGATTTCTGCAAATTTTTGAGGCATAGAGGAATCCCCAGATTAGTTGAAGAACGTGACCCTACTTTACAACCAAAATATGACACCAACTCTTGGAGGGCAGCACCTTCCAAACAAACTCCAAAAACAATCGTTCTCGATAAATGTATTATCTGCTTCGTTAACGACCGGGTAATAACCCAAAGGGGTAGCTCAGTTGGTCAGGCCTTGGGTTTGCTCCCCAATGGTCACCAGTTTGAGTCCCCTCACGGGCCACTGGAGTATTACCCAGTTGTTAGCTCTAGGGCCCCGTGGGATTAATCGAGGTGTGAGCAAGCTGGCCTGGATACCCACGGTTATCAAAAAAAAAAAACATTGAAGGACCCATTTTATCTTGAGAAGATTTCCTCTACTAGCACCACTTAACACATCAACAAATTGCAAGTGAGTTATGGGATCAACCTGATTTACCACCTAGAATCCTTCAATCCTTGCCCCAACCAGTTCCCCCTCTTGATTAATTTACTCATAGCTTCCTAGACTAAATTGAACAGGAAGGGAGAGTGAGAATTTCTCGTAAACCTCTAGCGGCAACCAATGAAACCATGAGTGGTTCCATTAATCAACACCAAGAACATCATTGTAGCTATGCAAGACATCATCCAAGCTTTCCATTTGCAGCCGAACCCCATCTTGGACAACAAAAAATTAACAAACGCCCAACTCACGCGATTGTAGGCTTTCTCCATATCCAGTTTCCAAATTGATATTTAGTTACTTAGCGATGTGTCTGGAATATAGGCATTCGTGGGGTAAAACTGCTCCATTAGTGATATGTCTTCCGGCAATGCAGACTTCCTTGAGCATGACTGGTTTGAGTCTTCATGAGGAACTTTAATCGGTTGTTACAACCCTTGGGATAATTTTTTACATGCTGCCCACTAAGCTTATTGGATGGAAGCATCCAAGCTGATCCACTCCCAAATTCTTGGGAATTAGTGCTATATAGGTGCATTTGATAATTTATTAATGTGTTCCTTTATGTAGAAATCTGCAAATACCTTTAATAAATAGATTTTTTTAACCTCCCAAAAGTGCAGTAAAATATAAGAGGGAAGGAACCATCCGGTCCTGTGCTCCCCCCCCCCCCCAACAATCTACTGCCTTCTTGATTTCTTATTCGTTAAAGAGAACTCCCAACCTGATTCGGTCTGCTTCCATAATAGTGGCGAATACCAGTCCATCTAGCACCAGTCCACCTGAATTTCAGTTATATACAGCTTCTAAAAATGAGAAACCACTTCCTCCTTAATTTTCCTCATGTTTGTACATCTAGTTCCTCAGACCACAAGAGATTTTATCGGCAAATTACATGCACCATGTCTCCCTTTGGGGACTGATAAACTGCGAGCCAAAGATTGGGATTCCTTGATTATGAGGTTTCAAACAAAGCTAGCCACCTGGAAGGGCAAATTTCTAAGTATTGGGGGTGGTCGTTTACAGCTGCCTATCTTTTTCATGTCCACCTTCAAATGCCCCATTGCGGTTAACTGCGCCCTTGAAAGGATCGAAAGGGACTTTCTGTGAGAAGGCTGTGGTCCGGAGAAAAAGTACCACCTTGTGGCTTCGGAAGTGTGCCAACTCCCCAAAAGTTTTGGAGGGCTCGACATCCGCAAACCTACACCGCACCAACTTAGCTTTGCTTGGCAAATGGCTGCGGCAAGCAAGATCCGAATCGGAATGAAATAGACTTTGGGTATCCATTCTTCTTCATAAATATGGTGACTTACCGGGATGATAGGGGATTAATGTCTCTCGGACCAGACAAGTGTCTGCTTGGTGGAAGGATATAAGCTCTGTAAGGACGGAGTTCTCACGCTGGATTCGTTTCAGCAGGGGCGACGGGGCCCGTATTTCCTTTTGGGACGACTCTTGGTTACTTCTCTATCCGCTGAAATCGGTATTTCTTGTGATCTTCAATGTCTCTTCTCAACCCGGTGGCAAAATCTCAGAATTTTACGCTATGAATGGGGGCTCTGTTATGTGGGAAGTTACCACCCAAAGGGCGTTGAGAGATCTGCTATCTTTGTTGTATGGGTCGTCTATTAATCAGCAAGGTTTTGATTTGAGAGTGTGGGTGGCCTGCAAGAAAGGAGTCTTCTCCGTTAAGTCTTTCTACCGAGCCCTCACGGCCAGGCCTCTCATTAGAGCCAATTAGGCCTTTATTTGGAAGCCTCGAATCCTTCCTAAAGTCAAATTCTTTATTTGGACGACAGTTAGAGGGTGCATCCTCACGATGGACCAGCTGATTGCTCGAGGCATAGATCTCTTGAACAGATGCTCTATGTGTCTCTTATATGAGGAGTCCATTCCTCATCTACTAATCCACTGTGGGGTCGCCACGAAAGTTTGGGGCACCATTTTTAAGTCCTTTGATCTTAGCTAGGCTAACCTCCCTGATTTTCTTCCATCTTGGCATGGCCTGAAGTGGGAGGACCCCCTAGGAGCTTTTCGGATGGTGGGAGTGTATGTTGTGTTATGGAACTTATGGCTCGAGAGGAATGCGCGGGTCTTCAATCGCAAACACCGATCGATTGGCTCCTTATTAAATCTTATTAAGGACACGATGTGCCACTGGGTCACTTTAGACAAATATGGGGGGCAGGGATGTAATGAATTTTGTATGGGAGGTTAGTTTAGTCTAGAGCCCGCGGTTTGTTCCGGGATGGGTTGGTAGGTTTGCACCTTGCGCCCTACTGTTTGCTCTCTTTGCTTTGTTTTTAGCTTTCGTCGATTTTTCTGTTTTTGTCGGCTGTTTTTCGCCCTTCCAGCTTCTCACTGGTTTTTTAATACAATCCTTATTGATCAAAAAAAAATTACATGCACCATGGAATCTTTTTTGTATGTCTATGATTAATGCATTCATGAACAGGGTAAAAAATAAGGGCTCAAGGAAGATCCTTGATGCAGCCCAACTCCGACAAGGAACTCACTCATCATTCATACACTAGTAACAGCCTTTTCATCCATGTCTTGAATAATCTCAATATGTAAGTTTGGGATGCATTTCTTCCTCAATGTTCACCATCTGTCTCAGCACTCTATTAGAAGTCTCCTCCAAATCAATAAAAAGCATATTCAAGTTCTTCCTTCTGTCTCTGAACTTCTCCATATGCTATCTCAATAAAAAAAATAGCTTAAATTGTTGATCTTCCCGACATAAATCTAATGAAAACCACAGCCCTCAAGCACTATAATTCAGGTCCATGGATAAGAACGCACTTAGAATTTTTATGCAAAATATTTATGGGTCAGGTGCTTTTATGATTCCAAGAACCATTCTCAAACAACTCGAACTACACCTCCATGTTTAGTATATTTTTGTGGAAAGGACCTTCACTAGGTCAATCGATACACCCTATTGCATTGACTTATCTCAGCAGGTCTTTTGAAGGAGGCTTAGATATTCGGCATCTGAAAGAGTGGAATGATGCAAGTCTTTGCAATGGATTTTTGAGACTTCTTACCTCAAATAATCTATGGACAGCTTGGATGAAACAAAGAAC